>LR738711.1:674504169-674654658 GCA_902687465.1 Secale cereale
GGGGGGCGCCTGGCCCCCCCGAGCCTCGTCTGGTGCCCCCTTTGGCATATATTTAGACCGTCTCCCAAAACCCTCGAGACGGAAACCCTTTTTCGCGATCTCATCTCTGTTCCGCCGCCGCCGCCGCTTCCAAGATCGGGAGCACTAGGAGAACCCTTCCCGGCACCCTGCCGGAGGGGAGGATCACCACCGGGAGCTTCTCCACCACCATGGACGCCTCCCGGATGAGTTTTTAGTAGTCTCCCTTGGACCATGGGTCCATGACCAGTAGCTATGTGATGTTCTCCTCCCGTTCTTGTGCTTCACTAATTAGTCCTCGTGAGCTGCCCTACATGATCGAGGCACATATGTAATCCTTATGCCGTTGCTATGATGAGTTTGCTGGGATCCTATGGATTATGAGATTATGTTCAGATTGTGTTTGAGTAATATATTTGATTCACCTCTTTTATATTTATGTTCGTAAGTAATTCTTGCATGTTCTCCATTGTTATTTATTGCTTTGGCCAAGTAGTAGGTAGTGACTCCAAGAGGGAACGTTATGCTTGATTGTGGGTTCATGCCCCTCGATGACTAGCTTGAGTGACAGAAACATGAGTCTAGGGGATGTGCTGTTGCCACAAGGGGGAAAACAACAGTGCTTGTGCCCGCGGGTGCAAGGATTGTTTACTTTACGCAAAGTTCTTTTAATGCAGTTGTCTGTTGCTTTGAGTTTACACTATGGGTGGGACTCGCAACTTAATACCAGCGAGATGTTCTGGATAGATATCGCAAGGTGGATGATTAGTAGTAGATATTGATGGATTTCGGTCTACTTACCTCGGCGTACCGCCCATGCTTTGAACCTCTACCTTTCTTGCAATATAATTAGCATTGGTTTGCGCACATAATTCTGTCAATTGCCCAGCTGTAATTCGTTTACCTTACATAGCTGTTCTATCGTCTTTTGGGAGAGAGACATCACTAGTGAACATCATGAGACTCCGGTCCATATTACCATCATCGATCACATCCGCTATTTACCTTTACGCTTTTACTTACTATTGCAGCATTACCTATCACTATTATCACTTGCATTTGATCCTTTGTAAACTACAAGGCCGGAGAGATTGACAACCTCTCTGTACTCGTTGGGAGCAAAGTTATTTGTATCTGTGTGCAGGTCCACGTTGATTGCTAATATATCTGGCGCCGTTAGCAGTTGACACCTTCTTGTTGAAACTGGGAGTCTCAGGGAAATTGATCCTTGGTATTGCCAATGGAAAACTTCCGCTACACTGCATCTCAAACCTTCCACTTGGGGTAACCAACGAGGGGCGAGAAGCCATCAATAGCACACAAGGTGTTCCTCCGGTATTCCGGGAGTTGCATAATCTCATAGTCAGAGGAACATGTATAAGTCATGAAGAAATCAATAACAATAAAACTAAATGATCATAGTGCTAAGCTAACGGATGGGTCGTGTCCATCACATCATTCTCCTAATATTGTGACCCCGTTGATCAAATGACAACACATGTCTATGGTTAGGAAACTCAACCATCTTTGATTAACGAGCTAGTGAAGTAGAGGCATACTAGGGACACTCTGTTTTGTCTATGTATTCACACATGTATTAAGTTTCCGGTTAATACAATTCTAGCATGAATAAAAGACATTTATCATGATATAAGGAAATATAAATAACAACTTTATTATTGCCTCTAGGGCATAATTTCTTCAGACAGTAGTATCATGTCCATCGTGTGGCGAAGCCGGTTACGATCCTGCTGTCTAGAGAGCGAGAATTTGAGGACAGTTAGAGGCCCGTCTAAGAAAGACCCACTCAATAATCATATTGTCACGCGTCGTTGACAAAGTCCAAGCTAGCATCATGAACATAAGCCAGAACATTCGTCTCCTCCTTCCGGTCTAGTTGGCACGGGTTTAGAGGAACCCAACCAGGTCCAGGGCCTCCCAGTCGGGCGAGAGCCACAAATGCATCTGAAGCTCCAAAGGAATCTCGCTACTCTTGACGAGAATAAGATGTGTGTTCCTATCTCCGAAACATCACAAAGGGGGCACAACTCATCCCCAAGACCGTGCCGCTTGATCACCTCCATCACAGATGGGAGGCGATCCTACAATAGCTACCAAACAAAGATTTTATATTGAGAGGTGTAGGATCGAAAGTATGTCTAGAGGGGGGGGGGGTGATTAGACTACTTGACCAAATAAAAACTTAGACTTTCCCCAATTTTATTTTTTTGGCAGATTTTAGCAACTTAGCACAAGTCAAGAAATCTTCCTACACATGCAATTCTAGAGTTGTGGCAGCGGAAAGTAAATCATTGCATATGAAGGTAAAGGGAGGGGTTGGAGAGTGCAAACGCAATTGAAGACACAGATGTTTTTGGCGTGGTTCTGATAGGTGGTGCTATCGTACATCAACGTTGATGGAAACTTCAACCCAGGAAGGGTAACGGCAACGCGAGTCCAAAGAGGGCTCCACCCACGAAGGGTCCACGAAGAAGCAACCTTGTCTATCCCACCATGGTTGTCGCCCATGAAGGACTTGCCTCACTAGGGTAGATCTTCACAAAGTAGGCGATCTCCTTGACCTTACAAACTCCTTGGTTCAACCCCACAATCTTGTCGGAGGCTCCCAACTGACACCTAACCAATCTAGGAGACACCACTCTCCAAAAGGTAATAAATGATGTGTTGATGATGAACTCCTTGCTCTTGTGCTTCAAGTGATAGTCTCCCCAACACTCAACTCTCTCACAGATTTGGATATGGTGGAAAGAAGATTTGAGTGGAAAGCAACTTGGGGAAGGCTAGAGATCAAGATTCTTGTGGTTGGATTGGAATATATTGGTCTCAACACATGAGCAGGTGGTTCTCTCTCAGAAAATGAATAGTGGAAGTGTAGGAACGCTTTGATGGCTCTCTCACTGATGGAGAAGGGGTGGAGGGTATATATACCCTCCACACAAAATCTAGCCATTACACACATTTGACTCAACTAGGTCAGACTGAATAATAGAACTCGGTCAGACCGAACCAGTTCAAAATGTGAACGTTAGACATTTCGGTGGGACCGACAGTATCAACTCGGTGATACCGATGTGTTAGGGTTAGGGCAAGACCTCAACTCGGTTTGACCAATTACGCAAACTCGGTGAGACCGATTCTGGTAATAGGCTAACAAAGTGTTGGTCAGGCAAACTCGATGGGACCGATTCACTCATCTCGGTTAGACCGAAATGCTACGAAGATGAAACAGAGAGTTTGCAATGCCAACTCGATGGGACCGATTCTCTCATCTCGGTTAGACTGAAACATTACGAAGAGGAAACAGAGAGTTTGCATTCCCATCTCGGTGAGACTGAGATCCCTATCGGTGAGACCAAACTGATTAGGGTTTGTGGCAGTGGCTATGTCAAGTGAACTCGGTGGCGCCGTATAGATCAAATCGGTGGGGCCGAGTTTGACTTTTAGGTTTGGGACATATGTGGAAATGAGAAGGTGGTTGAGGGATTTGGAGCATATTACTAAGCACTTGAGCAAGTAGACCATTAAGCAACACCTGTAATGCCCCGGATGTAATACTTTCCCTTTTGGGTATATAATATATCTCCGGCTTCATCTATTTTCCATTCCGGGTTCTTTGTCTTTCGGGTTTTCGTCGTTTTGTTGTGTGAGTGTGTGGCATTCATTCATATCATGTAGACGTGTGCATCGCATTGCATTGTGTTGTCGGTTGCATCCAGTTCCGCGTGTTTCTTCCCGTTGTCCGTTTCGCGTTCCGGAGCTCCCTCACGTGTCCGTGACGTCCCGTAGGCCTACTTTGTTGTTTCGGCGTGTAACGTTACCGGTGTGCCGCGAGGTTGTTGTGTGTGTTGTTGTTTGTTGTGTGCAACCCGCCTCTCAAATCTCGTCGCGTTTGGACTCCGTGTGCTATCCCATCAGTTATTCGTGTGGGTCCAAAGTGCCTTCACTTTGTGTCCCAGTAACACCCCTACTGCAGTCTCTACCCTCTCCTAGGCCCATCTATACTACCCCCCGCGATCGGATCCGTCGGATCGCGATCGGAGGGCTCCTAACACCCCCAGATCCCCTAACCCTAAAATCTGCTATATAATAGACCATAGTCTATTTTTGGCATCCCTATCTTCCTTTCCCCTTCTCCCCTATTTTTTCTCAGATCCAATCTGCCACTTGGAGTTCCCTCCTCGGGCCACTCCATCGTACCATCCGCCGCCTCCCGTCGCCTGGATCTGGTTCGATCCAGGTCAACGGCGACCTCCCCGCTTCGATCGCGCGACCGAGCGCTGGGCCGCGTCATCTCCCCGCCTCCTTCGATCGCGCCTGGCAGATCGAGCAGCGCCCAGTTGGACTCCGCTCCATCGCCTGAGCCAGGCTCCTGGACCACATCGCCCTCCGCCTCGCTCCGCCGCCAGGCCCATCGCCGATCCGCTCCGTCGCCTCCTCCGCTGGGCCTCGCCAGCCTCTAGCGCCGGGCCGCCTCGCACCTCCCTCCGGGCCCCCGCAGGCCGACCTCTCCGTCCGCGCGCAGGCCGCCTCCCGCCTCGACCGGCCGGCGCCAGGTGGGCCGGCCCACTTCCCCCGTCCGCGCGTCACCGCAAGGGAGCCCCGAGGCCGCGCCGGATCTCCGGCTGGGCCGCGCCCAGTTCGCCACTTCGCGGGCCTCCCGTCAGCCGCCTCCAGCCTTCTCTTCCCGGGCCGGGCCCGTGGTGAGCCTCTCAAAAACCGCCCTGTGCGCTGTTTAGCTTTCTTGCGCCGTGTGTTTTTTTTTCTTTTCCCTAGTCCATTTTTTTTCTGCTAAGTCCCCTGTGAATTGTTGTCTGATGCAATATTAGATCGTTGATAACTTTTTGTGTGGATGTCCGATTCGCGCAAATAGCATGTCCAGACGTTCGTGGGATCGTGCACTACGTTTCATCTTTTAGTGTCATGCATGTTAGAGATCATCTAGGTGCTTGTTTTGCTGTTGCAAGAGTGCATCGTGATATAAACTGCTGTTATGTGTTGTTTTTATGTCATCTTTGCCATGTGATATCTTTTAGCTCGTTTGTCCGAATGATGCAAATGACATGTCCACGTGTTCGTCTTGCCATGATCTACATGTTGTATGTGATAGGTTGCATGATAGATTTATTCTTGCCATGTTTATCATCGTTGCAAAGTGCCATGTGGCTGTGATGTTGTCTCACTTGTTATGAAATGCCATCTTGTTGAGCTCGTTGCTATCGTTGTGTTTATCTCCATGATGCATGCTTGTGTGTTTCGGAATCACCATCATGTGTACTTTGATGAGGTGATTACCACTTGCCATGTTTAGTTTCGAGGTGACTTAAACATGCTCTTTTAGATGCCATGATGAAATTGTTGTTTTAGGACTTAGTGAATTTTCACTAAGTCTGAAATCTGTAACGTTCCGATGCCATGTTTGCTTGCTGTTCTAGGACAAACCATGATAGTTTTGGAGTGGATCTTGATTGTTCCTTGTAGTATATATTGTTGGCTTTCCATTCATGTCCTCACATGTCTATTTAAGTGGCTGTAGCATGTTTATCTTTTGCTCCAAAGTTTCAATAAAATTCTGCTGCCAGAATTTTATTGTCAAGTTCAATATGTCCAAGTTCATTGCTTTTGAACCGTGACTCCTTTGGGGGTGCACCTTTGGACTTAGTTTCTGTAGTATATGTCTAGTTTGTGTTCATGTCCTTTGCCATGTTGTTTGAATGCTGTAGCTCAATTATTTTGAGCTCCGAAGTTGCTATGTTGCTGTAATTTTCAGCTTTCGCTCATTTCTTGTTTCAGGCATAACTTTTAGCCCGTAACTCCGATTTCAGCGAGTCTTATATGAAACTTGATTGATTTTCTGTGTAGATTCATATTATCATATTGTCATCTTGTTTTGAGGTGTTTTGCTTGAGTGCTATTTTTCCGTGCTCTTTGTGCATCCTTAGTGCATCCATCATGCGTCCATCATTTTTTTCGAGTGCGCATTGCATCTTGTTGATTTGTGCTTGGTGTGATTGTTTTGTTTAGAGCCGGAAGCAGAGTCCGAGTTCGAGTACGAGCACGAGGTTTCCAACGAGGTTGAGCACGAGGACCCTTCTTACGATCCGAACGACTTCTCTTCAGGCAAGATGACCGAACCCCGATAACATTACTATCTTTGCCTATTGCTATTAGTTCCGCTCTATAGTTTTGCCTCGATGCCCATGATCTTCTTGTCAGCCTCCTACTTGTAACCATTGCCATGTTCAACCAACCTACCTACGCAAACCGTTGCTTGGCTAAGTACGCTTCGCTCAGCCCTTCTTATAGCATTGCTAGTTGCAGGTGAAGATCGAAGATGCTTGCTTCATGTTGAAGTTTGGTTGGGTTTTATCACACTATATACATGCTTAAAATGAAATCATCTATATATTGGCAAGGGTGGAAGGCTAAGCCTTTTGCTTGGTGATTTGTTCCACTCATGCCGTTAGGAACCGTATAAACCGGTGTTATGTTCCTTGATTATGCGTTCCTAACACGGTTGGGGTGTATGGGACCCCCTCGATAAACCGCTAAGTGCTAAGTCTTTTCCAGCAAGTCCCAACATCGGTACTATTTGCCTAATAACAAACTAAACTTGCATAGGGAGTAATTAACCCTCTTTCTTAATCAACAACCCCGGGCCAGTGATCCACATGAGTGTTGGTCCGAAACGGGGGTTCTGCGGGGCCGCCTTGAGGCAACCCAAGGTATCTGGTATACACCCGTAGAATCGCCCATCCGGTCGTGGCCTGAGACGAGATACGCGCGGCTACTATCAGGGTGTCGGCACGCCGGGAGGATTTGCTGGATTAGCCTTACCTTAGCTCAGTATATCTTGAGCACGGGATTCCGAGAATACTCGGGTCTTCCCACTTTGGAGTTGCGACTCCGCGGATCGTGGGCTTGTAATGGGTCAAGTTGGAACACCCCTGCAGGTTTATGAACTTTCGAAAGCCGTGCCCGCGGTTATGTGGCAGATGGGAGCTTGTTAATATCCGGTTGTAGATAACTTGACACAATGTTTCTAATACACTACCAGCGTGTGTTCCGTGACCGTCAATTTCCGAATAGGGATTCGGGAGTTGAACACGGAGGGGTTATGTTTGTTGAGCTTGTAGCTAGGATCACTTAGTGGTCACTTCTCGACCGAGGCTTTCTCTTCTCGCTCTCACTCACGTAAGCTAGTTGCTAGTTGATGCTGCAGACGCTTACTCTTTTCTTCAGCCTTATCATTTCCCAAGGCTTAAATAGTCTTGTTACCCGGGAACGGGATTGCTGAGTCCTCTGTGGCTCATAGTTATTTCACCACACCAGATGCAGGTCCAGCTGTGAGCTATCCAGGTGATGGCACCGAGCTGGATTGGGAGTACGACGAGGAGCGTAGTCGGTACTATGTTCGTTATCCGGATGATCAGTAGTGGAGACTTCTACTAGGATTCGATCCGCCTGTGGTTTATTTATTTCAGTTTGGTATCTTGACATTTGGATTTTGCCCTTAGAGGGTTGTGATATTCTTAATGTATGATGGTTGAGACATGAATTGTATTTGTGTGACGTGGCGAGTGTAAGCCAACTATTTATGTTTACAATCCCCTCTTTTACATGAGTTGTGCAAAGATTACCAAACTTGAGATCATTCTAGGATGGACTTATGCCTTTAAGTCGTGCCTCGACACGTAGGAGGTATAACTCCATCCTGGGCCTTACAAGTTGGTATTCAGAGCCTTCTCCGACCTAGGAGCCCCCACTGTTTGATCGAATTGTTGACGGTCGAGTCTAGGCACACACTGAAAACATTTTGAGTCCTATATTATATCGGAGAGTAGGATTTCTTTGCTTCTCATCCCCTTTCTCTCTGGTGAGGACTCCTGACGACTACTCTTGTCTCTCCTATCTTCAAAAATTGCACCAATTTTTTTTTAGGAATCCCGCGAGTATTCTGGGATTGTTTCGATGTTCTTGTGACGAGGATATTGTTCTCGATGCCTCCTGACATTAGGGGTTGTGGCAGTGTCCCGGGGAGTTGAGCTTCGGGGTATTGTCGTCACAAGCATATCGCGGCAGTACTAAATACTTAAGACGGCCGACATCGAAAATCTCTCCTATACGGCCAGTGGCAAGATAACCCCGACATCACCCAGTACTGGGGAGGTAGTTCGGGAGTATTGCCATAGCTTGTTATAGTGGATGCTTTTCGAAGGTCCGAGGTATGCAGTTTCCGAGAAAGACTGGTTATGTGTTGAAGGATGGATACACCTGGATGTAGGTTTAGAGTTGATTGCGCGGTGCTTCCCGTGTATCCCCAACACCTGATTGCATAACTGGAATCTTTCGGAAATTTATAGGTGGGTTTATCCAGTAGATCGTAGGCATTCTTCCAACGGATGCAGGTTTGTGAGTTCGGGGTTCTACATTGAGTGAAGTGGTTTATGACCGATGTTACTATCAGGAGTTGCATCTTAAAGGGTCCTTGGCTATGCTGATCCGGGGATTGCAAAACCTTTTCGTAACGCGTTCATATGCTTTCAGCACAAAGATGTTAGGACGAAACTCCTCTCTTGTGTTTGTTCCCGTCCGTAGCTTGTTGTTTTTCTTATTTTACCTTTTGATCCCTATGTGGCTTCTCGTGAAGATTGATGTTATCATTTAACTGAGAATTTCATTCGTTCCTCTTGTTCGAATGATTTCATTCGTTCTTATTGTTCGAATGATTATTGTGAAGACTTGTTGCAATTCATTCCATTGATTCAGCTTATACCATTTGTCAATCAATTGCTGATTCGTGGTCATCTCTTACAGGATGGCTCCGAAAAAGGTTCCCAACGCTAACCCAGAGGCGGAAGAGGTCCCAGATCGTCCTCCTTCCCCTCCTCCTCCGCCTGAGGCTTGGAGAGCGATTATGCAGACTACAGCTCAGAACACCCAGTTGTTGATGCAGATGATGCAGCAGATGCAAGCTAATCAAGCTAATTAGGGTGTTCCAGGGAACCAAGGCAACTTCTTCAACCAGCAGCACCATGCTACTCTCAACCAGTTCTTGGCCAACAATCCTAAAGCTTTCAGTTACTGTGTCGACCCTCTTGATGCTGAAGATTGGTTAACCGACATAAAGAAGCATTTTGAGTGCAGTAACGTGAAGGAAGATGATTATGTGAAGTTTGCAGCCTTCCAACTGAAAGATCAAGCAGCTGACTGGTGGCAGCAGTACAAAGACTCCAGGCCAGGTCAAGTGATCTCTTGGGAGAATTTCTGCAAGGATTTCCGTTCGCACCACATTCCAACAAGTGTCATCGAGGGTATGCGTGAGCAATTCTGCAACCTGAAGCAGGGCTCCATGACAGTCTATCAGTATAATGTCAAGTTCCAAAACCTCGCTCGTTATGCTAAGCAAGACATTCCTGATGCCAAGAGCAAAATCTACCAGTTCCGTGGAGGTCTCAAAGATGAACTTAAGCTTGCTCTCACCTTGTTCGAGCCCGACGAATTCGACAAGTTCTATAACATGGATTTGAAACAAGAAGCTGCTCAGCTTAAGATGGAGGCTTCTAAGAAGAGAATTCGAGATGCCGTTCACTCTTCCTCATCGTCTCAGATGGTCTCGAAGCATCATAAATTCTGGCTTCCTCGCCCTCCAGTGATTCGAGCTCCTTACAACAACTCCAACAACTCCAACAACAAGAACTCTAGTGGTCGTGGTTTCTCCCACCCACCCAACCCGAGCTACAAGTCGAAGAACCAGTTTCAGTCTCAAGGCTCCAAGTCCAGTGGTTCTCATTTCCGTCCTCTCTCAGAAGTGGTGTGCAACAAGTGTGGCCAGAAGGGTCACTATGCCAACAGATGTCCGAATCCGAAGCGTCTTCCACCTCTTCCACCTGTGAGTTCAACTATTGTCAGGCATGATCCAAAGGCAGCAAGGGTCAATCTGATGAATGCAGCGCAAGCGGAGAATTCTTCTGATGTCATTTTGGGTAACCTTCCAGTTAACTCTTTTCCAGCTAAAGTGTTATTTGATTCGGGTGCTTCACATTCTTTCATGTCATACCCATTTGCATCCAAGCATAGTGTGACCACAGCAGCTTTACCGAGGCAGTTGGCAGTTTCTTCTCCGGGAAAGCAGATGCATTCCAGTATATATGCTCCAAATGTTTCTATTCGCATGGGAGATTATCGATTTTTGGCTTCTCCGGTGATTCTTGGTAATTCTGACATCGACCTCATCCTCGGGATGGATTGGCTTTCTCAGCATGATGCTCACATTGATTGTGCACAGAAGGAAGTCAAGATGACTCATCCTGATGAAGATGTGATTATCTTTGCCTCCAGGGATAATACTATCAGGCTTTTCTCTCTCAATGATAAGGGCGAAATTAATGCCATAGCTCAAATTCCGGTGGTGAACGAATATCAAGACGTCTTTCCTGAAGAACTTCCAGGCATGCCTCCACACCGTCAGGTGGAATTTGTCATTGAACTCGAGCCGGGTACTGAGCCAGCATGCCGGCGTCCGTACAAGCTCTCTCCGGATGAATTGAAGGAATTGAAGAAGCAGCTTGATAAGTAGGAGAGTATGGGTCTCATCAAGCCTAGTACGTCTCCGTGGGGTTGTGGTGTCTTATTTGTCAAGAAGAAAGATGGCACGGAGCGTCTCTGTGTTGACTACCAGCCATTGAACAAGAAGACAATTAAGAACAAATATCCGCTCCCCAACATCAACGAACTCTTTGAGCAGCTCAAAGGAGCTAAAGTGTTCTCTAAGCTTGACCTCCGAATGGGCTATCATCAAATTCGCATTCGCGAGGAAGACATTCCCAAGACGGCCTTCAGAACGAGCTACGGTTCATACGAGTATACCGTCATGTCTTTTGGTCTCGTAAATGCTCCTCCTACCTTTTCGAGGATGATGCATTACATCTTCAACCCCTATACTGGCGAGTTTGTGCTTGTGTATCTGGATGATATTCTGGTGTTTTCCAAGAATGAAGAAGATCACGAAAAGCACTTACGTTTGGTTCTTGATCGACTCCGAGAGCATAAATTCTATGCCAAGTTCTCCAAGTGCGAGTTTTGGCTCGATAAGGTTTTGTACCTGGGCCATATCATCTCAGCTGACGGTATTGCAGTTAATCCCGAGAAAGTTGAAGCAATTGTCAACTGGGAAGCTCCTCAGAACGTCAAGCAGCTCCGCAGTTTTCTGGGTCTTGCCAGCTATTGCAGAAGGTTCGTTGAGAACTTCTCCAAGATTGCCAAGCCTCTTTCCAACTTGCTTCAGAAGAGTGTCAAATACTTTTGGTCGCCAGAGTGTGAAGTGGCATTCAAAACTCTCAAGGAAAAGCTTGTCTCTGCTCCAGTTCTGACTCCTCCAGATGAATCCAAGCCCTATGAAGTTTTCTGTGATGCTTCTCTTCAAGGTCTTGGTGGTGTGCTTATGCAAGATAAGAGAATTGTGGCATACACTTCTCGTCAGCTCAAGCCAAGTGAGAAGAACTATCCCACACATGATCTCGAGCTAGCAGCTGTGGTACATGCTTTGATTACGTGGAGACATCTGTTGTTGGGCAGAAAGGTCGACATCTTCACTGATCACAAGAGCTTGAAGTACATCTTCACACAGCCGCATCTGAACCTCCGTCAGACTCGTTGGGTTGAAATGATCCAAGAGTATAATCCCAGCATTGAATACACTCCTGGCAAGGTGAATGTGATTGCAGATGCTTTGAGCAGAAAGGCATATTGCAACAGCCTTCTTATCAAGCCGTACCAGCCTGAGCTTTGTGAAGCTTTCAGGAAGCTCAACCTTCAAGTTGTTCCGCAGGGTTTTCTTGCAAATCTTCAAATTGCTCCTACCTTGGAAGATCAAGTCCGTGAGGCCCAGCTCAGTGATACCATGGTGAAGAAGGTGAAACATGCTATTGCTAAGGGCATTCCGAAATACAAGTGCTTTCGTTGATGAGAGAGATACCTTGTTCTTCGAGGACAGACTCGTTGTTCCCAAATGTGATCTCAGGAAGCTCATAATGGAAGAAGCTCATGATTCTCTCCTTTCCATTCATCCTGGCAGTTCCAAGATGTATCAAGACCTCAAGCAGTCTTACTGGTGGACACGCATGAAAAGGGAGATTGCCCAATTCGTGAACGAATGTGATGTGTGCAGAAGAGTGAAAGCAGAACATCAACGTCCAGCCGGTCTTCTCCAACCTCTTCCTATCCCCGAGTGGAAGTTCGACCACATTGAAATGGACTTCGTCACTGGCTTTCCTAAATCCAAGCGAGGAAATGATGCTATCTTTGTGGTGATGGAAAAGCTTACCAAAGTCGCTCACTACCTGCCAGTCAAAGAATCAATCAATGCAGCTCAATTGGCAGAGCTGTACACTTCCAGAATTGTGTCCCTACATGGCATTCCTCAAGTTATATCCTCAGACCGTGGAAGTTTGTTCACTTCTAGGTTCTGGGACTCCTTTCAGTCCGCCATGGGCACGAAGATCAGGTTCAGCACTGCTTTTCACCCTCAGACTAGTGGTCAAGTCGAGCGCGTGAATCAGATTCTAGAAGACATGCTCAGAGCCTGTGTCATCTCCTTTGGCATGAAATGGGAAGACTGCCTTCCATTTGCCGAGTTCTCTTACAACAACAGCTTTCAAGCAAGTGCAGGCAAAGCTCCGTTTGAAATCCTCTATGGCAGAAAGTGCCGTACCCCTCTCAACTGGTCTGAAACAGGCGAACGTCAACTTCTTGGCAATGACTTGATCTCAGAAGCCGAAGAAATGTGCAAAGTCATACGTGAGAATCTCAAGGCCGCTCAGTCGCGCCATAAGAGCTACTATGATGGAAAGCATCGTGATTTGGCCTTCAACATCGGTGATCATGTCTATCTCCGTGTGTCTCCGATGAAAGGCACCCAAAGATTCGGTATCAAAGGAAAGCTTGCTCCTAGATACGTCGGGCCTTTCAAGATTCTTGGCAATAGAGGCGATCTAGCCTATCAACTTGAGCTCCCTCCCAACTTCGCCAATGTTCATGATGTCTTCCATGTGTCTCAACTTCGCAAATGCTTCAAGGCACCTGAGCGCATGATTCCGTTTGAAGAGATTGATCTTCAACAAGACCTGTCCTACCGAGAGCATCCCGTTGCCATTCTCGAAGAAACCGAACGCAAGACCCGCAACAAGTCCATCAAATTTCTGAAAGTCAAGTGGTCACATGACACCGACCGAGAAGCTACCTGGGAACGAGAAGATCATCTTCATTCCGAGTACCCTTCCTTTTTCCAGTCCTAGATCTCGGGACGAGATCTTTTTGTAGTAGAGGAGAGTTTGTAATGCCCCGGATGTAATACTTTCCCTTTTGGGTATATAATATATCTCCGGCTTCATCTATTTTCCATTCCGGGTTCTTTGTCTTTCGGGTTTTCGTCGTTTTGTTGTGTGAGTGTGTGGCATTCATTCATATCATGTAGACGTGTGCATCGCATTGCATTGTGTTGTCGGTTGCATTCGGTTCCGCGTGTTTCTTCCCGTTGTCCGTTTCGCGTTCCGGAGCTCCCTCACGTGTCCGTGACGTCCCGTAGGCCTACTTTGTTGTTTCGGCGTGTAACGTTACCGGTGTGTCGCGAGGTTGTTGTGTGTGTTGTTGTTTGTTGTGTGCAACCCGCCTCTCAAATCTCGTCGCGTTTGGACTCCGTGTGCTATCCCATCAGTTATTCGTGTGGGTCCAAAGTGCCTTCACTTTGTGTCCCAGTAACACCCCTACTGCAGTCTCTACCCTCTCCTAGGCCCATCTATACTACCCCCCGCGATCGGATCCATCGGATCGCGATCGGAGGGCTCCTAACACCCCCAGATCCCCTAACCCTAAAATCTGCTATATAATAGACCATAGTCTATTTTTGGCATCCCTATCTTCCTTTCCCCTTCTCCCCTATTTTTTCTCAGATCCAATCTGCCACTTGGAGTTCCCTCCTCGGGCCACTCCATCGTACCATCCGCCGCCTCCCGTCGCCTGGATCTGGTTCGATCCAGGTCAACGGCGACCTCCCCGCTTCGATCGCGCGACCGAGCGCTGGGCCGCGTCATCTCCCCGCCTCCTTCGATCGCGCCTGGCAGATCGAGCAGCGCCCAGTTGGACTCCGCTCCATCGCCCGAGCCAGGCTCCTGGACCACATCGCCCTCCGCCTCGCTCCGCCGCCAGGCCCATCGCCGATCCGCTCCGTCGCCTCCTCCGCTGGGCCTCGCCAGCCTCTAGCGCCGGGCCGCCTCGCGCCTCCCTCCGGGCCCCCGCAGGCCGACCTCTCCGTCCGCGCGCAGGCCGCCTCCCGCCTCGACCGGCCGGCGCCAGGTGGGCCGGCCCACTTCCCCCGTCCGCGCGTCACCGCAAGGGAGCCCCGAGGCCGCGCCGGATCTCCGGCTGGGCCGCGCCCAGTTCGCCACTCCGCGGGCCTCCTGTCAGCCGCCTCCAGCCTTCTCTTCCCGGGCCGGGCCCGTGGTGAGCCTCTCAAAAACCGCCCTGTGCGCTGTTTAGCTTTGTTGCGCCGTGTGTTTTTTTTCTTTTCCCTAGTCCATTTTTTTTCTGCTAAGTCCCCTGTGAATTGTTGTCTGATGCAATATTAGATCGTTGATAACTTTTTGTGTGGATGTCCGATTCGCACAAATAGCATGTCCAGACGTTCGTGGGATCGTGCACTACGTTTCATCTTTTAGTGTCATGCATGTTAGAGATCATCTAGGTGCTTGTTTTGCTGTTGCAAGAGTGCATCGTGATATAAACTGTTGTTATGTGTTGTTTTTATGTCATCTTTGCCATGTGATATCTTTTAGCTCGTTTGTCCGAATGATGCAAATGACATGTCCACGTGTTCGTCTTGCCATGATCTACATGTTGTATGTGATAGGTTGCATGATAGATTTATTCTTGCCATGTTTATCATCGTTGCAAAGTGCCATGTGGCTGTGATGTTGTTTCACTTGTTATGAAATGCCATCTTGTTGAGCTCGTTGCTATCGTTGTGTTTATCTCCATGATGCATGCTTGTGTGTTTCGGAATCACCATCATGTGTACTTTGATGATGTGCTTACCACTTGCCATGTTTAGTTTCGAGGTGACTTAAACATGCTATTTTAGATGCCATGATGAAATTGCTGTTTTAGGACTTAGTGAATTTTCACTAAGTCTGAAATATGTAACGTTCCGATGCCATGTTTGCTTGCTGTTCTAGGACAAACCATGATAGTTTTGGAGTGGATCTTGATTGTTCCTTGTAGTATATATTGTTGGCTTTCCATTCATGTCCTCACATGTCTATTTAAGTGGTTGTAGCATGCTTATCTTTTGCTCCAAAGTTTCAATAAAATTCTGCTGCCAGAATTTTATTCTCAAGTTCAATATGTCCAAGTTCATTGCTTTTGAACCGTGACTCCTTTGGGGGTGCACCTTTGGACTTAGTTGCTGTAGTATATGTCTAGTTTGTGTTCATGTCCTTTGCCATGTTGTTTGAATGTTGTAGCTCAATTATTTTGAGCTCCGAAGTTGCTATGTTGCTGTAATTTTCAGCTTTCGCTCATTTCTTGTTTCGGGCATAACTTTTAGCCCGTAACTCCGATTTCAGCGAGTCTTATATGAAACTTGATTGATTTTCTGTGTAGATTCATATTATCATATTGTCATCTTGTTTTGAGGTGTTTTGCTTGAGTGCTATTTTTCCGTGCTCTTTGTGCATCCTTAGTGCATCCATCATGCATCCATCATTTTTTTCGAGTGCGCATTGCATTTTGTTGATTTGTGCTTGGTGTGATTGTTTTGTTTAGAGCCGGAATCAGAGTCCGAGTTCGAGTACGAGCACGAGGTTTCCAACGAGGTTGAGCACGAGGACCCTTCTTACGATCCGAACGACTTCTCTTCAGGCAAGATGACCGAACCCCGATAACATTACTATCTTTGCCTATTGCTATTAGTTTCGCTCTATAGTTTTGCCTCGATGCCCATGATCTTCTTGTCAGCCTCCTACTTGTAACCATTGCCATGTTCAACCAACCTACCTACGCAAACCGTTGCTTGGCTAAGTACGCTTCGCTCAGCCCTTCTTATAGCATTGCTAGTTGCAGGTGAAGATCGAAGATGCTTGCTTCATGTTGAAGTTTGGTTGGGTTTTATCACACTATATACATGCTTAAAATGAAATCATTTATATATTGGCAAGGGTGGAAGGCTAAGCCTTTTGCTTGGTGATTTGTTCCACTCATGCCGTTAGGAACCGTATAAACCGGTGTTATGTTCCTTGATTATGCGTTCCTAACACGGTTGGGGTGTATGGGACCCCCTCGATAAACCGCTAAGTGCTAAGTCTTTTCCAGCAAGTCCCAACATTGGTACTATTTGCCTAATAACAAACTAAACTTGCATAGGGAGTAATTAACCCTCTTTCTTAATCAACAACCCCGGGCCAGTGCTCCACATGAGTGTTGGTCCGAAACGGGGGTTCTGCGGGGCCGCCTTGGGGCAACCCGAGGTATCTGGTATACACCCGTAGAATCGCCCATCCGGTCGTGGCCTGAGACGAGATACGCGCGGCTACTATCAGGGTGTCGGCACGCCGGGAGGATTTGCTGGATTAGCCTTACCTTAGCTCGGTATATCTTGAGCACGGGATTCCGAGAATACTCGGGTCTTCCCACTTTGGAGTTGCGACTCCGCGGATCGTGGGCTTGAAATGGGTCAAGTTGGAACACCCTGCAGGGTTATGAACTTTCGAAAGCCGTGCCCGCGGTTATGTGGCAGATGGGAGCTTGTTAATATCCGGTTGTAGATAACTTGACACAATGTTTCTAATACACTACCAGCGTGTGTTCCGTGACCGTCAATTTCCGAATAGGGATTCGGGAGTTGAACACGGAGGGGTTATGTTTGTTGAGCTTGTAGCTAGGATCACTTAGTGGTCACTTCTCGACCGAGGCTTTCTCTTCTCGCTCTCACTCACGTAAGCTAGTTGCTAGTTGATGCTGCAGACGCTTACTCTTTTCTTTAGACTTATCCTTTCCCAAGGCTTAAATAGTCTTGTTACCCGGGAACGGGATTGCTGAGTCCTCTGTGGCTCACAGTTACTTCACCACACCAGATGCAGGTCCAGCTGTGAGTATCCAGGTGATGGCACCGAGCTGGATTGGGAGTACGACGAGGAGCGTAGTCGGTACTATGTTCGTTATCCGGATGATCAGTAGTGGAGACTTCTACTAGGATTCGATCCGCCTGTGGTTTATTTATTTCAGTTTGGTATCTTGACATTTGGATTTTGCCCTTAGAGGGTTGTGATATTCTTAATGTATGATGATTGAGACATGAATTGTATTTGTGTGACGTGGCAAGTGTAAGCCAACTATTTATGTTTACAATCCCCTCTTTTACATGAGTTGTGCAAAGATTACCAAACTTGAGATCATTCTCGGATGGAATTATGCCTTTAAGTCGTGCCTCGACACGTAGGAGGTATAACTCCATCCTGGGCATTACAACACCTCATTCCCTTTTAATAGTATTGGCTTTTCCTATGGACTCAATGTGATCTTGGATTACTAAAATGAAAATGTAGAGTCTTGAGCTTTTGCCAATCTTTGTCCTTAGCTTTTTGAGGGGTCCACATTTCTAATCCATGCCATGCCAACCATTGAACTTCTTGAAATATTTATCTTGAAAGGATATTAGTTCAATGAGCTATATGTTGTTATTAATTACCAAAACCACCCGGGGATTAGTTACCCTTTTAATCTCCCCCTGTCACATCCCTAGTCAGTGCTTGCATTAGTACTAGCTAGAGTGTGCATCATGTTTAACTTTTCCAGAAACCTGAAATGGGGATGACAAAAACCCCAACACCCCTCTTACCTCAACTAGGGTTTAATAAAACCTTTTCCAATGTACCCAAAATGCCCTTCAAAAATGTTCATCATATTTGCCTTGGTCTTAAACCTCTGACAAAAATGGTGCACAATTTTCTAGGACATCCCAAGGTCACTGGTTTAAATCATATAGTATTTGCATTTGGGCATTTAAATGCTATAAAATATTTTAAATGCCCAAATAATCATAAACCAAAATGTTCCCCGTTGCTTATATTCTATACAGTGGACATGAGAAGTTTCATGATTTATAAAAATGTTCTAGCATTTTTAATAAATCAACACAGTTGCAGAAAAACAGAAACATAATTAAATTAAAAAAGAGGAGAGAGAGAGAGAGAAACTCACCTGGCGGCCTAGCTGGCCGGCCCAGCCCAGCAGCCGCTCCACGCAGCTGCTTCCTCTCGCCAGGCAGGCAGAGAGGAGCACGCCGGCGAGCTTGCGTGCGCCACACAGCTCCTCGCCGCTCTGCTTCACCCCCTCGCCACCACGACGCCCTGGACGGTTTCCACGTCGTCGCCCGAAGCCTCCGGACACCTCACTTCTCCCCTGCCCCTCTCCCTCACCCTCTCCCGCCATGGCCGGCGCGCCCGTGAGCTCACCGCCGTCGTAACTGCGGCCACCGTCCTCCCCTCGCCTCCTCAACGTGCCAGCAAGCTCCGCCGCGTCTGGCCTCGTCGGTGACTAGCCGCCGGCGAGTTTGACTCGCTGACCAGGGGGTTTGACCTCCCCCTGTGCCACTGACAAGTGGGTCCAACCGTTGACTGTTTAGTCTTAGGATTAATTAGTGTTAAACTAATTCTGTTAATTAGTTGGCCCACTAACGTGTGGGCCCAACACTGTTAGTTGTTAGTTAGGTTAAACTAACCTCTTTAGTTAACTCTGTTAGGCTGACGTGTGGACCCCACACGTCAGGTTTGACTGGACCAGCCCCTGTTGACCTGCTGATGTGAGCATGAAGTTATGCTGACGCAGTAAAGCTTTTTCTGGAATTTAGATAAATCTAAATGATTTATTTATTTCCAGAAAATGCCATAACTTCTAAAAATCATATAAATTCAACCGTAGCTCCAAATGAAATAAGTTATATATGAAAAATGATCAGAAAAATCCAATCTATCCATTGGTACTGGTTGATGCATGTTTAAGCAAGTTAACCTTGCTGTTCATATCAAAACATGATAATGCACTTTGGATAATAATAACTTGGGCATGAATTTGAATCCTTGATTCAAATAAGCTCAAACCTTTCTGTTTATAGTTGCATTAGCTCAAAACACATTCATCTTGCCATGCCATGAGCATGCATCATATTGTTGCATGTTGTTGTGTATTGATTGTATTACCGGTGTTCTCCGTGGTAGGTTCTGCTCCCGAGGATACATCTGCGTATCCAACTGTAGAGCAGTACCCGTCAACCAACCTGTCAGGCAAGCAACCCATTGATCATTCCGATACAAACCCATCTTCTCGCTTCTGCTCTCTTTTACTGCATTAAGGAAACAACTTGTGAACTGTTGTTTGCTGCGGTAGTTGAACCCCATTCCTTTGCATGACCTGTCATTGCCAAAGTAAATAGTTGAAACCCACTAGCATGTGTAGGAGTTGATTGAGCCATGTTGATGTGTTTCCTACCATGCTATACATGTTATGCCTGCTATGCTTAGAGTTGTGTCAGGCCTGGTTCATCTGGGTGATGGATCAGAGTGAAATGATCATGTCTGGTAATGAGAGTGAGGTGTGGAATATGTTTTGGTAAAGGTATCGATGAAAGGCCATGTAGGAGTACATGGTGGGTTGTTTCATTGGAACCGTCCATAAGAATTGAGATCTGTATGTGTGATTCAAGATCAGCTACTACCACGCATTGGGCCCGAAACCAATGGACCCTCTCGACTTATTAACTGTTGGGGAACGTAGTATTTTCAAAAATTTCCTACGATCACGCAAGATCTATCTACTAGATGCATAGCAACGAGAGGGGAGAGTGTGTCTATGTACCCTCGTAGACCGAAAGCGGAAGCGTTTATCAACGCGGTTGATGTAGTCGTGCACCTTCATGATCCGTCCCGATCTAGTACCGAACGTACGGCACCTCCGCGTTCAGCACACGTTCAGCTCGATGACGTCCTCGCCTTCTTGATACAGCAAGACGGGCGAAGTAGTAGATGAGTTCTGGCAGCATGACGGCGTGGTGACGGTTTGTTGATGAAGAACAATCTCTGCAGGGCTTCGCCAAGCATTGCAGAAACTAGACGGAGGATAAACTAGAGGGTCGGGGTTGCCGGCACACGGCTTGGTGTATCTTGATGTGTTCCAGGTGCAAGCCCCGCCCCTCTATTTATATGTTGAGCCCTGGGGTAAAAACTTGGAGCAAAAGCCTCCTCAAAGTCGGTTTCGCCCGAAAGGCAAGAGTCCCACTCAGACTCCAGGACCAAACGCCACAATCCTTGGCGTCTGGCCGAGACACCATGGGCCTCGTCGTCTGGCCCAGGGCCAGACGCCAGGGTCTCCGGCGTTTGGCCCCCTGGCCTCCGCAAAACACCTTTTGCACCGACTTAAGGCCCTGTGGGCTTGACCCCTTGGCCAAACCATATCATCCTATATATCAAATTTTACCTCCGGACCATTCCGGAGCTCCTCGTCATGTCCGTGATCTCATCCGGGACTCCGAACAACATTCGGTCACCAACATACATAACTCATTCAATACTATATCGTCAACGAAACGTTAAGCGTGCGGATTCTACGGGTTCGAGAACTATGTAGACATGACCGAGACACTTCTCTGGTTAATAACCAATAGCGGAACCTGGATGCCCATATTGGCTCCTACATATTCTACGAAGATCTTTATCGGTCGAACCGCATAACAACATACATTGTTCCCTTTGTCATCGGTATGTTACTTGCCCGAGATTCGATCGTCGGTATCTCAATACCTAGTTCAATCTCGTTACCGGCAAGTCTCTTTACTCGTTACGTAATACATCATCTCGTGACTAACTCATTAGTCATTTGCTTGCAAGGCTTATTATGATGTGCATTACCGAGAGGGCCCAGAGATACCTCTCCGACACTCGGAGTGACAAATCCTAATCTTGATCTGTGCCAACACCACAAACACCTTCGGAAACACCTGTAGAGCATCTTTATAATCACCCAGTTACGTTGTGACATTTGATAGCACACAAGGTGTTCCTCCGGTATTCGGGAGTTGCATAATCTCATAGTCATAGGAACATGTATAAGTCATGAAGAAAGCAATAGCAGTAAAACTAAACGATCATAGTGCTAAGCTAACGGATGGGTCTTGTCCATCACATCATTCTCCTAATGATGTGATCCCGTTGATCAAATGACAACTCATGTCTATGGTTAGGAAACATAACCATCTTTGATCAATGAGCTAGTCTAGTAGAGACATACTAGGGACACTCTGTTTTGTCTATGTATTCACACATGTACTAAGTTTCCGATTAATACAATTCTAGCATGAATAATAAACATTTATCATGATATAAGGAAATATAAATAACAACTTTATTATTGCCTCTAGGGCATATTTCCTTCAGTCTCCCACTTGCACTAGAGTCAATAATCTAGCTCACATCGCCATGTGATTTAATACCGATAGTTCACATCGTTATGTGAATAACACCCATAGTTCACATCGCCATGTGACCAACACCCAAAGGGTTTACTAGAGTCAATAATCTAGTTCACATCGCTATGTGATTAATACCCAAGAGTAATAAGGTGTGATCATGTTTTGCTTGTGAGAGAAGTTTAGTCAACGGTTCTGTCACATTCAGATCCGTATGTATTTCGCAAATTTCTATGTCTACAATGCTCTGCATGGAGCTACTCTAGCTAATTGCTCCCACTTTCAATACGCATCCATATTGATACTTAGATTCATCTGGATTTAGTGTCAAAGCTTACATCGGCGTAACCCTTTACGACGAACTCTTAGCTCATATGTGCATCCGTTGCATGGCAATCCCTACTCCTCACATCATATCTATCATTTGGCTTTCTCTCGCCTATGATTGTCCTCATTGATGTGAGCCTTTCACACCTTTTTTGTCTTCCCCCTTCATCATTTTTCTCTCTTTGCCATCCTAAGTGTCAACTTTCTTGCTTACGCTCATCCATTGCATGAGTGCTCAAAATATCGAAAGGGAGTGGATCATTTTGACTTGTACCTGGCTAGTGGTCTGGGGACGAGTCAAGATAAGATTCCAAAGAAGACCAAGTGTGAAACTTTAGTAGATTAAGTTCTCAACAATACAAAAACTATGTTTTACTCTCTCGTATATCCCTATCCCCTTTCTTGCACGCAAACACCATTTGGAGACATTCGAGTCACGGACAGCGAGAGCTCTTGCACCTTTACGTTCTTATGTTGCTTGTTACAATGCTAATATAGACTCTTGCTTGTTATGACTTGAATTGAATTACATGCCTTGATTGCTTTACTTAAAAGTGCTTATATGGTTGATAGCATGTCACCACAGAAATTATGCTTGTTATCATTTACCTACTCGAGGACGAGCAGGAATTAAGCTTGGGGATGTTGATACGTCCAAAACGTATCTATAATTTCTGCTTGCTCCATGCTTCTTTTGTGTGATATTGCTATGATATTGATGCACTTCCATACACTTTTGATCATATTTGGACTAACCTATTAACTCAGTGCACCACAGTGCCAGTTCCTGTTTTCTGCTATTTTTCTATTTCAGGTTTCCCCCATATTAAAAGTGCTCCAAAAATTCCGGGAAAAATACAGGAAAAATCAGCGTACAGGAAGCTTCGCGAAGAACCAAAGCGGGGCCAGAGGGGAGCCAGGGGAGGCCCAAACGGCCACCTGGCGCGGCCCCACCCCTGCCCGCGCCAGGGGGGTGCCTGGGGCCCCTGCTCCGCCTCTGGTTGCCCCCCTTCGCATATATATCCCTCTCGTCCCGAAACCCTCGAGGACAGAACCCTTTTTCGCGATCTCGCCTCTGTTCTGCCGCCGCAGCGCTTCCAAGATCGGGAGTATCAGGAGAACTCTTCCCGGCACCCTGCCAGAGGGGAGAACCACCACCGGGAGCTTCTCCACCACCATGGACGCTTCCCGGATGAGTCGTGAGTAGTCCACCTTGGACCATGGGTCCATGATCAGTAGCTATGTGATGTTCTCCTCCCCTCTTTGCTCTTCATGGTTTAGACCTCGTGAGCTGCCCTACATGATCGAGGCACATATGTAATCTTATCGCTATTGCTTTGCTGAGTTTGCTGGGATCTGATGGATTATGAGACTATGTTCAAATTGTGTTGGAGTAATATATTTGATTCACCTCTTTTATATCTTTGTTCTTGAGTAATTCTTGCATATTCTCCGTTGCTGTTTATTGCTTTGGCCAAGTAGTAGGTAGTAACTCCAAGAGGGAGCGTTATGCTTGATTGTGGGTTCATGCCCCCTGATGACTAGCTTGAGTGACAGAAACATGAGTCTAGGGGATGTGCTGTTGCCACAAGGGGGAAAACAACGGTGCTTGTACTTGCGGGTGCAAGGATTGTTTACTTTACGCAAAGTTCTTTTAATGCAGTTGTCTGTTGCTTTGAGTTTACACTTTGGGTGGGATTCACAACTTAATACCAGCGAGATGTTCTAGATAGATATCTCAAGGTGGATGATTAGTAGTAGATGCAGATGGATTTCGGTCTACTTGCCTTGGCGTACCGCCCATGTTTTTGAGCCTCTACCTTTCTTTGCAGCATAGTTAGCATTGGTTTGCGCACGTAATCCTGTCAATTGCCCAGCTGTAATTTGTTTACCTTGCTTTGCTGTTTTATCGTCTTTTGGGAGAGAGACATCACTAGTGAACATCATGGGACCCCGGTCCATATTACCACCGCTGATCACACCTTCTATTTACTTCCTGTTTTTATTTCCTAGTTGCAGTCATAGCTATCATTATTATCTCTTGTGTTTGATCCTTTGTAAACAACAAGACCGGAGGGATTGACAACCTCTCTGTACTCGTTGGGAGCAAAGTTATCTGTATCTGTGTGCAGGTCCTGTCAACCGCTAAGTTTCTAGCGCCATTGACACCTACTTGTCGACCCTCGGAGTCTCACGGGATTCTATCCTTGGTATCTTTGCCAAGGGAAATTTGCCGCTACGCTACATCTCAACCTTCCACTTGGGGTAACCAACGAGGGGCGAGAAGCCATCAAGCAAGTTTCTGGCGCCGTTGCCGGGGAGTGTAGCGCTATTGGTAAGTGAAGCTGGTAAGGAAGTTTTCATATTTCTGTTTTTATTTTGCTGTTGCTGCTCTTTGTCCTTATGGACAACCTTGCTATTGGATCGTTGCTTGTGGGAAGACGCCCCACATCTGTGGTGGTTGCTCCTCCCCCTACTGAAATTGTGCCCTATAAAATACCAGCTGGTATTATCGATTATGTTTTGGCTAATCGTTATGCAGGAGACAGACATCCCGGTGAACACTTGCTATATCTGTCACAACTACGTTCATTATTTAAGCTTGCAGGTGTATCAATGGAGTTTGTCATGAGGAAATTGTTCTCCGTATCGCTTATAGATAAAGCTTCAGATTGGTATAAGCTTCTCGATAGCTCACACTTGCTTGATTGGCAAGAGCTTGTGTCTCTCTTTTATACCAAGTTTTATCCTCTTCATGAAATTCATCGACACAGGAACTATATCTATAACTTTAGGTCTCGTGACGGAGAAAGCATTGCTCAAGCTTGGGGGAGATTGAAGTCCCTAATGCTCAAATGTCCTATTCATGAGCTCCCCAAGAAAATTATACTTACAAATTTTTATGCCAGGCTTTCTCGTCAGGATAAGGAGATGCTGGATGCCTCCTCTAGTGGGGTATTTCAGACAAAGAGCGTTGAAGAAAGGTGGGATCTCATTGAAAGGATCCAGAGGAATACCGAAGATTGGAAAATCGATAAAGGTATTGAACCCGCTATAAATTATGAGCATGATTATATTGAGAGCTATGTGAAAACTGATTACTTCAATACCTTTTGCTCTAAGATTGGTCTTGATTCCCATCTAATGATTGATTTCTGTAAGGATTTTGCCTCTCACGTTGATTCTTTTAAAAAGAAGAGAGATCAGCATCATGAACCTTTCAAAGAGTTACCTGTTGATATTCATGTTGCTGACCCTATTTTGCCTGCAGTTATATATGAAAAGCCTCCTTTTCCCGAAAGGATAAGGGAGCACTCTCTTGTGACAGGCATAATAAATAAAAGTGAGAGAAGAATTGATGAGCCTGAGGACCAGATCAAGGTCGATCCTCAAGTTGCATTGGTTAAAGACCTTGTTACTAACGATATTTTGGATTCCAATGTAAATTTTTGTGCTGTTTCCACTAACCTTGTCACAGCCAAGAATAAAGGCCCAATTTCAGGTACTCCAGTAGTATCTGTTAAAATAGGAGATCACAATTATTATGGGCTATGCGATTTTGGATCGAGTGCTAGTGCTATCCCCTACTCAGTTTATCAAGAGATCATCGGTGAGATTTCACCTTGTAAACTTGAAGAAGTTGATGTTACCATTCATCTTGCAAACAGAGCAACTATCTCTCCTATCGGAATTGTGAGAGACTTCGAAGTCCTATGTGGAAAGGTAAAATACCCTACCGACTTTCTAGTACTTGGTTCAGTGAGGGACAATTTTTGTCCTATTATTTTTGGTAGACCTTTTCTCAGAACTTGTGAAGCTATAATAGATTGCAAGAAAGGTAAAGTTTCTGTTGAATTCAATGGTGAGCCATATGAATTTAACTTTTCTAAGTTCTCTAAGCAGCCTCGTGGTACCGATTTACCTAGTGATGATAAAATTATTGAAAGTATTCCTTCTATTGCTATTCCCCCTAATGATCCTTTGCAGCAATATATGGAGGACCACGAGAATGATTTGCATATGCAGGAAAGAAATGAACTAGATGAAATATTCTTGAGACAACCTGCTATCCTGAAGCACAACCTTCCGGTTGAACCTTTGGGAATTTTATCAAAACCAAAAGAAGACCCGGTGTTCAATCTTAAACCTCTTCCCGATACGCTCAAGTATGCTTATTTAGATGAAAAGAAAGTATATTTTGTTATTATCAACTCTAACCTTTCAGGATATGAAGAAGAGCGACTATTGGAAGTACTTCGTAAACACCGAGGTGCTATTGGCTATACCCTTGATGACCTTAAGGGGATTAGTCCATCTATCTGTCAACATACTATCAACCTTGAGCTCGATGCTAAACCAGTTGTTGATCATCAACGACGGTTGAACCCGAAGATGATGGATGTTGTAAGAACTGAGATTCTCAAGCTTCTAGCCACAGGTATTATCTACCCTATAGCTGATAGTAAGTGGGTAAGCCCGGTACATTGTGTTCCTAAGAAAGGAGGTACAACTGTGGTTCCTAATGATAAGAATGAACTAATACCTCAAAGAATTATTATTGGATATAGAATGTGTATTGATTACAGGAAGCTGAACAAGGCAACCAGGAAGGATCACTACCCGTTGCCGTTCATCGACCAAATGCTTGAAAGGTTATCCAAAAATACCCACTTTTGTTACCTCGATGGTTATTCTGGCTTCTCTCAAATTCATGTTAACACTGCTGATCAAGAGAAGACCACTTTTACTTGTCCCTATGGTACTTATGCTTACAGGCGTATGCCTTTTGGTTTATGTAATGGCCCTGCTACTTTTCAAAGGTGTATGTCTGCTATCTTTCATGGTTTCTGTGAGGAGATTGTGGAAGTCTTCATGGACGATTTCTCCGTCTATGGAACTTCCTTTGACCATTGTCTCCACAACCTTAATAAAGTTTTGCAGAGATGTGAGGAGACAAATCTGGTACTCAACTGGGAGAAGTGCCACTTCATGGTTAACGAAGGAATTGTTCTTGGTCACAAGATTTCCGAAAGGGGAATTGAGGTGGACAAGGCCAAGATCGATGCAATTGAGAGGATGCCCTATCCAAGGGACATCAAAGGTATTCGCAGTTTTCTCGGTCATGCTGGTTTCTATAGAAGATTTATTAAAGACTTTTCTAAGACTTCGAGACCCCTCACTAATCTTCTCCAGAAGGACGTTCCTTTTGTATTTGATGAAGATTGTAAGGAGGCTTTTGAAGTTCTTAAGAAAGCTTTAATAACAGCTCCTATAGTACAACCACCTGACTGGAATTTACCTTTTGAGATTATGTGTGATGCTAGTGATTTTGCTGTTAGAGCTGTTTTAGGGCAAAGGGTTGATATGAAATTGAATTTTATACATTATGCTAGTAAAACCCTTGATAGTGCTCAAAAGAATTATGCTACTACTAAGAAGGAATTCTTAGCTGTAGTGTTTGCTTGTGATATGTTTAGGCAGTATATTGTTGATTCCAAAGTTATTATTCATACTGACCATGCTGCCATTAAGTACCTTATGACAAAGAAGGATGCCAAGCCAAGACTTATCAGATGGGTACTCCTTCTTCAAGAATTTGATTTGCAGATTGTTGATAGAAAAGGAGAAGACAATCCGGTGGTGGACAATCTTTCAAGGATGGAAGATATACCGCATGATCCCATCCCAGTCAACGACAGTTTTCCAGACGAGCAACTTGCCGTTGTAAAAGTACAATCTCTTTCCGATCCTTGGTTTGCAGATTATGCTAATTTTATCGTTGCAAAGTATTTGCCTCCAGGTTTAACATTTCAGCAAAGTAAGAAGTTCTTTCATGATTTGAGGCACTACTTTTGGGATGACCCACATCTTTTCAAAGAAGGTCCAGATGGGATCGTGAGAAGATGCATACCGGAACATGAGCATAAGGACATTCTCAGACAATGTCATGATAGTCCCTATGGAGGACATCATGCCGGTGAGAGGACCGCACATAAGGTTCTTCAATCAGGTTTTTATTAGCCTACTCTCTTTAAGGATGCTAGAAATTATGTTGTAGCCTGTGATAAATGTCAGAGAGTTGGTAACATTAGTAGAAGGAATGAGATGCCTATGAATTACTCACTAGTGATTGAACCTTTTGATTGCTGGGGTTTTGATTATATGGGTCCTTTTCCTTCTTCGCACAAGTACACTCACATTTTAGTAGCTGTTGATTATGTGACCAAGTGGGTTGAAGCAATCCCCACTGAAAGTGCTGATCACAAGACATCTTCGAAAATGCTCAAAGATGTGATTTTCCCTAGGTTTGGTGTACCTAGGTATCTCATGACTGATGGAGGATCACACTTCACGCATGGAGCTTTTAGAAAAGCTTTAGCCAAGTACGATGTCAATCATAGAATTGCTTCACCGTACCATCCTCAAACTAGTGGGCAAGTTGAGCTCACCAATAGAGAGATCAAGTTGATCTTACAGAAGACAGTAAATAGAAATAGAATGGACTGGTCAAATAAGTTAGGAGATGCTTTGTGGGCATATAGAACTGCTTACAAAAACCCCATGGGCATGTCCCCCTATAAGATGGTTTATGGCAAGGCTTGCCATTTGCCATTAGAATTAGAGCACAAAGCTTTCTGGGCTGTTAGAGAGCTTAATGCTGACCCAAAGTTAGCTGGTGAGAAGCGTCTCATGAACTTGACTTCTCTAGATGAGTGGAGAAGTGAAGCTTACGAGAGCGCTAAAATGTTCAAGGAAAAGGTAAAGAAGTGGCATGATAGGAGGATTCTGAAACGTGAATTTAATGTTGGTGATAAAGTTTTGTTGTTTAGATCCCGTTTCAGGTTTTCTCCAGGCAAACTACTTTCTAGGTGGGAAGGGCCATTTCATATTGAAGAAGTCTATCGGTCTGGTGCAATCAAGATTAACAATTTTGAAGGCACCAAACCTCAAGTTGTGAATGGGCAAAGACTTAAGCATTACATAGCAGGAGACCCTGTCAATGTTGATGTGAATATGATATACACAACAACTCACGAAGAACATGTTGCAGCCCTGTTTCAGATACCAGCAGAAGCAGAATAAGAAAAGGTATGTATTACGGTAAGGAAACATAGTGAACCGCCATAAAAGTTCCATATTATGAGTTTTTGCAAAATTAGGAAAATTATAAGCCTAAGTGGAGCCGGAGACAAGCTCTAGGGGGCCCAGGCGCCCCCCTGGCGCGGCCTACCTCCTGGCCGCGCCGGGAGGCCGCCTGGGCACCCAGGAGTCCGTCTCCGACCCCACTTTAGCTTGTTACCTTCCTTTCTATGCCGAAATTTTTGCTATATATTTGCCCGGATTGTTCCTGTAACGTATCTCGCGATTTCGTGTGTTTTCTTTTCGATCTGTTTCTGCCAGGAAATCTTTTAGCTAGACCTAGGTGCCATGGCTTCCCCAAGTTCCCCCAAGGACAAGTTCGTCGTCAACGTTATCAACCCTTACCTCACTGAGGTGAAGAAGCACCCTCAGGTTGTTCGGATGGAGGACGGTGTCCTCCATCAAGAAGATCTGAAGGGACCTATCAAGGAGGGGAGCATCCAGGCCAGGCTAGAAGAAGTGGAGCAAGAAGTCTTCAAGTACAAGAAGATGATCGAGCGTGGTGTTGAAGCTAACTTTGACACCATCAACGAGCTGAAGACCTACTTCCTGAAGGAGATGAAGGAGATGTGGAAAAGCATCACCGCATCTGAAGAAAGAATTGAAGAGCTCCAAGGGCAAATTTATGATCTACATCACCAGAACTGTGAGTATGAACTAAGGTTTATGCGCATGGGTATGGGTGCTGCATGCAGGATTCAGGAGACAAACTTCTCATATGAGACTGGAGAACCCCTTCCATGGAAGCTCTTCGCCGAGGACTACGTGATCAACGTCAACAAGAATGAGGAGTGAAATCTCCTTGAGTAATGGCATCCCCTTGGCTTGTTCCAAGCTTGGGGGAGTGCCCGGTATCTTTATCTTTATCTTTTGTCTTTTAGAGTCAAGTAGAGTCGTATCATGTCTAGGGAGGTTATTATATGAAATAGGTGTGTGCATTGAGGTCTATCACTCCTTTTGTGGAGAGATTGTATCCGTGAGTGTGGAGTCGTCTATGATGGAATATTAATGAGAAGTCTATTGGTTCCTTTGCTGCACTCGGTATTCTCTTCACGCAATCGACCTTATATGATGATTCTTATGGGGAGTATTGACCTTATATCAGGTATGGCTTTTAAAACTTTATTTAATCTTGGCAAACATAGCTTTGGTCATAACAACAAGCATGATTTTCTTAAAGTAGCGACATAGCCAAAACCTTTATGTTATTATGCTTGAAGTGTTATGCTGACAAGGAAGACAACTTGATGTGTTATGCTTATTTTAATGTTTATGCTTTATATTGCTTTGCATCTTAGTCATCATCAATTGTCTGTTCTCTCAAAGCCTTTGCTAGCCTAAACTCTGTACTAAGCGGAATTCTGCTTGTGCATCCATACCCTTACACCAATACCTTCCATATGAGTCCACCATACCTTCCTATTCATGGTATTCCACTACCACCTCCTAAAGTATAGAATTTATGTGTTATCCTTAAATGTTCAAAATGTTCTATTTTGTGCCCCTGTTTTAGCTCATGAGGAAATAGTAGTTAATTCATGATCTTTTTAAGTTGGACAAGTTTTACCCCGGGATTGCATGTCTAATCTGCAAACCCCTAATACGAGGAGGAACTGGCATGAGTGCGCCCGGCTCATAAAAGATAATACAACAGACAAACCCTCCTTCACGCTTTGTTCATGAGAAATCAGAAAACTTTTGGCAGTGATAAACAAAGGAGATTAAGGGGATGTGATCGTCCCCGTGCGGGAGCCGTTCCTCGAAACTTGTCCAGTTTGAGAAGTAATTGAGTTATCTATTAGCATTCGTTGACAAATCATGCACCTCTCAAAACTTGTTTTCATTCTGTTTGATTTAAGGATAGCACATGAGTTTTCCCTACTTCCCTAGAGCAGGGCCTATCTCTTAGTTTTAGGTTGAGTCAGTTATTCCTACTTCCTTCTATTCTTAAAGAGAGCAGACATTTGATGTTGACGAGGATTCATTCATATATAGTTGCATTAAGATTTGTCATATCATATCCTTGTTGACATTATCATTTGATAAGTAAGTTGTTTGTCAAGCCCAGCTAAAGCAAACATCTTCCTTTGTGTTAACACTTTCACTTCTTTCCTAATAACATGTTCTTTCAAAAGCTTCAATTAATCTCATCAAAACATAAAGAGAAAGAGCAAAAGTAAAAGCTATTAGTTGTTCTTTGACCAAAGGACATGTTTGCCATGATTCGATGAGTTTCCTTAGCCCTACTTTCGATTATAAGTGTTACCACTCTTTTATAAGGGCCTTATGAGTTGAAGATTGCTGTTGAGGATATTTGAGTTTGGTGAAGAAACTGTGATGCTCCTTGTCCGTATTCTATTTATCGACACTTCACTCTCTAAACTTGTGGACAGGTTTACCGAGCTCAGTATTCGCTTGGGGACAAGCGAGGTCTAAGCTTGGGGGTGTTGATACGTCCAAAATGCATCACTATTTTATATCATAATTCATCCTTATTCATTGATATATTTCACATTACGATGATGTTCTTATGTTGTTTTGGCCTATTTTACACAGTTTGCAACTTTCCGGTGCCGAAGCAGCAGACGCAGGATTCAGCGGTAAAAAGTGGAAGCTGAGTTGCTGAAGAAGAATACCTCCAAATTACCTGAAAATCGACGGAGGGTATTTTCCAGAAGGATCACGAAGATACGCAAAAGAGCAACCAGAGGGGGGCCACAGGGTGCCCAAGCGGCCACCTGGCGCGGCCCCCACCCTGGCCGAGCCGGGAGGGCGCCTGGAGCCCCTGGCCCACTCCAGGCTCTCCCCTCTGGCCTATATACTCCTCGTCATCCAGAAACCCTAAAAAAGGAAGAGTTTACGGAGTTCCGCCGCCGCTCCATGGCGGAAACCTACAGAGAAGAAAAGCCATCTCCGGCGGGTAGATTCCGCCGGGGAGATCACCTCCCGGAAGGGGAGATCATCGCCATCGTCATCACCATCGTCACGGGCATCATCGAGATCATCATCAACATCATCCCCAACATCAGCACCATCCCCATCTTCATCCAATCTCATCTCACAATTGCAACTTGTGTTGTAATCCGTACTATCTATCCTCTCTACTCTATCAATGTTGATTACTACTTTGTGGTGAATGCTATTGAGTTTTGTTGGAGAAATATCATTGTGTCCAGATTGTTTATCATCCATTTATCTCCACTGATCATGATCTCTTTTATGTCTTGTGAGTAGTTACTTTAGTTCTTGAGGACATGGGAGAAGTCTTGTTGTTAGTAGTCATATGATGTTGAAGTAATATGTGTTGTTTGATACTTAAGTTGTGTTGTTATGTTCCTAGTGGTGTTGTGTGAGTCGAACACTCAACACTTCGCCTTATTAAGGACCTAGGGGAATACATTGTGTACAAAGAATGCTTACGGTGGGTTGCCGGAGTGACAGAAACCTAAACCCCAGTTCGCACGCTTTTGCACAAGGGAACAATGGATCATCGATCGTATTGCTATGGTTAGGCTTTTGCCTTAAATACTATCTTGTATTTGCGGATGCTTGCAAGGTGTTTAATCATGAGAGTGCACTCATCTTAGTCTAGAGGGTGTACTAACATAGATCCACCCACTCAACACTTATCAACACATCACATAGTACCGATACGGAATATGGCGAAAGCACATGACTACCTCTCCCGTGTGTCCTCAAGAACACTTTAGCCTTTATAAGTTCAGTTGCTAGGCCTCTCCTTTGCTCAGAAAGGATTGGGCCACTTGTTATTCTCTAGTGCCTTTTACTTTGCTCGCTTTTACTTTCCTTTGGCTTATATCAAGAAAACCCCTAAAAAGTTATCTTTCAGTGCTTGCAGTTATTCCTTGCTCAGAATCACTTATCAATACCTTCTGCTCCTCGTTGGGTTCGACACTCTTACGTATCGAAAACGCTGCAATAGATCCCTTACGGTTGTGGGTCATCAAGTACCGTTTTCTGGCGCCGTTGCCGGGGACTCCACTCTTCAAGATAGGGGAGTTGCACGCTATCTTTTATCTTTGCTTTTTAGTCTTGTTAGTTTACCTTTCAGTTTTTGCTTTAGTGTCCTTTATCAAAAATCACAAAAAAATTATTTGCTTTTATGTTAGTAGTCCTTTCTGTTTAGTCAAGCATGTTAGGACTTGGTGCTTTGAGGGAATCAGAAGTTCTAGATTTCCATCAAAGGGATGGAGAAAATATGAAGAAGGCATGTGACAGAATTTCTGATGCACATAGGAGAATTATGCCTTGGATACCTATAAAAATTGTGCTTAGAAATTTTTACCATGGTCTTTTTAAATGGTGTAAACACTCTCTTGATATTATAGCTGAAGGAGATTTCCTAGAGTGTGATGAAGCTAGAGCTCTTGAAATTATACATGGTCTATCTAGTTACTTTGTTTATGATCATAGTTTTGATACTGTCATAGATAGACTTGCTACTATTGAGAAGAGAATGGATGCTCTAGACTTGATGAAGGTAGAGAAACCCAAACCCAATAAGAGAGATATTTTGGAAATATACAATGATTGGGAGCCTTTTGTTAGGATTAGCATCTCTAATCAAGACTTCCTTGCTTATTGTGATATTGGATCTATGGTTTCTACTATGCCAAAAATTGTTCATGATTCTTTAAAATTTAACATGGACAAATTATCATCCTATCATGAACATGCTAATGGAGATATTTCTGAGATCCAGGGAAGAATAAAAGACGTACCAGTTACATTCCTTAAAGGGATTGCAATGGTTGATTTCTTCATCATGAAGCCCAACCAAGGAAATATAGTGCTTGGAAGGGACTTCCTCCGAGCCGTAAAAGGCTTTATCGATATAGGTAAGGGACAAATCCGCCTACGCGGGAAGGCAAATGGTACGTGCCCCTTTCCTAGAAGGAACAAGGATGAACTTGTTGAGGAACCATTTGAAGCAATTTATAACTCCGATTATTATGATGACTTTTGATTCCTCCTTTTTGCATCATGCCTAGCTTAAAGGCATAAAAGAAAGCGCTTTTGGGAGGCAGCCCACAACGAATTAGGTTTTATTTTGCTTTTGTTGTGTCTTGATGTTTGTTACTACAGTAGCATCATCATTGTATCTTTTCTTTTCAGCTTTGTGCCAAGTTTAGCCTCCGATTGCAAGAAAGTTCAAAAGTTGTGACGTGCTGTCCAGAAAACAGATTCTGTCCTTGGACAGAAAAATTCGAATATAATCACCAGATCATCTTTTTGATCTGAATATTTTTGACAGCGTGCTCTATACAATTGGCTTTCGAGCGTTTGTTCTGAGTTTTTTGATTTGAGTTGCAGAAGTGCCCCGAAAAAATTATTTACTACCTGCTGGTATGTTTTTCACAGATTCTGTCCTGTTTTGCCTTTCCTTCGTTTTGCAAACCTTGAGCTTGATTTTTCTTTGCAAAAACCTTTTTGGCAATCTTGAGAAACAGTAGCTCTTCAAGATTATCTTTATTTCCAGTAGGGAAAAATTATTTTATTGTGGGTACTAACCTCGCTAATCAGATTATGATGAGTTATGTATGAAGGGAGTTTTCAAGTGTGCGAGGGAAGATGATAAAAGAAGATTCAGGAGGGTCAAACGCTCAAGCTTGGGGATGCCCCCGTGCACCCCCAAGAAATATTCAAGAAGACTCAAGCGTCTAAGCTTGGGGATGCCCCCATGCATCCCCTTCTCCATCAACAATTATCAATTCGTCTTTCGTTCCACTATATTTTCATCACTTCATGCGTTATGTGCTATGCTCGGAGCGTCTTGCTCTTAGTTTCCTTTTTAGTTTTATTTAGCTTTGCTTGCTGTTCATAACAAGTTAGAACCCAGCTTTCTTTGTGTGGGAGAGAAACACGCTCCACTTCAACCTAGAACACAACATAGGATTTTCATGCTTATCTTTGCTGTGTGTGTTCTTTGTCTTTCCATAGCTGCTGTCATGTTTAGCTCTTAGTTTTCATGATTTTCTTTTTAAAGAGCTTTTGTTTAGTTGGTTTCTGAACTCTCTTGAGTTTTCATGTTTATCTTGTTAAGAGAGTTTGCCTGTTGCACTGAGTTGTGTGTCTTAACTTAAAGTAGGTAATTGAGGTTGCTATTTAATTTTAGTAGTAACTTGCAATAGTTTTGAGGTATTGCCATGAGTAATGTCTGAACTTTTGGTGTCAAGAGCTTTAGCCTATTAGTGATAGATGTCGTATTTTGGGCAATCCGTGTTTATTTTCGAAAACCTACAAAATAGTTGAGAACTTTAGCTACTACATGGATCACTAATCTTTGGAGGGATCGAATATTAGAGTACACTCACGTACCATGAGTCGAGGATGCGCAAGGATAACCAAACCCCCATACACTCCTCCTTGGGGTACTTGTCTCTTTGTGAACCTCCTAATTAGATTCAGAGTTACCGATAATAAGTGCATGAGTTCTTCGGACTAATGTGAGTATTCGAAAGTTGATACTTCCACCTAGCCATATTTTTCTAGCCTCTTCGGTACCGTGCATTGCCCTTTCTCACCTCGAGAGTTGGCGCATACTTCGCCGGTGCATCCAAATCCTTGGCATGATACGCTCTGTCATCATAAGCCTCATTATATCCTTCCTCAAAACAGCCACCATACCTACCTATCAAGGCATTTCCATAGCCTTTCCGAGATACATTGCCATGGAACATCCATCTTCTCATGACTTGATCTTCATGTCATACATGCTTTTTGCTTGATCGATGAGCCGCATGCTAGTTGGGCCTTGCCCTAATCATTGCTACATGACGCGCTAGTATCATTGCATATCCTGCTACACTGGCAGAGGCATACATTTGCATACATCATGATAGTTTCATTTTCTTTATGTTGAGTACTTTTGTAAAGTGTGAAAGATCTTCTATACTTCTTGTAATATATAGAGTGGTGCCCCTAAAGTGAGGAAAATATCCCAAAGAGGACAAAATCAAAAGATCCCAAAGAGGACAAAATCAAAATATCCCAAAGAGGACAAATGAGAGTTAAATAGAAAGAGCCATTGAGGCCACAAAAAAATAAAAAAAAAATAGAAAAAAAGAGAAAAAGAAATAAAAAAGAGAGAAGGGGGCACACTACTATTCCTTTTTGAGAGATCCACACTCGTACTCCATCTTATACCTTGTACTCCATAGAGATTATCATTCATGCATATAGCTATGTGGGGACCTTCACACTATAGAACTTGGCTTGTATATTCCAATGATGAGCCTCCTCAAAAGAGCTCTAGGTCTTCTTGAGCAAGCAAGTTGGATGCACCCCCAATAGTTCCATTGGAGAGCTTACCTTAGCTCATATGTGCATCCGTTGCATGGCAATCCCTACTCCTCACATCATATCTATCATTTGGCTTTCTCTCGCCTGTGATTGTCCTCATTGATGTGAGCCTTTCACACCTTTTTTGTCTTCCCCCTTCATCATTTTTCTCTCTTTGCCATCCTAAGTGTCAACTTTCTTGTTTACTCTCATCCATTGCATGAGTGCTCAAAATATCGAAAGGGAGTGGATCATTTTGACTTGTACCTGGATAGTGGTCTGGGGACGAGTCAAGATAAGATTCCAAAGAAGACCAAGTGTGAAACTTTAGTAGATTAAGTTCTCAACAATACAAAAACTATGTTTTACTCTCTCGTATATCCCTATCCCCTTTCTTGCACGCAAACACCATTTGGAGACATTCGAGTCACGGACAGCGGGAGCTCTTGCACCTTTATGTTCTTATGTTGCTTGTTACAATGCTAATATAGACTCTTGCTTGTTATGACTTGAATTGAATTACATGCCTTGATTGCTTTACTTAAAAGTGCTTATATGGTTGATAGCATGTCACCCCATAAATTATGCTTGTTATCATTTACCTACTCGAGGACGAGCAGGAATTAAGCTTGGGGATGTTGATACGTCCAAAACGTATCTATAATTTCTGCTTGCTCCATGCTTCTTTTGTGTGATATTGCTATGATATTGATGCACTTCCATACACTTTTGATCATATTTGGACTAACCTATTAACTCAGTGCACCACAGTGCCAGTTCCTGTTTTCTGCTATTTTTCTATTTCAGGTTTCCCCCATATTAAAAGTGCTCCAAAAATTCCGGGAAAAATACAGGAAAAATCAGCGTACAGGAAGCTTCGCGAAGAACCAAAGCGGGGCCAGAGGGGAGCCAGGGGAGGCCCAGGCGGCCACCTGGCGCGGCCCCACCCCTGGCCGCGCCAGGGGGGTGCCTGGGGCCCCTGCTCCGCCTCTGGTTGCCCCCCTTCGCATATATATCCCTCTCGTCCCGAAACCCTCGAGGACAGAACCCTTTTTCGCGATCTCGCCTCTGTTCTGCCGCCGCAGCGCTTCCAAGATCGGGAGTATCAGGAGAACTCTTCCCGGCACCCTGCCAGAGGGGAGAACCACCACCGGGAGCTTCTCCACCACCATGGACGCTTCCCGGATGAGTCGTGAGTAGTCCACCTTGGACCATGGGTCCATGATCAGTAGCTATGTGATGTTCTCCTCCCCTCTTTGCTCTTCATGGTTTAGACCTCGTGAGCTGCCCTACATGATCGAGGCACATATGTAATCTTATCGCTATTGCTTTGCTGAGTTTGCTGGGATCTGATGGATTATGAGACTATGTTCAAATTGTGTTGGAGTAATATATTTGATTCACCTCTTTTATATCTTTGTTCTTGAGTAATTCTTGCATATTCTCCGTTGCTGTTTATTGCTTTGGCCAAGTAGTAGGTAGTAACTCCAAGAGGGAGCGTTATGCTTGATTGTGGGTTCATGCCCCCTGATGACTAGCTTGAGTGACAGAAACATGAGTCTAGGGGATGTGCTGTTGCCACAAGGGGGAAAACAACGGTGCTTGTACTTGCGGGTGCAAGGATTGTTTACTTTACGCAAAGTTTTTTTAATGCAGTTGTCTGTTGCTTTGAGTTTACACTTTGGGTGGGATTCACAACTTAATACCAGCGAGATGTTCTAGATAGATATCTCAAGGTGGATGATTAGTAGTAGATGCAGATGGATTTCGGTCTACTTGCCTTGGCGTACCGCCCATGTTTTTGAGCCTCTACCTTTCTTTGCAGCATAGTTAGCATTGGTTTGCGCACGTAATCCTGTCAATTGCCCAGCTGTAATTTGTTTACCTCGCTTTGCTGTTTTATCGTCTTTTGGGAGAGAGACATCACTAGTGAACATCATGGGACCCCGGTCCATATTACCACCACTGATCACACCTTCTATTTACTTCCTGTTTTTATTTCCTAGTTGCAGTCATAGCTATCATTATTATCTCTTGTGTTTGATCCTTTGTAAACAACAAGACCGGAGGGATTGACAACCTCTCTGTACTCGTTGGGAGCAAAGTTATCTATATCTGTGTGCAGGTCCTGTCAACCGCTAAGTTTCTGGCACCGTTGACACCTACTTGTCGACCCTAGGAGTCTCACGGGATTCGATCCTTGGTATCTTTGCCAAGGGAAATTTGCCGCTACGCTACATCTCAACCTTCCACTTGGGGTAACCAACGAGGGGCGGGAAGCCATCAAGCGTCTTGATCTATCTCTATAGATCTTGATGCCCAATATGTAAGCAGCTTCACCAAGGTCTTTCTTTGAAAAACTCCTTTCAAACACTCCTTTATGCTTTCCAGAAAATTCTACATCATTTCCGATCGACAATATGTCATTCACATATACTTATCAGAAAGGTTGTAGTGCTCCCACTCACTTTCTTGTAAATACAGGCTTCACCGCAAGTCTGTATAAATCTATATGCTTTGATCAACTTATCAAAGCGTATATTCCAACTCCGAGATGCTTGCACCAGTCCATAGATGGATCGTTGGAGCTTGCACATTTTGTTAGAACCTTTAGGATTGACAAAACCTTCTGGTTGCATCATATACAATTCTTCTTTAATAAATCCATTAAAAAATGAGGTTTTGTTATCCATTTGCCAGATTTAATAAAATGCGACAATTGCTAACGTGATTCGGACAGACTTAAGCATCGCTACGGGTGAGAAAGTCTCATCGTAGTCAACTCATTGAACTTGTCGAAAACCATTCGTAACAAGTCGAGCTTTGTAAACAGTAACATTACCGTCAGCGTCAGTCTTCCTCTTGAAGATCCATTTATTTTCGATGGCTTGCCGATCATCGGGCAAGTCAACCAAAGTCCACACTTTGTTCTCATACATGGATCCCATCTCAGATTTCATGGCCTCAAGCCATTTTGCGGAATCTGGGCTCATCATCGCTTCCTCATAGTTCGTAGGTTCATCATGGTCCAGTAACATGACTTCCAGAACCGGGTTTCCGTACCACTCTGGTGCGGAACGAACTCTGGTTGATCTATGAAGTTCAGCAGAAACTTGATCTGAAGTTTCATGATCGTCATCATTAGCTTCCTTACTAATTGGTGTAGGAATCACTGGAACTAGTTTCTGTGATGTACTACCTTCCAATTCGGGAGAAGGTACAATTACCTCATCAAGTTCTACTTTCCTCGCACTCACTTCTTTCAAGAGAAACTCCTTCTCTAGAAAGGATCCATTCTTAGCAGCGAATATCTTGCCTTCGGATCTATGATAGAAGGTTTACCCGACAGTCTCCTTTGGGTATCCTATGAAGACACATTTCTCCGACTTGGGTTCGAGCTTATCAGGTGGAAGCTTTTTCACATAAGCATCGCAGCCCCAAACTTTAAGAAACGACAACTTTGGTTTCTTTCCAAACCACAGTTCATAAGGCGTCGTCTCAACGGATTTAGATGTTGCCCTATTTAGCGTGAATGCAGCTGTCTCTGATGCATAACCCAAAACAATAGTGGTAAATCAGTAAGAGACATCATAGACCGCACCATATCTAATAAAGTACGATTACGATGTTTGGACACACCATTACGCTGTGGTGTTCCGGGTGGCGTGCGTTTGTGAAACTATTCCACATTGTTTTAAATGAAGGCCAAACTCGTAACTTCAAATATTCGCCTCCATGATCAGATCATGGAAACTTTTATTTTCTTGTTACGATGATTCTCTACTTCACTCTGAAATTTCTTTGAACTTTTCAAATGTTTCAGATTTGTGTTTCATCAAGTAGATATATCCATATCTGCTCAAATCATCTGTGAAGGTCAGAAAATAATAATACCCGCCGCGAGCCTCAACACTGATTGGTCTGCATACATCCGTATGTATGATTTCCAACAAGTCAATTGCTCGCTCCATTATTCCGGAGAACGGAGTTTTAGTCATCTTGCCCATGAGGCATGATTCGCAAGCACCAAGTGATTCATAATCAAGTGATTCCAAAAGTCCATCACTATGGAGTTTCTTCATGTGCTTTACACCATTATGACCTAAACGGCAGTGCCACAAATAAGTTGCACTATCATTATTAACCTTGCATCTTTTGGCTTCAATATTATGAATATGTGTATCACTATGATCGAGATCCAACAAACTATTTTCATTGGGTGTATGACTGATGGCTTCTCGCCCCTCGTTGGTTACCCCAAGTGGAAGGTTAGAGATGCAGTGTAGCGGAAGTTTTCCCTTGGCAAAGATACCAAGGATCGATTTCCCCTGAGACTCCCAGTTTCAACAAGAAGGTGTCAACTGCTAACGGCGCCAGATATTAGCAATCAACGTGGACCTGCACACAGATACAAATAACTTTGCTCCCAACGAGTACAGAGAGGTTGTCAATCCCTCCGGCCTTGTAGTTTACAAAGGATTAAACGCAAGTGATAGTAGTGATAGATATTGCTGCAATAGTAAGTAAAAGCGTAAAGTAAATAGCGGATGTGATCAATGATGGTAATATGGACCGGAGCCTCATGATGTTCACTGTGATATCTCTCTCCCAAAAGACGATAAAACAGCTATGTGAGGTAAACAAATTACAGCTGGGCAATTGACAGAACCATGAACGCAAACTAATGCTGACTACATTGCAAGAAAGGTTGAGGTTCAAAGCATGGGCGGTACGCCGAGGTAAGTAGACTGAAATCCATCTGCATCTACTACTAATCATCCACCTTGAGATATCTATCCAGAACATCTCGCTGGTATTAAGTTGCGAGTCCCACCCATAGTGTAAACTCAAAGCAACAGGCAACTGCATTAAAAGAACTTTGCGTAAAGTAAACAATCCTTGCACCCGCGGGCACAAGCACCGCTGTTTTCCCCCTTGTGGCAACAGCACATCCCCTAGACTCATGTTTCTATCACTCAAGCTAGTCATCGAGGGGCATGAACCCACAATCAAGCATAACGTTCCCTCTTGGAGTCACTACCTATTACTTGGGCAAAGCAATAAATAACAACGGAGAACATGCAAGAATTACTTACGAACATAAATATAAAAGAGGTGAATCAAATACATTACTCAAACACAATCTGAACATAATCTCATAATCCATCGGATCCCAGCAAACTCATCATAGCAATAGCATAAGGATTACATAAGTGCCTCGATCATGTAGGGCAGCTCACGAGGACTAATTAGTGAAGCACAAGAACGGGAGGAGAACATCACATAGCTACTGGTCATGGACTCATGGTCCAAGGGAGACTACTCACAACTCATCCGGGAGGCGTCCATGGTGGTGGAGAAGCTCCCGGTGGTGATCCTCCCCTCCGGCAGGGTACCGGGAAGAGTTCTCCTGGTGCTCCCGATCTTGGAAGCGGCGGCGGCGGCGGAACAGAGATGAGATCGTGAAAAAGAGTTCCCGTCTCGAGGGTTTCGGGAGACGCTTTAAATATATGCCAAAGGTGGGCATCAGCGGAGCCTCGGGGGGCCCAGGCGCCCCCCGGCGCGGCCCAGGGGGGGCGCGCCGCCAGGGCGCCTGGAGCCCTAGTGCCCCCCCGGCTGTACTTCGGGCGCAAGGTAGCTTCTGGAACGCTGATTTTTTATATAATTTTTTCTGGATTTTTCCTGGCAGTTCTCGTAATGTGAAAACCTGAAATACAAAAACAGCCGAAAACAGAAACTGGCACTGGTGTGCACTGAGTTAATAGGTTAGTCCAAATATGATCAAAAGTGTATGGAAGTGTATAAATAACATAGCAATATCACCCAAAAGAGGCATGGAGCAAGCAGAAATTATAGATACGTTTTGGACGTATCAACATCCCCAAGCTTAATTCCTGCTCGTCCTCGAGTAGGTAAATGATAACAAGAATAATTTCTGTGGTGACATGCTATTAACCATATAGGACTTTTTCATAGTCATATGACAAAAGCTTACTGAGACAATGAATCTATATTAATTAAGTTGCCTCATGAGAAAATCACAAAGGACTGAAAGTTTTACAATATGATACTGAAACATCAAAAAGATTTGTAATGAACATGGTGTGCAAATATGATAAAGTGATATCTAGCTTGCCCCCTTTAGTGAAGCAAAACATAAATGCAGGGGCACCTCCAAGGTTTAAGTGATGACTAGATACAATGATTTCAAAATAAACGATATCACAATCATGCAAAAGACAATGCTACTTTGGGACAATGCACATTACACTCAGAATGACAATCATGCTCTCAGTAGTTGGTGCTTTTAAAAGAAGGTGGAGACTCTCGAACCGTGGCTTTTGTTGGCAAGGTTGAAAACCCGTAGTCGGAAACAAAGACAAAACATGTACCAGAGCTCTTGGTTTTTAAAAACAGAGGTAATAATTTTTTTTTTTAGATTATGCATGTTTCGTCAACGAATGCCAGCAGACAACTCAATCACTTTTTGAGATGGTCAAGTTTCGAGGAACGGCTCCCGAATGAGGACGATCACATCCTCTTAATCTCCTTTGTTTATCACTGCCAAAGTTTTCTGATTTCTCATGAACAAAGCGTGAAGGAGGGTTGGTTTGTTATATTATCTTTTTGAGCCGGGTGCACTTAATGCCAGTTCCTTCTCGTATTATGGGTTTGCACATTATACATGCAATCCCGGGGTGAAGCTTGTCCAACTTAAAAAGATCATGAATTAACTACTACTTCCTCATGAACTTACAACAGAGGCACAAAATAAGGATGCTTTTTTTCTTTTCGAATAATTTCGAGATGGTACATGCAAGTCTCCGTTAGGAATGGCAGGTAAATACCATGTAGGAAGCTATGGTGAACTCATATGGCATAACTGGTATAAAGGAATTTGGATGCACAAGCAGTCAGTCCGCTTAGTACAGGCGAAGGTTAGCAAAAGACTGGGAGCGACCAACTAAGAGAGCAATGACGGTCATAATCATGCAGAGCGACAAAGCAACATTGAATCAGGCATGGAAGTTATATCGCTACTCAGAAATAAAAGATCATCAAGGCTTGACAGACTTTCTTTACAGTCTTAAATATGCGTGAGCATACGCCAAGTCAATCAAAATAAATTCTCTAAGGAAGATATTACTAAACCATACCACATCATAGGCAAACAAATCATGTTGGTACAACAATAACACATTGGGAACCCCCCAGCTATTTGAGACTAACCATAAGAAAACATGAACTACTAAGCGCCATTATGCACGTAGCATCTTTATCATAGACATATCAACCAATGCAACGGAAGCAAACTCTCTTAATAAGGTGAGCATGATAATTAAAGAGGGTTCAAGCAACCAACTAAACGAAGCTCTTTAGAAAGATAAGCATGAAAGTAAAGAGCTAAGCATGATAGTAGCTATTAAAAGACAAAGAACACACACAGCAAAGATAGACATGAAAATTCTATGTTGTGTTCTAGGTAAAGGTGGAGCGTGTTTCTCTCCCACATAAAGAATGCTGAGTTCCGACTCGTTATGAAAAGCTAAAGAAAACTAAAAAGGAAAACTAAAAGCAAGACGCTCCAAGCATAGCACATAACACATGAAGTGATAAAAATATAGTGGAACGAAAGACGAACTGATAATGTTGATGGAGAAGGGGATGCACGGGGGCATTCCCAAGCTTAGACGCTTGAGTCTCCTTGAATATTTCTTGGGGGTGCACGGGGGCATCCCCAAGCTTGAGCGCTTGACACTCCTGAATCTTTTTATCATCTTCCCTCGCACACTTGAAAACTCCCTTCATACATAACTCATCATAATCTGATTAGCAAGGTTAGTACCCATAATAAAATAATTGTTCCTTGCTGGAAATAAAGATATTCTTGAAGATCTACTGTTTCTCAAGATTGCCAAAAGGTTTTTGCAAAGAAAAAGCAAGCTCTAGGTTTGCAAAATGAAGGAAAGGCAAAACAGGACAGAATCTGTGAAAAACAGAACAGCAGGTAGTAAATGATTTGTTCGGGGCACTTCTGCAACTCTAATCAAAAAACTCAAAACAGACGCACGAAAGACAATTATATTGAGCACGCTGTCGAAAAAATTCAGACCAAAAATATGATCTGGTGATTTTATACGAATTTTTCTATCCAAGGACAGAATCTGTTTCTTGGACAGCACCTCACAACTTTTGAACTTTCTAGCAATCAGAGGCTATACTTGGCACAAAATTGAAAAGCAAAGATACAATGATGATGCTACTGTAGTAAACAACATCAAGACGCAACAAAAGCAAAATAAATTTATTCATTGGGCTGCCTCCCAAAAGCGCTTTCTTTTATGCCTTTGAGCTAGGCATAATGCATATAGAGGAATCAATAACCATCGTAATAATCGGAGCTATAAATTGCTTCAAATGGTTCCTCAACAAGTTCATTCTTGTTCCTTCTAGGAAAGGGGTACACATCTTTTGCCTTCCCGCGTAAGCGGATTTGTCCCTTACCTATATCGATGAAGCCTTTAACTGCTCAGAGGAAGTCCCTTCCAAGCACTATATTTCCTTGGTTTGGCTCCATGATGAAGAAATCAACCATTGTCATCCCTTTAAGGAATTTAACTAGCACGTCTTTTATCCTTCCCTGGATTTCAGAAATATCACACTCTAGGAAATCTCCTTCAGCTATAATATCAAGAGAGTGTTTACACCATTTAAAAAGACCATGGTAAAAATTTCTAAGCACAATTTTTATAGGTATCCAAGGCATAATTCTCCTATGTGCATCAGAAATTCTGTCCCATGCCTTCTTCATATTTTCTCCATCCCTTTGATGGAAATCTAGAACTTCTGATTCCCTCAAAGCACCAAATCCTAACATGTTCGGCTAAACAGAAAGGACTACTAACAGAAAAGCAAATAATTTTTTTTTTGTAATTTTTTTTGATAAAGGATACTAAAGCAAAAGTGAAAGGTAAACTAACAAGACTAAAAAGCAAAGGTAAAAGATAGCGTGCAACTCCCCTATCCTGAAGAGTGGAGTCCCCGGCAACGGCGCCAGAAAACTTTGCTTGATGGCTTCTCGCCCCTCGTTGGTTACCCCAAGTGGAAGGTTAGAGATGCAGTGTAGCGGAAGTTTTCCCTTGGCAAAGATACCAAGGATCGATTTCCCCTGAGACTCCTAGTTTCAACAAGAAGGTGTCAACTGCTAACGGCGCCAGATATTAGCAATAAACGTGGACCTGCACACAGATACTAATAACTTTGCTCCCAACGAGTACAGAGAGGTTGTCAATCCCTCCGGCCTTGTAGTTTACAAAGGATTAAACGCAAGTGATAGTAGTGATAGATATTGCTGCAATAGTAAGTAAAAGCGTAAAGTAAATAGTGGATGTGATCAATGATGGTAATATGGACCGGAGCCTCATGATGTTCACTAGTGATGTCTCTCTCCCAAAAGACGATAAAACAGCTATGTGAGGTACACGAATTACAGCTGGGCAATTGACAGAACCATGAACACAAACTAATGCTGACTACATTGCAAGAAAGGTTGAGGTTCAAAGCATGGGCGGTACGCCGAGGTAAGTAGACCGAAATCCATCTGCATCTACTACTAATCATCCACCTTGAGATATCTATCCAGAACATCTCGCTGGTATTAAGTTGCGAGTCCCACCCATAGTGTAAACTCAAAGCAACAGACAACTGCATTAAAAGAACTTTGCGTAAAGTAAACAATCCTTGCACCCGCGGGCACAAGCACCGTTGTTTTCCCCCTTGTGGCAACATCACATCCCCTAGACTCATGTTTCTGTCACTCAAGCTAGTCATCGAGGGGCATGAACCCACAATCAAGCATAACGTTCCCTCTTGGAGTCACTACCTATTACTTTGCCAAAGCAATAAATAACAACGAAGAACATGCAAGAATTACTTACGAACATAAATATAAAAGAGGTGAATCAAATATATTACTCAAACACAATCTGAACATAATCTCATAATCCATCGGATGCCAGCAAACTCATCATAGCAACAGCATAAGGATTACATAGGTGCCTCGATCATGTAGGGCAGCTCACGAGGACTAATTAGTGAAGCACAAGAATGGGAGGAGAACATCACATAGCTACTGGTCATGGACTCATGGTCCAAGGGAGACTACTCACAACTCATCCGGGAGGCGTCCATGGTGGTTGAGAAGCTCCCGGTGGTGATCCTCCCCTCCGGCAGGGTGCTGGGAAGAGTTCTCCTGGTGCTCCCGATCTTGGAAGCGGCGGCGGCGGCGGAACAGAGATGAGATCGCGTAAAAGAGTTCCCGTCTCGAGGGTTTCGGGAGACGCTTTAAATATATGCCCAAGGGGGGCATCAGCGGAGCCTCGGGGGGCCCAGGCACGCCCCCGGCGCGGCCCAGGGGGGGGATCGCGCCGCCAGGGCGCCTGGAGCCCTGGTGGCCCCCCCGGCTGTACTTCGGGCGCAAGGTAGCTTCTGGAACGCTGATTTTTTATATAATTTTTCTGGATTTTTCCTGGCAGTTCTCGTAATGTGAAAACCTGAAATACAAAAACAACCGAAAACAGAAACTGGCACTGGGGTGCACTGAGTTAATAGGTTAGTCAAAATATGATCAAAAGTGTATGGAAGTGTATAAATAACATAGCAATATCACCCAAAACAGGCATGGAGCAAGCAGAAATTATAGATACGTTTTGGACGTATCAATGACCATCGAAGCTTTTATTCATGTAAACAGAATAACAATTATTCTATGACTTTAAATGAATAACCGTATTGCAACAAATATGATCAAATCATATTCATGCTCAACGCAAATGCCAAATAGCATTTATTTAGGTTTTACACTAATCCCGAAAGTATAGGGAGTGTGCGATGATGATCATATCAATCTTGGAACCACTTCCAACATACATCGTCACTTCACCTTTAACTAGTCTCTGTTCATTCTGCAATTCTTGTTTCGAGTTACTAATTTTAGCAACTGAACTGGTATCAAATACCCAAGGGTTGCTATGAACACTAGTAAAGTACACATCAATAATCTGTATATCAAAATATACCTTTGTTCACTTTGCCATCCTTCTTATCCGCCAAGTATCTAGGGCAGTTCCACTTCCAGTGACCATTTCCTTTACAGTAGAAGCACTTAGTTTCAGGCTTGAGTTTAGCTTTGGGTTTCTTCATGGGAGTGACAACTTGCTTGTCATTCTTCTTGAAGTTCCCCTTCTATCCCTTTGCCCTTTACTTGAAACAAGTGGCCTTGTTAACCATCAACACTTGATGCTCTTTCTTGATTTCTACCTTTGCCGATTTCAGCATCGCGAAGAGCTCGGGAATTACTTTCGTCATCCCTTGTATATTATAGTTCGTCACAAAGTTCTACTAACTTGGTGATAGTGACTAGAGAACTTTGTCAATTACTATCTTATCTGGAAGATAAACTCCCACTTGATTCAAGCAATTGTAGTACCCAGACAATATGAGCACATGCTCACTGGTTGAGCTATTCTCCTCCATCTTGTAGGCAAAGTACTGTCAGAGGTCTTATACCTCTCGACACGGGCATTAGTATGAAATACTAATTTCAACTCTTGGAACATCTTATATGCTATGTGGCGTTCAAAACGTTTTTGAAGTCCCAGTTCTAAGCCGTAAAGCATGGTGCACTTAAACTATCAAGTAGTCATCATACCGAGCTTTTGTCAAAACGTTCATAACGTCTGTATCTGCTCCTGCAATAGGTCTGTCACCTAGCGGTGCATTAAGGACATAATTCTTCTGTGCAGCAATGAGGATAATCCTCATATCACGGAACAATTCCGCATCATTGCTACTAACATCTTTCAACTTAGTTTTCTCTAGGAACATATAAAAAATAAACGGGGAGAAACATCGTGAGCTATTGATCTACAACATAGATATGCTAATACTATGAGGACTAAGTTCATGATAAATTAAAGTTCAATTTAAACATATTACTTAAGAACTCCCACTTAGATAGACATCCCTCTAGTCATCTAAATGATCACGTGATCCAAATCAACTAAACCATGTCCGATCATCACGTGAGATGGAGTAGTTTCAATGGTGAACATCTTATGTTGATCATATCTACTATATGATTCACGCTCGACCTTTCGGTCTCAAGTGTTCCGAGGCCATATCTGCATATGCTAGGCTCGTCAAGTTTAACCCGAGTATTCTGCGTGTGCAAAACTGTCTTACACCCGTTGTATTTGAACGTAGAGCTTATCACACCCGATCATCACGTGGTGTCTCGGCACAAAGAACTTTCGCAACGGTGCATACTCAGGTAGAACACTTGTACCTTGAAATTTTGTGAGGGATCATCTTATAATGCTACCGTCGTACTAAGCAAAATAAGAAGCTTAATAAGATAAACATCACATGCAATCAAAATATGTGACATGATATGGCCATCATCATCTTGTGCTCTTGATCTCCATCTCCAAAGCACCGTCATGATCACCTTCGTCACCGGCGCGACACCTTGATCTCCATCGTAGCATCGTTGTCGTCTCGCCAACTATTGCTTCTACGACTATCGCTATCGCTTAGTGATAAAGTAAAGCAATTACATGGGGATTGCATTTCATACAATAAAGCGACAACCATATGGCTCCTGCCAGTTGCCGATAACTTTACAAAACATGATCATCTCATACAAAACCGTATCACTCATCATGTCTTGACCATATCACATCACAACATGCCCTGGAAAAACAAGTTAGACGACCTCTACTTTGTTGTTGCAAGTTTTACGTGGCTGCTACGGGCTTAGCAAGAACCGTTCTTACCTACGCATACAAAACCACAACGATGTTTCGTCAAGTATGTGCTGTTTTAACCTTCACAAGGACCGGGCGTAGTCACACTCGATTCAGCTAAGGTGAGAGAGACAGACACCCGCCAGTCACCTTTAAGCAACAAGTGCTCATAACGGTGAAACCAGTCTCGCGTAAGCGTACGCGTAATGTCGGTCTGGGCCGCTTCATCTCACAATACCGCCGAAGCAAAGTATGACATGCTGGTAAGCAGTATGACTAGTATCGTCCACAACTCACTTGTGTTCTACTCGTGCATATCATCTACGAATAAACCTGGCTCTGATACCACTGTTGGGAAACATAGTATTTTCAAAATTTTCCTACGATCACGCAAGATCTATCTACTAGATGCATAGCAGCAAGAGGGGAGAGTGTGTCTACATACCCTCGTAGACTGAAAGCGGAAGCGTTTATCAACGCGGTTGATGTAGTCGTGCACCTTCACGATCCGTCCCGATCTAGTACCAAACGTATAGCACCTCCGCGTTCAGCACACGTTCAGCTCGATGACGTCCTCGCCTTCTTGATCTAGCAAGACGGGCGAAGTAGTAGATGAGTTCCGGCAACACGACGGCGTGGTGACAGTTTGTTGATGAAGAACAATCTCTGCAGGGCTTCGCCAAGCACTGTAGAAACTAGACGGAGGATAAACTAGAGGGTCGGGGTTGCCGGCACACGGCTTGGTGTATCTTGATGTGTTCCAGGTGCTAGCCCCGCCCCTCTATTTATATGTTGAGCCCTGGGGTCGAAACTTGGAGCAAAAGCGTCCTCAAAGTCGGTTTTTCCCGAAAGGCAAGAGTCCCACTCGGACTCCAGGACCAAACGCCACAATCCTTGGCGTCTGGCCCAGACGCCATGGGCCTCGACGTCTGGCCCAGGGCCAGAGGCCAGGGTCTCCGGCGTTTGGCCCCTGGCCTCCGCAAAACACCTATTGCACCGACTTAATGCCCTGTGGGCTTGACCCCTTGGCCTAACCATATCATCCTATATATCAAATTTTACCTCCGGACCATTCCGGAGCTCCTCGTCATGTCCGTGATCTCATCAGGGACTCCGAACAACATTCGGTCAGCAACATACATAACTCATTCAATACTATATCGTCAACGAAACGTTAAGCATGCGGACCCTACGGGTTCGAGAACTATGTAGACATGACCGAGACTCATCTCCGGCCAATGACCAATAGTGGAACCTGGATGCTCATATTGGCTCCTACATATTCTACGAAGATCTTTATCGGTCAAACCGCATAACAACATACATTGTTCCCTTTATCATCGGTATGTTACTTGCCCGAGATTCTATCATCGGTATCTCAATACCTAGTTCAATCTCATCACCGGTAAGTCTCTTTACTCGTTCCGTAATACATTATCCCATGACTAACTCATTAGTCATTTGCTTGCAAGGCTTATTATGATGTGTATTACCGAGAGGGCCCAGAGATACCTCTCCGACACTCGGAGTGACAAATCCTAATCTTGATCTATGCCAACACCACGAACACCTTCAGAGACACCTGTAGAGCATCTTTATAATTAACCAGTTACGTTGTGACGTTTGATAGCACACAAGGTGTTCGGTATACGGGGAGTTGCATAATATCATAGTCATAGGAACATGTATAAGTCATGAAGAAAGCAATAGCAGTAAAACTAAACGATCATAGTTCTAAGCTAACGGATGGGTCTTGTCCATCACATCATTCTCCTAATGATGTGATCCCGTTAATCAAATGACAACTCATGTCTATGGTTAGGAAACATAACTAGGGACACTCTGTTTTGTCTATGTATTCACACATGTACTAATTTTCCGGTTAATACAGTTCTAGCATGAATAATAAACATTTATCATGATATAAGGAAATAAATAATAACTTTATTATTGCCTCTAGGGCATATTTCCTTGATCCGCTCCCCAGGATCAACGACCTGTATGATCAGCTCGCTGAATCCTCACTCTTTTCCAAAATGGATTTGAGGTTGGGCTACCATCAAATCAAAATCAAGAACATGGACATTCCCAAGACGACTTTTATAACTCGTTATGGCCAATACGAGTACACCGTCATGTCCTTCGGGTTACCAATGCCCCAGCCACTTTCTCCCGGCTAATGAATTCTATATTCGTCGTAGTATACCTCGATGATATACTCATTTACTCCAAGAACAAGGAAGATCATGCTGAGCATCTAAGGCGGGTATTGACGAAACTTCGAGAGCACCGCCTTTATGCCAAATTCTCCAAGTGTGAATTCTGGTTGCCAGAAGTGACCTATCTAGGTCATGTAATCTTTGGTAAGGGTATTGTTGTCAATCCCGAGCGAGTTCAGGCCGTCCTTGACTGGACTCCACCTGAATCGGTCAAGCAAGTCAGGAGTTTCCTTGGCTTAGCGAGCTATTGCTGACGCTTCATCGAGACTTTCTCCAAGGTTGCTAAACCTCTAACTGAACTCCTCAAGAAAGATAAAAAGTTCGAATGGACCCCACAGTGCGAGTTCAGCTTTCAGGAACTGAAAATACGTTTGACGTCTGCTCCCGTACTGGTACCACCAGACTTTTTATTATCTATTGCGAGGCCTCGCGACAAGGACAAGGTTGCATACTCATGCAAGATCATCAAGTGATTGCCTACGCATCTCGACAGTTGCGTCCACATGAGGATAACTATCCTACACATGATCTAGAGCTTGCAGCTGTAGTCCACACACTCAAAACATGGCGACATTACCTTCTTGGTAATCGCTGTGAAATCTTCACTGATCACCAAAGTCTGAAATACATCTTCACCCAACCGGATTTGAATCTCAAGCAAAGACGTTGGGTTGAGTTGCTCACAGATTATGACTTAGGGATAACTTACACCCCTGGGAAGGCCAATGTCATGGCCGACGCACTAAGTTGTAAGTCTTATTGTAACAACCTGATGTTACAACAAGGGCAACCACTTCTCCATGAGGAATTTCATAAGCTTAACCTTCACATTGTTCCTCGAGGATTCCTAACCACCTTGGTGGCGAAGCCTACCCTTACGGATCAGATCATCAAAGCATAGAAGGTTGATCAGGGAATCTCCCATATCAGGAGGAACATCAAGAAAGGAGTCACGGGATGTTTCTCAATTGATTATCAAGGTGTCGTGTTCGTTGGAAACCGCTTGGTGGTTCCTAAGGTACGAAACCTGAGACGGCTGATCCTTAAGGAGGCTCATGAATCTCCTCTCACAATTCATCCCGGTAGTACCAAAATGTATTAGGACCTACGCCAGAGGTTCTGGTGGACTAGGATGAAGAGAGAAATTGCTCAGTTCATTGCTAACTGCGACGTTTGCCATCGAGTTAAAGCAGAGCATCAACGGCCTGCGTGAACCCTTCAACCTTTAGTTATTCCTGAATGGAAATGGGATAAGATCATTATGGACTTCATTACTGGATTTCCTAGGACCAGGAAGGGGAATAATGCTATCTTCGTCGTTATCGACGCCTCTCCAAAGTAGCCCATTTTCTGCCTGTTCGAGAGAGCATAACCTCTAGCCAGCTAGCAAACTTGTATATCTCTCGGATAGTATCTCTTCATGGTGTTCCATGATACGTCCAATACGTATCTGTAATTTCTGCTTGCTCCATGCCTCTTTTGGGTGATATTGCTATGATATTTATACACTTCCATACAATTTTGATCATATTTGGACTAACCTATTAACTCAGTGCACCCCAGTGCCAGTTTCTGTTTTCTGCTGTTTTTGTATTTCAGTTTTTCCCATTACGAGAACTGCCAAAAAATCCCGAAAAAATTATATAAAAAATCAGCGTTCCAGAAGGTTCCCGGTAGCCAAAGTATAGCCGGGGGGTGGGGGCACCAGGGTTCCAGGCGCCCTGGTGGCGCGCCCCCCCTGGGCCGCGCCGGGGGGGCGCCTGGGCCCCCCGAGCCTCGTCTGGTGCCCCCCTTTGGCATATATTTAGACCGTCTCCCAAAACCCTCGAGACGGAAACCCTTTTTCGCGATCTCATCTCTGTTCCACCGCCGCCGCCGCTTCCAAGATCGGGAGCACCAGGAGAACCCTTCCCGGCACCCTGCCGGAGGGGAGGATCACCACCGGGAGCTTCTCCACCACCATGGACGCCTCCCGAATGAGTTGTGAGTAGTCTCCCTTGGACCATGGGTCCATGACCAGTAGCTATGTGATGTTCTCCTCCCGTTCTTGTGCTTCACTAATTAGTCCTCGTGAGCTGCCCTACATGATCGAGGCACATATGTAATCCTTATGCTGTTGCTATGATGAGTTTGCTGGGATCCGATGGATTATGAGATTATGTTCAGATTGTGTTTGAGTAATATATTTGATTCACCTCTTTTATATTTATGTTCATAAGTAATTCTTGCATGTTCTCCGTTGTTATTTATTGCTTTGGCCAAGTAGTAGGTAGTGACTCCAAGAGGGAACGTTATGCTTGATTGTGGGTTCATGCCCCTCGATGACTAGCTTGAGTGACAGAAACATGAGTCTAGGGGATGTGCTGTTGCCACAAGGGGGAAAACAACGGTGCTTGTGCCCGCGGGTGCAAGGATTGTTTACTTTACGCAAAGTTCTTTTAATGCAGTTGTCTGTTGCTTTGAGTTTACACTATGGGTGGGACTCGCAACTTAATACCACCGTGATGTTCTGGATAGATATCTCAAGGTGGATGATTAGTAGTAGATATTGATGGATTTCGGTCTACTTACCTTGGCGTACCGCCCATGCTTTGAACCTCTACCTTTCTTGCAATATAATTAGCATTGGTTTGCGCACATAATTCTGTCAATTGCCCAGCTTTAATTCGTTTACCTCACATAGTTGTTTTATCGTTTTTTGGGAGAGAGACATCACTAGTGAACATCATGAGACTCCGGTCCATATTACCATCATTGATCACATCCGCTATTTACCTTTACGCTTTTACTTACTATTGCAGCATTACCTATCACTATTATCACTTGCGTTTGATCCTTTGTAAACTACAAGGCCGGAGGGATTGACAACCTCTCTATACTCGTTGGGAGCAAAGTTATTTGTATCTGTGTGCAGGTCCACGTTAGTTGCTAATATATCTGGCGCCGTTAGCAGTTGACACCTTCTTGTTGAAACTGGGAGTCTCAGGGAAATCGATCCTTGGTATTGCCAAGGGAAAACTTCCGCTACACTGCATCTCAAACCTTCCACTTGGGGTAACCAACGAGGGGCGAGAAGCCATCAAGCAAAGTTTCCTGGCGCCATTGCCGGGGACTCCACTCATCAGGATTGGGGAGTTGCACGCTATCTTTTACCTTTGCTTTTAGTCTTGTTAGTGTACCTTTCAGTTTTTGCTTTAGTATCTTTTATCGAAAATCACAAAAATAGTTATCTTGCTTGCTTGCTACTATGGGTTCCACCGAGAACACCAAGTTGTGTGACTTCACTAGTCACAACAACGATGACTTTATCTGCACACCTATCACTACACCTGCCACTTCAGCACCTTCGTATGAAATTAAACCTGCTTTACTGAACTTAGTCATGAAAGATCAATTCTCCGGTGCTGGAGATGATGCTGCTTTACACTTAAACAACTTTGTTGAACTTTGTGACATGCAAAAGTACCGAGAAGTAGATGGTAATATTGTTAATCTTAAGCCTTTTCCTTTCTCTTTGAGAGGAGGAGCTAAAATTTGGTTTCAGTCTTTGCCTAGAAACAGCATAGATTCATGGGACAAGTGCAAAGATGCTTTTATTGGAAAATACTATCCACCTGCTAAAATTATCCAACTAAGAAGTAACATAATGAATTTTAAACAATTGGATAATGAACACATTGCCCAAGCTTGGGAACGTATGAAATCTCTTATCAAGAACTGCCCTACTCATGGTTTGACTACTTGGATGGTTATCCAAACTTTTTACGCAGGCTTGAACTTTACCTCGCGGAACTTGTTAGATTCGGTCGCGGGAGGAACTTTTATGTCAACTACACTTGGTGCTGCCACAAAGCTTCTCGATGAGATGATGACCAACTATTCCCAATGGCACACCGAACGCGCTCCAACAGGTAGGAAGGTAAACTCTGTCGAGGAGATTTCCTCCCTAAATGAAAAAGTTGACTTGATCATGTCTCTACTTTCGAAGCGATCTTCTGTTGATCCTCGTGATGTTCCTTTAAATTCTTTGATTGCTCAAGAACAAGTAGATGTGAACTTTATCTCTAGAAACAATTTTAATAACAATGCTTATAGGAGTAATTTTGGTAGCAATCCTAGACCGTTCCCCTCTAATTCTTATGGGAACAACAATGCTTATCCTAGTACCAAGAACTCCACTACTGAACTAGAGATTATGCTTAAAGATTTCATCACTACCCAAAAAGCTTTTAATAATAGTGTAGAAGAAAAAGTAAACAAACTAGGTGATCTCTCTTCAAAGGTAGACAATTTAGCCAATGAAGTAGAATTGCTTAAAATTAGAACTTCTCCTCTTGAGGAGAGGAAGGTCACTCCTATTAATGCTATTCAAGTGCAAATTAATGAAAATATTAGGATGATGGCTAAACTTAAAGAGAGATGGGCTAGAGAAAGGGAGGAAGAACATAGAATTAAGAGCCTTCCTACGCACCACACTGTTGCTACTATCCAAGTTGTTGAGGATATCCAAACTCTTAGCACCCAATGCACTCCTGGTCCCGATGGACCTATTAATGGTGATGCTATGACTATAGAAACTACCAAACAAGTGAACCTAAAGGACACCACTACCACCTTACTTGATAGTAGTGATCTCGATTTTGACAATTGCACTCTTACCGAAGTTATTGATTTCCTTCACGAGATGTCTAAAGATCCCCACACTAGCACGCTTAATCTTGCCTTCACAGAACATATCACTAATGCTCTCATCAAAGCTAGGGAGGAGAAACTTAGAGTAGAAGCCTCCATACCTAGAAAGCTAGAAGATGGTTGGGATCCTATGATTAAAATTAAAATAAACAACTTCTCTTGCTATGCTTTATGTGATATTGTAGCTAGTACCTCCATTATGCCCAAAATACTATATGATATGCTTAAATTGAAACCTTTTGATTCTTGTTCTTTTGGTGTTCGTCTCGTTGATTCTTCCATAAAGAAACCTTTGGGGAGGATCGACGATGTTCTTATCATTGTCAATGACAACTATGTTCCCGTTGATTTTACTATTATGGATATTGAATGTGAACCTTCTTGTTAAATTATTTTGGGACGTCCTTTTCTACGCACCGTTGGTGCTATCATTGACATGAAAGAGGGGAATATAAAATTTCAGTTTCCTCTCAAGAAAGGGATGGAACACTTCCCTCGAAAGAAGATTAAGTTACCTTTTGAGCCCGTTATACGGGCTAGCTATTCTTTTACTCTTGATAAAACTTGATCTCTATGCATTATGCCTAGCTTAAAGGCATAAAAGAAAGCGCTTTTGGGAGGCAGCCCAATGAATAAATTTTATTTTGTTTTTGTTGTGTCTTGATGTTGTTACTACAGTAGCATCATCATTGTATCTTTGCTTTTCAATTTTGTGCCAAGTATAGCCTCTGATTGCAAGAAAGTTCAAAAGTTGTGACGTGCTGTCCAAGAAACAGATTCCGTCCTTGGATAGAAAAATTCGTATAAAATCACCAGATCATCTTTTTGGTCTGAATTGTTTCGACAGGGTGCTCTATATAATTGTCTTTCGTGCGTCTGTTTTGAGTTTTTTGATTAGAGTTGTAGAAGTGCCCCAGAAAAATGATTTACTACCTGCTGTTCTGTTTTTCACAGATTCTGTCCTGTTTTGCCTTTCCTTCATTTTTCAAACCTAGAGCTTGCTTTTTCTTTGCAAAAAACCTTTTGGCAATCTTGAGAAACAGTAGAACTTCAAGAATATCTTTATTTCCAGCAAGGAACAATTATTTTACTATGGGTACTAACCTCGCTAATCAGATTATGATGAGTTATGTATGAAGGGAGTTTTCAAGTGTGCGAGGGAAGATGATAAAAAGATTCAGGAGTGTCAAACGCTCAAGCTTGGGGATGCCCCCGTGCACCCCCAAGAAATATTCAAGGAGACTCAAGCGTCTAAGCTTGGGGATGCCCCCGTGCATCCCCTTCTCCATCAACATTATCAGTTCGTCTTTCGTTCCACTATATTTTAATCACTTCATGTGTTATGTGCTATGCTTGGAGCGTCTTGTTTTAGTTTTCCTTTTAGTTTTCTTTCGCTTTTCATAACGAGTCGGAACTCAGCTTTCTTTATGTGGGAGAGAAACACACTCCACTTCTACCTAGAACATAACATAGAATTTTCATGTCTATCCTTGATGTGTGTGTTCTTTGTTTTTTAATAGCTACTATCATGCTTATCTCTTAGTATTAATGCTTATCTTTTTAAAGAGCTTTCGTTTAGTTGGTTGCTTGAACTCTCTTTAGTTATCATGCTTATCTTATTAAGAGAGTTTGCTTCCGTTGCATTGGCTGATATGTCTATGATAAAGATGCTACGTGCATAATGGCACTTAGTAGTTCATGTTTTCTTATGGTTAGTCTCAAATAGCTGGGGGGGTTCCCATTGTGTTATTGGAGTACCAAAATGATTTGATTGCCTATGATGTGGTATGGTTTAGTAATATCTTCCTTCGAGAATTTATTTTGATTGACTTGGCGTATGCTCACGCATATTCAAGACTCTAAAGAAAGTCTGTCAAGCCTTGATGATCTTTTGTTTCTGAGTAGCGATATAACTTCCATGCCTGATTCAATGTTGCTTTGTCGCTCTGCATGATTATGACCGTCATTGCTCTCTTAGTTGGTCGCTCCCAATCTTTTGCTAACCTCCACCTGTACTAAGCGGACTGACTGCTTGTGCATCCACATTCTTTTATACCAGTTATGCCATATGAGTCCACCATACCTTCCTACATGGTATTTACCTGCCATTCCTAACGGAGACTTGCATGTACCATATCAAAATTATTAAAAGAAAAAAAAGCATTCCTATTTTGTGCCTCTGTTGTAAGTCCATGAGGAAGTAGTAGTTAATTCATAATCTTTTTAAGTTGGACAAGCTTCACCCCAGGATTGCATGTATAATGTGCAAACCCATAATACGAGAAGGAACTGGCATTGAGTGCGCCCGGCTCAAAATTAATATAACAAACAACCCTCCTTCACGCTTTGTTCATGTGAAATAAGAAAACTTTGGCAGTGATAAACAAAGGAGATTAAGAGGATGTGATCGTCCTCATTCGGGAGCCGTTCCTCGAAACTTGTCCAGCTCAAGAAGTGATTGAGTTGTCTGCTAGCATTCGTTGACGAAACATGCATGATCTAAAAAAATAATAATTATTACCTCTGTTTTAAAACCAAGAGCTCTGGTACATGTTTTGTCTTTGTTTCCGACTACGGGTTTTCAACCTTGCCAACAAAAGCCACGGTTCGAGAGTCTCCACCTTCTTTTAAAGCACCAACTACTGAGAGCATGATTGTCATTCTGAGTGTAATGTGCATTGTCCCAAAGTAGCATTGTCTTTTGCATGATTGTGATATCGTTTATTCTGAAATCATTGTATCTAGTCATCACTTAAACCTTGGAGGTGCCCCTGCATTTATGTTTTGCTTCACTAAAGGGGGCAAGCGAGATATCACTTTATCATATTTGCACATCATGTTCATTACAAATCTATTTGATGTTTCAGTATCATATTGTAAAACTTTCAGTTCTTTGTGATTTTCTCATGAGGCAACTTAATTACTATAGATTCATTGTCTCAGTAAGCTTTTGTCATATGACTATGAAAAAGTCCTATATGGTTAATAGCATGTCACCACAGAAATTATTCTTGTTATCATTTACCTACTCGAGGACGAGCAGGAATTAAGCTTGGGGATGTTGATACGTCCAAAACGTATCTATAATTTCTGCATGCTCCATGCCTCTTTTGGGTGATATTGCTATGATATTTATACACTTCCATACACTTTTGATCATATTTGGACTAACCTATTAACTCAGTGCACCCTAGTGCCAGTTTTCTGTTTTCTGCTGTTTTTGTATTTCAGTTTTTCCCATTACGAGAACTGCCAGAAAAATCCCGGAAAAATTATATAAAAAATCAGCGTTCCAGAACGTTCCCGGTAGCCAAAGTACAGCCGGGGGGGCACCAGGGCTCCAGGCGCCCTGGTGGCGCCTCCCCTGGGCCGTGCTGGGGGGGGGCGCCAGGGCCCCCCGAGCCTCGTCTGGTGCCCCCCTTTGGCATATATTTAGACCGTCTCCCAAAACCCTCGAGACGGAAACCCTTTTTCGTGATCTCATCTCTGTTCTGCCGCCGCTGCCGCTTCCAAGATCGGGAGCACCAGGAGAACCCTTCCCGGCACCCTGCCGGAGGGGAGGATCACCACCGGGAGCTTCTCCACCACCATGGACGCCTCCCGGATGAGTTGTGAGTAGTCTCCCTTGGACCATGAGTCCATGACCAGTAGCTATGTGATGTTCTCCTCCCGTTCTTGTGCTTCACTAATTAGTCCTCGTGAGCTGCCCTACATGATCGAGGCACATATGTAATCCTTATGCTGTTGCTATGATGAGTTTGCTGGGATCCGATGGATTATGAGATTATGTTCAGATTGTGTTTGAGTAATATATTTGATTCACCTCTTTTATATTTATGTTCGTAAGTAATTCTTGCATGTTCTCCGTTGTTATTTATTGCTTTGGCCAAGTAGTAGGTAGTGACTCCAAGAGGGAACGTTATGCTTGATTGTGGGTTCATGCCCCTCGATGACTAGCTTGAGTGACAGAAACATGAGTCTAGGGGATGTGCTGTTGCCACAAGGGGGAAAACAACGGTGCTTGTGCCCGCGGGTGCAAGGATTGTTTACTTTACGCAAAGTTCTTTTAATACAGTTGTCTGTTGCTTTGAGTTTACACTATGGGTGGGACTCGCAACTTAATACCAGCGAGATGTTCTGGATAGATATCTCAAGGTGGATGATTAGTAGTAGATATTGATGGATTTCGGTCTACTTACCTTGGCGTACCGCCCATGCTTTGAACCTCTACCTTTCTTGCAATATAATTAGCATTAGTTTGCGCACATAATTCTGTCAATTGCCTAGCTGTAATTCGTTTACCTCACATAGCTGTTTATCGTCTTTTGGGAGAGAGACATCACTAGTGAACATCATGAGACTCCGGTCCATATTACCATCATTGATCACATCCGCTATTTACCTTTACGCTTTTACTTACTATTGCAGCATTACCTATCACTATTATCACATGCGTTTGATCCTTTGTAAACTACAAGGCCGGAGGGATTGACAACCTCTCTGTACTCGTTGGGAGCAAAGTTATTTGTATCTGTGTGCAGGTCCACGTTGATTGCTAATATATCTGGGGCCGTTAGCAGTTGACACCTTCTTGTTGAAACTGGGAGTCTCAGGGAAATCGATCCTTGGTATTGCCAAGGGAAAACTTCTGCTACACTGCATCTCAAACCTCACATAGCTGCACTTCCACTTGAAGGTTGCCGAGTACATGATGGCTTCTCGCCCCTCGTTGGTTACCCCAAGTGGAATGTTTGAGATGCAGTGTAGCGGAAGTTTTCCCTTGGCAAAGATACCAAGGATCGATTTCCCCTGAGACTCCCAGTTTCAACAAGAAGGTGTCAACTGCTAACGGCGCCAGATATATTAGCAATCAACGTGGACCTGCACACAGATACAAATAACTTTGCTCCCAACGAGTACAGAGAGGTTGTCAATCTCTCCAGCCTTGTAGTTTACAAAGGATCAAACGCAAGTGATAATAGTTAAACGTAATGCTGCAATAGTAAGTAAAATGCATAAAGTAAATAGCGGATGTGATCAATGATGGTAATATGGACCGGGGTCCCATGATGTTCACTAGTGATGTCTCTCTCCAAAAAGACGATAAAACAGCTATGTGAGGTAAACGAATTACAGCTGGGCAATTGACAGAATTATGTGTGCAAACCAATGCTAACTATGTTACGAGAAAGGTAGAGGTTCAAAGCATGGGCGGTACGCCAAGGCAAGTAGACCGAAATCCATCTGCATCTACTACTAATCATCCACCTTGAGATATCTATCCAGAACATCTCGCTGGTATTAAGTTGCGAGTCCCACCCATAGTGTAAACTAAAAGCAACAGACAACTGCATTAAAAGAACTTTGCGTAAAGTAAACAATCCTTGCACCCGCGGGCACAAGCACCGTTGTTTTCCCCCTTGTGGCAACAGCACATCCCCTAGACTGATGTTTCTGTCACTCAAGCTAGTCATCGAGGGGCATGAACCCACAATCAAGCATAACGTTCCCTCTTGGAGTCACTACCTACTACTTGGCCAAAGCAATAAATAACAACGAGGAACATGCAAGAATTACTTACGAACATAAATATAAAAGAGGTAGATCAAACATATTACTCAAACACAATCTGAACATAATCTCACAATCCATCGGATCCCGGCAAACTCAACATAGCAACAGCATAAGGATTACATATGTGCCTCGATCATGTAGGGCAGCTCACGAGGACTAATTAGTGAAGCACAAGAACGGGAGGAGAACATCACATAGCTACTGGTCATGGACCCATGGTCCAAGGGAGACTACTCACAACTCATCCGGGAGGCGTCCATGGTGGTGGAGAGGCTCCCGGTGGTGATCATATCCTCCCCTCCGGCAGGGTGCCGGGAATAGTTCTCCTGGTGCTCCCGATCTTGGAAGCGGCGGCGGCGGCGGAACAGAGATGAGATCGCAAAAAAGGGTTCCCGTCTCGAGGGTTTCGGGACGCGATATAAATATATGCCAAAGGTGGGCATCAGCGGAGGCTCGGGGGGCCCAGGCGCCCCCCGGCGCGGCCAGGGGGGCCCGTGCCACCAGGGCGCCTGGAGCCCTGGTGCCCCCCCCCCCGGCTGTACTTTGGCTGCCAGGAATCTTCTGGAACGCTGATTTTTTATTTTCTGGAATTTTTCGGGCAGTTCTCGTAACGTGAAAACCTGAAATACAAAAACAGCAGAAAACAAAAACTAGCACTGGGGTGCACTGAGTTAATAGGTTAGTCCAAATATGATCAAAAGTGTATGGAAGTGTATGAATATCATAGCAATATCACCCAAAAGAGGCATGGAGCAAGCAGAAATTATAGATACGTTTTGGACGTATCAACATCCCCAAGCTTAATTCCTGCTTGTCCTCGAGTAGGTAAATGATAACAAGAATAATTTCTGTGGTGACATGCTATTAACCATATAAGGATTTTTCATAGTCATATGACAAAAGCTTACTGAGACAATGAATCTGTAGTAATTAAGTTGCCTCATGAGAAAATCACAAAGAACTGAAAGTTTTACAATATGGTATTGAAACATCAAATAGATTTGTAATGAGCATGGTGTGCAAATATGATAAAGTGATATCTCGCTTGCCCCCTTTAGTGAAGCAAAACATAAATGCAGGGGCACCTCCAAGGTTTAAGTGATGACTAGATACAATGATTTCAAAATAAACGATATCATAATCATGCAAAAGACAATGCTACTTTGGGACAATGCACATTACACTCAGAATGACAATCATGCTCTCAGTAGTTGGTGCTTTAAAAGAAGGTGGAGACTCTCGAACCGTGGCTTTTGTTGGCAAGGTTGAAAACCTGTAGTCGGAAACAAAGACAAAGCATGTACCAGAGCTCTTGGTTTTAAAAACAGAGGTAATAATTATTATTTTCTTAGATTATGCATGTTTCGTCAACGAATGCTAGCAGATAACTCAATTACTTCTTGAGAGGGACAAGTTTCGAGGAACGGCTCCCGAATGAGGACGATCACATCCTATTAATCTCCTTTGTTTATCACTGCCAAAGATTTCTGATTTCTCATGAACAAAGCGTGAAGGAGGGTTTGTTTGTTATATTAATTTTGAGCCGGGCGCACTCAATGCCAGTTCCTTCTCGTGTTACGGGTTTGCACATTATACATGCAATCCCGGGGTGAAGCTTGTCCAACTTAAAAAGATCATGAATTAACTACTACTTCCTCATGGACTTAAAACAGAGCCACAAAATAGGAATGCATTTTTTTCTTTTTCTTTGAATAATTTCGAGATGGTACATGAAAGTCTCCGTTAGGAATGGCAGGTAAATACCATGTAGGAAGGTATGGTGGACTCATATGGCATAACTGGTTTAAAGGAATTTGGATGCATAAGCAGTCAGTCCGCTTAGTACAGGTGGAGGTTAGCAAAAGACTGGGAGCGACCAACTAAGAGAGCAATGACGGTCATAATCATGCAGAACGACAAAGCAACATTGAATCAGGCATGGTAGTTATATCGCTACTCAGAAATAAAAGATCATCAAGGCTTGACAGACTTTCTTTACAGTCTTAAATATGCGTGAGCATACGCCAAGTCAATCAAAATAAATTCTTGAAGGAAGATATTACTAAACCATACCACATCATAGGCAAACAAATCATGTTGGTACTCCAATAACACATTGGAAACCCTCTAGCTATTTGAGTCTAACCATAAGAAAACATGAACTACTAAGCACCATTATGCACGTAGCATCTTTATCATAGACATACCAACCAGTGTCACGGAAGCAAACTCTCTTAATAAGATAATCATGATAATTAAAGAGAGTTCAAGCAACCAACTAAACAAAAGCTCTTTAAAAAGATAAGCATGAAAACTAAAAGCTAAGCATGATAGTAGCTATTGAAAGACAAAGAACACACACAGCAAAGATAGACATGAAAATTCTATGTTATGTTCTAGGTAGAAGTGGAGCATGTTTCTCTCCCACATAAAGAAAGCTGAGTTCCGACTCAGTTACGAAAAGCTAAAGAAAACTAAAAGCAAGACGCTCCAAGCATAGCACATAACACATGAAGTGATAAAAATATAGTGGAACGAAAGACGAACTGATAATGTTGATGGAGAAGGGGATGCACGGGGGCATCCCCAAGCTTAGACGCTTGAGTCTCCTTGAATATTTCTTGGGGGTGCACGGGGGCATCCCCAAGCTTGAGCGTTTGACACTCCTGAATCTTGTTATCATCTTCCCTCGCACACTTGAAAACTCCCTTCATACGTAACTCATCATAATCTGATTAGCGAGGTTAGTACCCTTAATAAAATAATTGTTCCTTGCTGGAAATAAGGATATTCTTGAAGATCTACTGTTTCTCAAGATTGCCAAAAGGTTTTTGCAAAGAAAAAGCAAGCTCTAGGTTTGCAAAATGAAGGAAAGGCAAAACAAGACATAATCTGTGAAAAATAGAACAACAGGTAGTAAATGATTTTTTTGGGGCACTTCTGCAACTCTAATAAAAAAACTCAAAACAGATGCACGAAAGACAATTGTATAGAGCATGCTGTCGAAAAAATTCAGACCAAAAAGATGATCTGGTGATTTTATACGAATTTTTCTATCCAAGGACAGAATCTGTTTCCTCGACAACACGTCACAACTTTTGAACTTTCTTGCAATCAGAGGCTACACTTGGCACAAAATTGAAAAGCAAAGATACAATGATGATGCTACTGTAGTAAACAACATCATGACACAACAAAAGCAAAATAAAATTTTATTCATGTGGGCTGCCTCCCAAAAGCGCTTTCTTTTATGCCTTTAAGCTAGGCATAATGCATAGAGATCAAGTCTTATCAAGAGTAAAAGAATAGCTAGCCCGTGTAACGGACTCAAAAGGTAACTTAATCTTCTTTTGAGGGAAGTGTTCCATCCCTTTCTTGAGAGGAAATTGGAATTTTATATTCCCCTCTTTCATGTCAATGATAGCACCAACGGTGCGTAGAAAAGGACGTCCCAAAATAATTGGACAAGAAGGTTCACATTCAATGTCCATAATAGTAAAAGCAACGGGTACGTAATTGTCATTGACAATGATAAGAACATCATCGATCCTCCCCAAAGGTTTCTTTATCGAAGAATCAACGAGACGAACACCAAAAGAACAAGAATCAAAAGGTTTCAATTTAAGCATATCATATATTCTTTTGGGCATAACAGAGGTACTAGCACCAACATCACAAGCATAGCAAGAGAAGTTATTCAACTTAATTTTAATCATAGGATCCCAACCATCTTCTAGCTTTCTAGGTATGGAAGCTTCTACTCTAAGTTTCTCCTCCCTAGCTTTGATGAGAGCATTAGTGATATGCTCTGTGAAGGCAAGGTTAAGCGTGCTAGTGCGGGGATCTCTAGTCATCTTGTGAAGGAAATTAATAACTTCGGTAAGAGTGCAATTATCAAAATCTAGGTCAGTACTATCAAGTAAGGTGGTAGTGGTGTCCTTTAGGTTCACTTGTTTGGTAGTTTCTATAGTCATAGCATCACCATTAATAGGTCCATTGGGACCAGGAGTGCATTGGGTGCTAAGAGTTTGGATATCCTCAACAACTTGGATAGTAGCAACAGTGTGGTGGGTAGGAAGGCTCTTAATTCTATCTTCTTCCTCCCTTTCTCTAGCCCATCTCTCTTTTAGTTTAGCCAACATCCTAATATTTTCGTTAATTTGCACTTGAATAGCATTCATAGGAGTGACCTTCCTCTCCTCAAGAGGAGAAGTTTTAATTTTAAGCAATTCTACCTCATTGGCTAAATTGTCTACCTTCAAAGAGAGATCATCTAGTTTGTTTAGTTTTTCTCCTACACTCTTATTAAATGCTTTTTGGGTAGTGATGAAATCTTTAAGCATAATCTCTAGTTCAGTAGTGGAGTTCTTGGTAATAGGATAAGCATTGTTGTTCCCATAAGAATTAGAGGGGAACGGTCTAGGATTGCTACCAAAGTTACTCCTATAAGCATTGGTATTAAAATTGTTTCTAGAGATAAAGTTCACATCTACTTGTTCTTGAGCAATCAAAGAATTTAAAGGAACATCACGAGGATCAACAGAAGATTGCTTTGAAAGTAGAGACATGATCAAGTCAACTTTTTCATTTAGGGAGGAAATCTCCTCGACAGAGTTTACCTTCCTACCTGTTGGAGCGCGTTCGGTGTGCCATTGGGAATAATTGGTCATCATCTCATCGAGAAGCTTTGTGGCAGCATCAAGTGTAGTTGACATAAAAGTTCCTCCCGCGGCTGAATCTAACAAGTTCCGCGAGGTAAAGTTCAAGCCTGCATAAAAAGTTTGGATAACCATCCAAGTAGTCAAACCGTGAGTAGGGCAGTTCTTGACAAGAGATTTCATACGTTCCCAAGCTTGGGCAACGTGTTCATTATCCAATTGTTTAAAATTCATTATGTTACTTCTTAGTTGGATAATTTTAGCATGTGGATAGTACTTTCCAATAAAAGCATCTTTGCACTTGTCCCATGAATCTATGCTATTTCTAGGCAAAGACTGAAACCAAATTTTAGCTCCTCCTGTCAAGGAGAAAGGAAAAAGCTTAAGCTTAACAATATTACCATCTATTTCTTGGTACTTTTGCATATCACAGAGTTCAACAAAATTGTTTAAGTGTAAAGCAGCATCATCTCCAGCACCGGAGAATTGATCTTTCATAACTAGGTTCAGTAAAGCAGGTTTAATTTCATATGAAAGTGCAGAAATGGCAGGTGTAGTGATAGGTGTGCAGATAAAGTCATCGTTGTTGTGACTAGTGAAGTCACACAACTTGGTGTTCTCGGTGGAACCCATAGTAGCAAGCAAGCAAGATAACTATTTTTGTGATTTTCGATAAAAGATACTAAAGCAAAAACTGAAAGGTAAACTAACAAGACTAAAAGCAAAGGTAAAAGATAGCGTGCAACTCCCCTATCCTGAAGAGTGGAGTCCCCGGCAATGGCGCCAGAAAACTTTGCTTGATGGCTTCTCGCCCCTCGTTGGTTACCCCAAGTGGAAGGTTTGAGATGCAGTGTAGCGGAAGTTTTCGCTTGGCAAACATACCAAGGATCGATTTCCCCTGAGACTCCTAGTTTCAACAAGAAGGTGTCAACTGCTAACGGCGCCAGATATATTAGCAATCAACGTGGACCTGCACACAGATACAAGTAACTTTGCTCCCAACGAGTACAGAGAGGTTGTCAATCTCTCCGGCCTTGTAGTTTACAAAGGATCAAACGCAAGTGATAATAGTGATAGGTAATGCTGCAATAGTAAGTAAAAAGCATAAAGTAAATAGCGGATGTGATCAATGATGGTAATATGGACCGGGGTCCCATGATGTTCACTAGTGTTGTCTCTCTCCCAAAAGACGATAAAACAGCTATGTGAGGTAAACGAATTACAGCTGGGCAATTGACAGAATTATGTGCGCAAACCAATGCTAACTATGTTACGAGAAAGGTAGAGGTTCAAAGCATGGGCGGTACGCCAAGGCAAGTAGACTGAAATCCATCTGCATCTACTACTAATCATCCACCTTGAGATATCTATCCAGAACATCTCGCTGGTATTAAGTTGCGAGTCCCACCCATAGTGTAAACTCAAAGCAACAGACAACTGCATTAAAAGAACTTTGCGTAAAGTAAACAATCCTTGCACCCGCGGGCACAAGCACCGTTGTTTTCCCCCTTGTGGCAACAGCACATCCCCTAGACTCATGTTTTCTGTCACTCAAGCTAGTCATCGAGGGGCATGAACCCACAATCAAGCATAACGTTCCCTCTTGGAGTCACTACCTACTACTTGGCCAAAGCAATAAATAACAATGGGGAACATGCAAGAATTACTTACGAACATAAAATAAAAGAGGTAGATCAAATATATTACTCAAACACAATCTGAACATAATCTCACAATCCATCGGATCCCAGCAAACTCAACATAGCAACAGCATAAGGATTACATATGTGCCTCAATCATGTAGGGCAGCTCACGAGGACTAACTAGTGAAGCACAAGAACGGGAGGAGAACATCACATAGCTACTGGTCATGGACCCATGGTCTAAGGGAGACTACTCACAACTCATCCGGGAGGCGTCCATGGTGGTGGAGAGGCTCTCGGTGGTGATCCTCCCCTCCGGCAGGGTGCCGGGAAGAGTTCTCCTAGTGCTCCCGATCTTGGAAGCGGCAGCGGCGGCGGAACAGAGATGAGTTCGCGAAAAAGGGTTCCCGTCTCGAGGGTTTTGGGACACGATATAAATATATGCCAAAGGGGGGGCATCAGCGGAGGCTCGGGGGGCCCAGGCGCCCCCCCGACGCGGCCAGGGGGGGCGCGCCACCAGGGCGCCTGGAGCCCTGGTGGCCCCCCCCGGCTGTACTTTGGCTGCCAGGAATCTTCTGGAATGCTAATTTTTTATATAACTTTTCTGGAATTTTTCGGGCAGTTCTCGTAACGTGAAAACCTGAAATACAAAAACAGCAGAAAACAGAAACTGGCACTGGGGTGCACTGAGTTAATAGGTTAGTCCAAATATGATCAAAAGTGTATGGAAGTGTATGAATATCATAGCAATATCACCCAAAAGAGGCATGGAGCAAGCATAAATTATAGATACGTTTTGGACGTATCAGTACACGTCGAGTAAACGCCGATAAGTGGTGGAAGCGTGTGTGAAGAAGTACACCCATGCAGTGTTACCAATCTATTCGAATAGCCGCTGTTCGCGGTTAAGGACCACTTGGTTGCTTATACAGTTCATAGACAAGTCAATGGTTACTCCTAAAATTCTCAAGACAAGTGTGAGTGCCATGGATGGCCCTTCCGTAGGATGACGAGAGAGGATCCATGGTAGTGTGTTGTTGTGGTGAGTAGTGGACTCGTGTGCATTGTCTCATCTTTGCAAACTACTAAGAGTTGTATTATAGGTTAGCCAAGAGTCAAAGCTGGCTTGCTGCAATAAACTCCACTACCCTTGTTGATAATGATGCATGTATGACAGGTTCTGATGTAAGTCTTGCTGAGTACCTTTGTACTCATGTTTGCTTAATAACTGTTGCAGAGGAGAACCCCGCCCCCTCTGATGGGTTCTACATAGACCTTGACGTCGATGAGTAGCTTGCTACCCAGATGGCGATCCTGAACTTGTGAAGGGCCTTGTAGATAGCTAGGCTACACCAAGCCTGTTTTCTTTCCAAGTTGTCTGTACTCAGATAAGTTTAGCTTCCGCATGTGCTTGTATGCTTGTATGACTTGAGTGTTGGGTCATGTGACCCCTACCTGTATGGATATGTTATGTATGGCTCTTCCGATCCTCTTAAATAAAGTACTTTGAGTCATAGAGTTCTGTTGTGATGCAATGTTGTATTTGCACATATTGAGCATATTCTGTGTATGTTATCGAAATGCTTGGTATGTGTGGGATCCGACACCTAGTTGTTTACCCTCGGTAGCCTATCTTACAGGGAAATGCCTCCTAGTGCTTCCACTGAGCCTTGGTTGCTTGCTACTGCTCCGGAACACGTAGGCTGGCCGGCATGTGTCCTTCTTCGTTCCTGTGTCTGTCCCTTAGGGGAAATGTCACGCGTTGTTCCTTTAAGTCCATGTAGCTTGCTACGACTTGGGTTCATACGTTGATGACCGACACGTTCGTTGATGGGTCATGGATGCATGTCTCTGTAATTTAGTCCCACTTTTGGTTTATAACTAGCCATGTCGGCCCGGGTTCTCTGTCATATGGATGCTAGCGACACTATCATATACGTGTACCAAAATGCGCAAACAGTCCCGGGCCAGGTAAGGTGGCACCCGTGGGGATACCGCGCGTGAGGACGCAAAGTGATATAAAGTGTTACATGCTAGATCGGTGTGACTTAGGATCGGGGTCCTGACACCCCCTTTTAGGTAATTGATGACAACATATAGATCAAAGCTTCGACAAATGATAATAAGAATGAAATATATCGTCGCTTTGAGAAGTATGTGATAAGCAAAAGCTCCCCCCCTAAAATTGTGCATTAATTAAGGTTTGCTTTTGAATGCAAATGCACAATCGATTAGGATCATGGGTTACTCTTCCATGTCACATACATCTTGGTGGAGCGCTCAAAATGATAAGATTTATGCAATAAGCACTCATCACGAAAATAACAAGTGAATGATCATACATAATCTAATAGGCACACATTAAGCATAGTATGATATGATCAAGCACATAAAGTATCTCACACACATAAGAAAATTGTAGCAATAACCGAACGCAAACGAAGTAGCAAGCAAAAACACCAACAAAGAGAAGCAAGACACTCTCTCTCGAAGCCTAATGATCTATACACTTTCTCCCCCTTTGGCAACAAGTTACCAAAAAGCTCAAAAATGCATAGTGCTATGCGACACTCTTGGCCCGATCTCTGGGAGTTGCTGAACAAGTCCTCTCGCTGGTGGCTCCGGTGTACGTAGATGGCGTGGAGATAAGAGTATCTGCGAACGCATCCTATGAAGTCTGTGGAACTGGAGGTGTTGATACTGGAGGAACAATTGTGACAGTGGCTGCAGGAGCTGAAAGTGTAGGCCTGGGCTCATCAACTGGCACAGCTGAAGATCTTGGTCCTCTTGGGACTCTCTGAAAAGCATTTGCCGTATCTCTGTCCTCAGCATCTTCCTTGAGTTCCTCCACAGCTGTCTGGATCTCTGTGACCTTCACATCTAGATCATAGAACTTAGTCTCAATGATCCTCTCAAGGCTTGCTTGATTCTAAGTCAAGTTGGCCAAACTCTTCTCAATCCTCAGAGTGGCCTCAAGCAGATAACTGAGCTGATCTTGCTTGGTCTTGGGAGCTCCAGAAGCACCTGCTAGCTTTGCTGCCTTTGCTTGTGCAATATTCTCTTGGCCTTCAACAGAAGTAGGATGGGATGCATCCATGACAACTTCATTGTCCTCAAAATCTGGCCTAAGAGGTAGATGCCTCTTGTGAAGTAGATATGTCCCTTTCTCCAACTTGGAGTTGATAAGCGTCTGAATGTGAGGGGCATATCCACAAGATCTCTTCTGGTCTGCTACTATACTCTTGATTGTCTCCACAATCAGGCTCATGACCTTGAACTTCTCTGGAACATCAACATGTGGAGCAAGTTAATGGAGTGACCTTGGATCATTCTATGATCTCCTAACTTGGGCAACAAAGTGTGCCTTAGTATAGTGTTGATGGTGGCCAGTCCAGACATTAGATGATATATGGAGCCAAGCTTGTGAGTCTGCAAGTCTTTGTCAGGAATTGTCTTGTACATGTTTGCCATAGAGTCATGATCCTTCCTGGGCTTGGCATACACATCTGTGTCATTACCATCCTCCTTGGGGGCATTGATCAGACTTGCCCATTCAGAAACAATTGATCGGTACCTGGTTCCTTCGGTCATCCATACAGTTATACCATCTGGATAGAAATGAGAAGTGGAGTAGAATTGCATGATCATCTCATCGTTCCATCTAGTCAGTTTCTTTCCAGCAAACTTGTCAACTTCATTATGCCTGAAGCTTTCATGCACACCTGGAAAGAAATCAGCATGCATGTCGATGTATTTCCAATCAACCCACTTCATGTCACAAACAACGGGCTTCTTGTTCAACAAGACTGTCTCATAGAAGTCATGTTGTTCCTTGGTGTGAAATATGTAGTCCACGGCAGTTCTCCTCCTGGTAGCATATGGATCAGTCTGTCTCCAACTTCTCAGACCTGCGTCCTTTCTTAGTTTCATGTTTTCAGTAACAAGATGGGCATCATTATGATCTGGAATTTTTGGCTTAACTTTCCTGAGCATCATGGACTCATCATCATCTGAGGATTCTTCTTCTTAATCTTGCTCTTCCTCTGGAACATCTGGCACTGGGGCCTTGTTCTTCTCAGTTGCAGTAATGTCTCTGGTGGATCTCTTGGGTGCTGAAGCTTTGGGGGCAGCTTTGGGCTTGGATGAAGCAGCCTTGGCTTTGATGGCACCCCCCATCAGCTTCCGAGTCTTTGCAGCAGGTGCAACAAGCTCATCTGCATCATCATTAACATCCTCATCTCTCATAGATGGCTTGTCAAACACTCTGGCTGTAGTGTTCCTAGCTCTCTTCTTGGATCCGGCAGGTTCATCATCTCTTGTTTCAAGAGTAAACACCGTGGTTTCTTGAGTGGAAGCTTTGACTTTTGACATTGGAGTTCTCTTGGCAGGGGCCTTCTTGTTCAGACCAGGCTTGACAACTCTAGCAGTTTCCTCCGTGTTAACAACCTTCTTCTTTGAAGTGACTTCCTCATGAGCCACAAAGTCTTCATCCTCACTATCAGAATTTATCTTCTTCCTTGTCATGGTGGCAGCCTTTGACAGATTGCTTGGAGTGCTTCTGCTGCTCTCATAGTAGCTTCTGTTGGAGGGACTAGAGCCCTCACTCAGTTCTGCCTGTTCCACTAACCTATTCTGACTATCACTGCCCTCAAACATATCTGAAACTGCAAGCTGACCTTGTGAATAGATATAGTTGAAGTAGAGTGGATGAGAATCACAAAGTGCAGAGATTTTGCAAAACAATTGAGTCAAAAACTTAGTTTTAGGTTTCTACAGAAAGCATTTCGGAGCTACCGGTTTGTTAAACTCGGTCGGTCCGAGATGAGTTCGGCGGAAACCTAACCCTAAAATTTTGAATCAAATCTAATCTAATGGGAGATTTCGCTGGACAGGATGATCTCAAACATGGCAAGAAACATGGCATTGACTATGTGCTAAGAATCAGATTGAGAAAACACAAAGGGTCGAACTCATACCCTAACTCGGCGATGAGTTTGCTACAGCGACAACGGCAGCAGAGATTCCCGTTGACAGCGGCGGAGACCAGCGGTAGGGGGTCGCTGGCAACGAGAGGATGATCCGGAGACCTCGAGTCAGCAGAGCTGGATAGGCGCGAGCGAAAAGATTCGGAAAACTTTTCAAAGTTCGGCCCGTGGGTATATGTATCCAGACCCTGTCGGTGTGACCAAGTGGAATGATTCGGTGGCACCGAGATGCAAAACTGCTAGCAGTTACTGCAACTCGGTGTGACCGAATTGTTCTAATCAGTTGCACTGAGATTGAAAACCTAGATCAACTTAATGGACTCGGTATGATCGAAGGGACTAAATTGGTCAGACCGAAATGCACTAAGAGGGTTTGGAAGTTTTAGTCTATGACGAATCGGTGACTATGAGTGCTCCTCACCTAGAGGGTTCGAATCTGACTTGATCAAACTTTGTGATGTAGCATGAATAGAGTTTGAGACAAGAAAATGATAGATAACTAGAGGGGGTACTTAGGCATTCTTGTCCATCCATTTGGCACAAGAAGAAAGCCAAACAATCAAAGCAACAAATGGATGTCCTCGAATGAGAAAAATATGCACTCAACATGCTCACACAATAATATAGCAAATGAAATACGTGGCAAAGCATGCACAAACACTCTAGTATCTATCAAGCAATTGGCGATGACTAGGTCATCCATATATGAGTATATTGACTTAGGAGTCAAATGAAAACATTTGATCATAGGTCATACTCATCGTTTAAGCACAAGTGGGGTTGCCACTTTTACATAAAGCATTGTTGTGTTCACATCATTACAGTTGCTTTAGCTTAGTTCTTAGAGTAAAGCTCCCCCTAGATGTGATATCCCCCCTAAGAGGGATGAACAAACCTTGGGTTTTGTCGACGATGACTTCATGTAGGTGTTGAAGATGTAGATGCTCAATGTTGATGTAGATCATTTGGAACAATCCATTGGAGTGAGTTGCACTTTCAGTACCTACACGGGTTAGTCCCACAAGGAACATACAAGGATATCCATGGAGATAGATTGAAGCAGACATAAGATGATGTCCATGAGAACATTAGGTTACCTTGTCCCTTGTCTTACCAACAAGAGGGTTTGTGACTCCTTGAACTAGTGCAAGATGTGAAAGTTGATTGCACTTTTCCTTGCCAATATGAATATGAGTGAAGTATGTAGGTGGAGTCACCCTCAAGAATTCTCTAGTTCTTCTTCTTTGGGATCCACATCATCTTGATGGTAATCCTTGGAGTTGTAGATGTACTTGATGAAGTAGAACTTGACGTAGTCTTGGGAACCCACTTGACCAAGGCTTTAGGAGCTTCTTCAAATGCATAAATCTCTTCTTGAAGCTTGTCCTTTCCTTTTAGCTTGTGGTCTTGTGGTGGAAGATCATATTTAGCTTGTGTCCCCTTGAAGGAAGTAGGATCATACTTCTCTTGTTGAGGAACAAACTTTGTCTTGGGGTATTGATCTTCTTCCCACTCAACTCCATTGGCATTGAACTTTCGTTCAAGACCAACACCTTGATTCTTCCGGTGCCTTCCTTGCTTGCGCATAATTTCTTCAAACTGCTTACTCCCGGCAAGACTCTTGTAAACACCTTTCTCTATAATTCCCTTCAATAAACTATTTTCTTGCTCAAGTGTAACTTGGCTAAGAGAATCATTAGTGGAATCAAGAGAATTACTAGAAGCAACAACGTTACGTTTATCATGATCATTGTTATTACTAGAGGAAGAATCTTTCTTGTTCTTATTGCTAGATTTTACTTGTGGCATGTAGGTAGACAAGAGTAAACGCTTGGCAATGTAAGAAGAACTTTTCTTACGAAGATCATCATTGATTGCTTTTAAGAACTCATGCTCTTGCTCTAGATTTAGCTTTTCAAAGAGTAGCTTCTCATGAGTCCTCAAAAGCTCTCGATGATCCTCTAACGTAGTTTCATGAGCTAACTTAAGAGTGTTTAGTTCTTTAGTTAGACGCTCAATCTCCTAAACGCTTGGCAATGTAAGAAGAACTTTTCTTACAAAGATCATCATTGATTGCTTTTAAGAACTCATGCTCTTGCTCTAGATTTAGCTTTTCAAAGAGTAGCTTCTCATGAGTCCTCAAAAGCTCTCGATGATCCTCTAACGTAGTTTCATGAGCTAACTTAAGAGTGTTTAGTTCTTTAGTTAGATGCTCAATCTCCTTCTTATCATTGTCATTTGTTTTATCTTGGTTAGCATGATTAATAGAAATTTCATCATAGTTCTCATCATAGTTTTCACCACTATTGCTACCAACAAGTAAATCATCATGTCCTAGCAAGTTATCTTCATCACTATTGAAATCATGATATTCAGGGTGTGATACCTTAGGGCCTTTAGCAATGAAGCATCTTCCAATTCCTTCATTTGGTGAGTCAAATATGTCGTAGGAGTTGGATGACACAAGAGCAATTCGGGCAACACCTTCATCTTGAGTATCTTCGGAGTCGGAGTAATAGCTTCTCTCGGAGTGGTCATGGGAGTCAGAATCGGATACCCATTCACCAACATGAGCTTGATGTCTTCGTCTTATATATCTCCTTGATGATTTGTCCTTCCTTTCCGAATCCTTGCTTCTACGAGAGGGTCTTCGTTCATAGCAATCATCTCTACTCCTTCTCTCTCTTGGTGGTGAATCTTCTCTTCTACTTCTCCTTTTAGGTGAGTCTTCTCTTCTCTTGTGTGGAGCCGTACACTCATTTGAGTAGTGTCCTGGTCTCCCACAGTTGTAGAAATTCCGATCACCACCAGAAGACCTTTTGTCATTGTAGGACCTTGCACTACAAAAAAAAAGACACATCCGTGATATTTTGGGCCGAACGAAACTTTTTTTTGTCATACTTATGACACTTCTATGACAATAATTGTGACAAAACACGGTATCATCATAGAAGTGGTGGGGTCCTACTTCTATGACAAAAAAATCATGATAGAAAATGGGCTTTTCGTCCTGGGCGGGCCGGAGATGAAGCTGCATGACATTCTTTGGGCCGTCCATGACGGAAAAAACCGTGGTAGAAGCGAGGGCGAGGAAAATATCGGTGCGTTCCCGGTTACGGTGGGTGGTCGGGGCCGAGCGATGCGCGTTTCTCTCGTACACGCACGCGCGTGGGTGTGAGGCGTTGGGCTCTAACTGAACCCGAGCGAGGCATTGGGATCTAACTGAACCCGAGCGATTAGACTGCATGCTACGCGTTACTGAACCCGAGCGATCGATCGATGGCTGGTAACTGAACCCGATCGAGCGATTCCTTCGCTACTGCTGCTAACTGAAGCCGATCGATGCTGCCTCTGCATGAACAATGAGCATTGCTAGGGGGTTTGGATGAACAGTTCCCGGTGGGGATGGCTGAACAGGACCCCGTGGTGTTGCCTCTACATGAACAGGACCCCGTTCGATCGAGCCGGTTGGGGCTGCTGAACAGGACCCCGTGGAGGGCTGCATGAACAAGACCACCCCGTGGTAGGTAGCTTGAATAGTAGACAGTGGAGGGCTGGATGAACAGTAGCCAGTGGAGGGGTGGTTGAACAGGAGCCCGTGGAGAAGGCTGGTTGAACAGTAGCCGGTGGAGTAGCACGCGGTGGAGGCGGAACAGTCACAGGTGGAGGCTGGAGGAGGTCGACGGTGGATGAACAGTAGCCCATGGAGGCTGGAGGGGGTCGGCGGTGGTGATGAACAGTATCCTGTGGAGTCCCATTTTGCGGTACGCCACACCCCTCCCGATGAACAGGACCCCCGTTTCGACTGTAGCGCTCCAACACAAGTTTGTTTCCTCCGTTTTGCGGTACGCCACACCCCTCCCGATCAACAGGACCCCCGTTTCGACCGTAGCACTCCAACACAAGTCCGTTTCCTCCGTTTTGGGGTACGCCACACGCCTCCTGATCAACAAGATCCCCGTTTCGACCATAGGAGGTCTGTTTCCTCCGTTTTGCGGTATGCCAGACTCTACCCGATGAACATGATCCCATTTCGAACGTGGCCGGTCGAACACAAGGCCGTTTCCTTCGTTCTGCGGTACGCCACGCCTCGTTTCCATCGGCTATTCCATCCAAGCCCCCCGATGAACATGACGACACATTCCGTTCCGACCCAGCTAGTTGGCTCTCCATGAACACGACGACGATGTTGTTTCTCCGTTTCGACCCAGCCATGTACACGAGCCCTGGCCGTACGTATGCGCGAGTAGGCATTCTAGACCCTGCCCGTATGTACGTACGTGTCCGTATTTTCTTTCTTGCACACTTGCGGATGTACGTATGTGTACATGCTACGTTCGCGCCTCTACTACGACACGTGCGCGCCTCTACATCGACCAGTATGTACGTACACGTTCGCGACCAGAATGACAACGCTACTTATGCTTCGACCAGGTGGGTCCCGATTGTCAGGCACTTCCTTGCCTGCGAAGATCTAGCTGGTGGGTTCCAGCAGTCAGGGGGGCGAATCGTTTTTTTCTCGAACGCACTTCCATGCGTGCGAAGATGTAGCTGGTGGGTCCCAGCAGTCAGGGGACGAATCATTTTTTTGCCCAGATGCACTTCCTTTTGTGCGAGGATGTAGCTGGTAGGTCCCAGCAGTCAGGGGGAAACGTTTTTTTTGCGAAATACGGTGGCCCGTCCGGTGGGTCCCTGCTGTCAGGTGGAGGAATAATTTTGCGCGTAATAAGGAGGCACTTCCTTGCTGTGGCCGTGGACCCAGCTGTCAGCCTCTCCACGTATAGTACTCTACTGATGGAAGTCGTTCCTTGACCACGTTAACCACGCCACACCGAGAGCACCAGGGCGATGGACGACGGCGAGGCCTAGGAAGGGGATGACGCAGAGCCGGGGAAGACGCGGCAGTGGATGCCCACACGTAGAGGAGTACGAGGGTTCACTGGTTCGCTGCGGTGTGAGGCTGCCGTCGCCGCAGAATAACAAGGGGTGTGAATGAGTAGAGGGATGGCCTGGCCAGCGGTGGGAATAGTAGGGGGCGGTCAGGCCCCGCGGCTGCACAACCAACCAAGGGAGGCAGGAGCATGCAGCACGACCGGCGCTGCTTTGGGTGGCTGGAGCAACAAGACCAGAGGTTGAAGAAGCACTATGGCCGTTGGATGGACATCGTACGGTCACTGGAGCTAGAACATTCATATTGACTAAGTTGACAAAGCACATCGTCCCCGTCAACTTAGTAGGCCCACAGGTCAGCCTCCCACCAAGGTGTGTCCCAACCAGCAGGGGGAGTATTCATTTTTGTGTGCGTAATAAGGAGGCACTTCCGGTGGGTCCGAGCTGACAGCGGGGGGAACGTTTTTTTCGCGCAATACGGTGGCCCATCCGGTGGGTCCCAGCAGTCAGGGGGAAACGTTTTTTTTCCGCAAAATACAGTGGCCCGTCCGGTGGGTCCCTGCTGTCAGGTGGAGGAATCATTATTTTCTGCGTAATAAGGAGGCACTTCCTTGTTGCCGTCATGGACCCATCTGTCAGCCTCTCCACGTACAGTCCATGTCCGATGGAAGCCATTCCTTGACCACGTTAACCACGCGGCGCCGAGAGCACCAGGGCGGTGGACGACGGCGAGGCCTAGGAAGGGGACGACGCGGAGCCGGGGAAGACGCGACAGTGGAAGCCCGCGCGAAGAGGAGTACGAGGGTTCACTGGTTCGACTGCGGTGTGAGGCTGCCGTCGCCGCGGAATAACAGGGGGTGTGGGTGAGTAGAGGGATAGCCTGGCCAGCGGTGGGAGTAGTAGGGGCGGTGAGGCCTGCGCGGCAGCACAGCCGGCCACGGGAGGCAGGAGTAGGCGGCACGACCGGTGCTGCTTTGGGTGGCTGGAGCAAGAAGACCAGAGGTTGAAGAAGCACGACGGTCGTTGGATGGACATCGTACAATCACTACAGCTAGAATCATTTATATTGACTAAGTTGACAAAGCCCTTGGTACGCGTTAACTTAGTAGGCCCATAGGTCAGCTTCCGAAATGGTGCGCCCCAGATGTCAGGGGGAGGAATCATTTTTTGGGCGGGTGAAGCTAGAATATCCGAGATTGAAGAAGAAGCACGGCATCCGTTGGATGGACATCCAACGGCCACTGCTGCTAGAACCGTGTGTTGACTATAAGTTGACAAAGCCTGGCATACATGTCAACTATTTTTTTTTAGAGGACGCGTCAACTTAGTAAGGCCACAAGTGTGTGGCAGAGAACTTATAGCCCATTTGAGATTTGTAAGAATGTGCATCCAATTTTTGAATTCTAATAGAATTTACTACAGCCCATTTACAGTTTGTTAAAAGTACAACCCATTTCAACCAACTGTTCAAAAAAGAGTTCAATAAAAATTTCCTACATTTTGATGGGATCCAAAATATTTCTATCCCAGAATTTCTAGTCAGATTAAATACAATTTCAATATAAATTTATATTACGTACAAATCCAACGAAACATTGCGCTCGCAACAATTAATGAAATTAAAATTTTCAATATCCAAAAATAATATTTTATAAAGAAATTACGTGTTTGGTGCATTATTTATAGTTACAGCCCAGTTTTTATAATTACATCCCATTTATTATTATTTCTTAAAGCCTATTTTCTTGTTAAGCCTAATGCATCCCTCCTAGGAAAGATTTGCAGCCCAGAGGGGCGGAGAATAACAACTTGACCTTGCATGGGTATTCCTAAAAAAATTATAGTTGGGCTAGCCATTTTCTACTTGAAAAATAATAATATCTGGGCTGGATATCTGGCCTGGGCTAGACGGGCCACAGCCCGCCCAATTAATAGCTGCAACGATGTTTTCGTTGTTGTTCAGAGAAGAAAAATTAATATCTGGGCTAAACATCGCTCAAGAAAAACTCTGCAGTGCTCACACCTCAAAAACACAAATACTGCTCGAGCTGCTTGGTCCCAACTGTCGGCCGCTTCTTGTGCAATTCTCTCGTTTATTGACTACATAGGTTGACAATGGTGTGGGACCGTGATGTCTGGAAACCAGGAGGAAGCAATAAAAATTAATGTTTTATATACTAATAAGGAGGCACTTGCGTACATGCGGCTATGACCCTGGTGGGTCCCCACTATCATCCTCTCCAATTAAAGTCAACTCCTCATCCTCATGTCCGTTGACCATGTTGAGAACGCGAGATGGCGGCGCCACGACGAGCGCAACAACTCGAAGGACGACGGAGAGGGCCTCGAGGGATATAGCGCCCGCTGCTCATTTGGGGAAGCCAGTATCATAGGGCCACATGTCCGCGACGGCATTGTCGTTCGCTTGTTGTTCACCGGTGCTCGTTGAGGAGACAGAGGTTGCAGCACAGGTCCTCCTGCGCTGGTAGCTCTTCCGTCATTAGGGCGTCGAAGTGCGGCCGCAACTGCTCTATGGTGAACACGACATGAACCGGCTTGGACAGCGGCGTCGACTCCTGGTCGAAAGCTACATCCATCGTCTGATTGTCGTCGCTCAGCTCGGCGAGGTAGCTGGCAAGCCAGCATGTCCGGCTACTGGACCGACCCGCTGCTAAGCACGAGTCTGACTGCCCTGGCCCACCCAGACTGCCTCCCTCGCCCGCGCGTGTTTTCCGCCCGAAACGGTCAACGCCGCCCGCCCCGCTTCCCGGTGCATGCGATTGCTCCGCCTTCAAACGACACAAGTGTCGTCCGTCCGTCCTTCTGCCGCCCACATTAATGATACACGGTTGCCGAGGCGGCTACTCCGGCGCCACACGTCCGTCCCTTCGTCGACCACCATTGCTATATAAACTGTTGCGCCGGCCATAGCTGCAGTCATCCGCATCCGTTCCTATTCTCCTGTCCACACCACTACTGCCCACCATGGCTTCCTCGCGCTCCAGCGCTCTTCGGCACGGGCGGACGACGGACCACAAGGAGATGGCAGCCATTGCTGCCGACTGGCTGTCCGGCAAGCAGCTGGAGGACGATGACGTCCCAATGGAGAACATGGTAGTCGACGATCCGGCGCCAACCCCCACCTCCGCGCCATCCTCGCCGGTGCATTGCACCATGACCATCGGCGAGGCCCGTGCCCAATATATGGACAAGGTGAGGCAGAAGCGTGAGGAGCAGTTCCGGGAGCCGCAGGCCGACGCCGCCTACAATCACCATCTCCTCCAGGAGCACCTGCAGGCGGAGGAGCAGATCGCCGTGGAGCGGGCGGAGCAGGTGGCCCTGCTCGACTCGTATCGCTCCGCCCGTGAGGGCCGCCTCGAGCACTGGCGGTACCGCATGCGGGTGGCAGAGGCTGCGGTCGCCTACAAAGAGGGCGATGAAGTGGGCGAGGTGCTGTTTGGCGAGACCGAGGACGAGACAGAGGACAATGCCGCCTCTGACGAGTCCCCGCTCCGCTGGCGTCGACGAGGCCCTGCTCCGCCGAAGCCCCGCGGCGCCAACAACGAGGTAGAGGACACCGCCGGCTCCGCCGAGGCCCTACCCTGCCGGCAATGAGGGGGAGGATTTCCCCCGCTCCACCGAGGCGCCGCCCGCCGGCAACTAGACAGAGGACATCGCCGGCTCCGCCGAGGCCCTGCTCCGCTGCCAACGAGGCCGCGCCACACAGAAAACGAGGAAGAGTAGAACACGGTAGGTCACCGCCGCTCGGGTCCAAGTAAGGCCACTGCTGCCCTAATCGCTATGACAAGCTAGGCGGGTTGACCACTGACGACCGGTTAGCTTCTTGGCGGCGAGGTGGAGTCGGAGAGCTATGTTGGAGAAGGACCCTGCTTCTACTTAATTGTTGGTGCAGTTGGCTGACTGACACGTGGGCCCAACAGGCATCTGGTCCACATGTCAGTTACGCAACTGCACCTGCAGTTAAGTCACTGCAGCTTCTGTTCGGCTCAGCCGGACACAGGTGGGTAGCTTCGGTTAATTAATTATACCTCCAGCGCACCCCTTTTTAGTTGAAGAATGTATGAAGTGTAATGAAATTCGGCATGTTTATATGAAATCCGACCATGTATGAATGAATTTATTTCGATTAGTTCGAATTCTTGTATCACTGGCATTGGATGAACATGCAAAACAATACGTACAAGTTACACATGTACTCCCAGGGTGATCACCTCGTTAGCAGCAGTTTCACATGTACTCCCTCCGGTCCTTTCTAGTCTGCATACAAGTTTTGTCTGCAGTCAAAGTATCTCTACTTTGACCAATCTTATAGAAAAAAGTATGCACTTTCACAATGTGCGAAGTAAAAAGGAACAGAAGGAGTACAAAGAGTTTGAGCAGCTTTTTAGCGTTCCTGTACATTGCAATCAAACACACAGGCCTGGCAATTCATAGAGAACATTCAAAAGAATCGATGATTATGCATCTCAGCGATTCACATGTCAGAGCCAATATTTACTTCACAACTAAATAATAAAGAAAAAATGGATCGACACTGCTGACAGCAAAGGGCGTCCCATTCGAAAATATCAAACGCATGTCTTCTTGCTAAAATCATTGAGCAAAATTTGACAAGGTTTTCCCATTCCAAAATATCAAATGCCTATGATTGTTGAATGGGCAGGGTTTTCCATCAGTTCGGACATTGACATGGCAACTCGTGCTAAATAAACCAGCTGACCAGCTGTTCTTTTTGTGCAGTTCCACCAAAATCAACCAAATTCGCGCGTAGCTTGTATGATTTTGCCCTTATATGCTGCAACGCCTTGAACTTACCGGCACCTCCTTTATAGTGGTGGAATCAAGCTGAGCACCCCTGTTTGCACAAATACAAAAAAGTGATTAGTATAAAGCAAACTGTACTATGAATTGACAGTTTAAACGGGCACCTACATGGTCGATGTAGAGCACACTTTTAGAAAAATGGAACTCACCGGAAAGAATCCTAGAACAACATTGTACTCGTGCATCACAACAAGAAAATGGAGATTTGTCAGTCCTTCTGAGCTGAAGTTAGTTTGGTCTTGTGGGGGGTAATATAACCATCGTTCAATAGCTCCTTCTGATGAGAAGATAGACAGGGCTTCTTCATCCTGGCATAATCGGAACTAGTCACTTCACATACTCCATATTCTTCTTCAGGCCTTGTTCGTTTAATCCTCCTCCCAAAGGGGATTGGAGTGGATTGAAGAGGATTTTGGCTTGTAGGGGATCTAATCCCCCTTCAAAAACCACCTCAACCGAACAAGGCTTCAGAGGAGGATGATCCTGTTGTGCAAAGACAAGAGGATAATTAAATGCTAGCATCCCTGTTTGCTCGGAAAAAAGGAAAGGAAATATTTAAAACAACACAGATGAAGCACTTCTCAAGGACAATACCACTTTCTGATGACAGTATCTAAACAGTAGCACAACACCAATAAAGATGACAAAGCTCAATCATATGAATGAAATCAGTGGGCGAGTACCAACATTTGTCAGGAGGCTTATTGTGTAGAGCATACAGATGAAGCACTTCTCCGGAACCATCTGTTGCTATCTACTGTGGTGGCGATGCTTACTATATACTCCTCGATTAGATTAACGTTTCCAACATCTTCTTGTGCAGTTCCACTAAAATACAGGGTATCTTCAAAGAAGATCCCTGTTTGCACAAGTAGAGATAATTACGTATTACATTAAGAGTGGCATCAAATCAGTGGCAAAACAATTGCTCATTCCAGCCATAGCAATAAATTAAGATGCAAAACTATATCATTACTTGTGTCATCACAGTTCTAGTGCTTCTTTACAGCACCAGGAGTTGATTTTTGTTTTTCTTCCGCTCGTTTTTCCCCTTCATCACTTGGTTCAGTAACAGACAAGCTTCGCCTTCAATGTGAAATAAGGCTAGTACTGACCTCTCACGACGCGGAATTCAAACAACTCACAAGGAGAAGATCAGAACCAAATTTGCCAACACGGATAGGAAGTAAGATCTCCACTTGTGCAGTTCCACTAAGATCAAGCAATCAAGCAACGTTGTCGGTGTGACATTTTGGTTGAACTGAATAAAACACTCTTAAAACAAAAGTGTTTTGTGCAGTGCAACAAAAGGTCACAATGGCAACGAGGTGAAGTAGATAACCCTATTTACACAGAGGTGCAAAGGAAACAACTAGTGGTCAATAACGGTGGATGACACATAAGCCAACAAAAAGAAGCATCTACCTTATCTAAATGGGAAAGAAAGCAAGACAGTAGCATTTCTCAAATGGTGGCATTGATTAATATTAACAAAGATTATATTAACAATAAAATTCGTTAAACATGTAATTTGCTTTTAATTGTGGCATTGCATCAATTTTCTAGCGGCATTATTAGAGGGTGCTTGTTTACAGGGACATTTTGGTGGAGGGACTAAAAAAACTCTGTGTCAGTCCCATCTAAACCAAAGAGGAGGGACTTTTAGGGACTAAAAGTGGGCATTTGGAACTAAAGAAAGAAGACCCCGAGGGAGAGTCTTTTTGGGACTTTTTCCAGCAGTTGCCCCTGCCACGCATGGCACCTTGTCTCTATTAGTTCATTACTAGGGGTAACATGGTCTTTTAGCATGTCAATTAATAACCTCTAGTCCATGTTTAGTCCCTAGAACCAAGCAAGTAGGGACTAGGGAGTTTTGAACCAAACATGGCCTTAGATTAACAACAGCTAAAGAGTTGCACGGGACAGTGGACGCACCAGCACCGCATCTACCGATGTACTGGGGTGATGCACAGTCTGTTGCAACAAAGAACAAACAACCAAGGAGCATATTTGTGTTGGTCCCAGTTTTTTTATCTTTAGACACCTTTCCCTATGTGAGCGCAACAAATCTAGTCATGCTCAAACTCTGCAGCCTTGTTCCCCAAAACAAAAGATCAGTTCGTTACAGATGTGTGTACTGTGTTTGTCATTGTTTTCCCTTTTCAACCAACGTAGGTGTTGGATAGCCAGTCTGTACTAGTACTTTCCCCACTTCGTTTCCTCTGTCTACCACGTCCTAGATTTATGTTATACAACTTTCCCCGCTACTTTCCCCCATTCCTGTCCTCTTTGAACCACGTCTTAGATTCATGCGATATAACTTTCCCCACTACTTTCCCCCTTCCTTTCCTTTTTGAACCACGTCCTAGATTCATGCTATACAACTTTTCCCACTACTTTCCCCTCATTCCTTTCCTCTTTGAACCATGTCCTAGATTCATGGTATACAACTTTCCCCACTATTTTCCTGTTTGATCCAACACCTAGATTTGAGTGCAGAAGTGGAAAAAGCCCACATGCAGCTAGAGCAATGCATGTGGAATAAGTAAATTATACCTTAAGGTTCTTGGGGTGTGGTTCGGTGGGCGACGGAGGCCGTTTGACCCACGCTATGTACGGCGGAGAAGAAGAAGGGGTCGGAGGCCCTCCCGCGCCGCCGCTGGGTGAAAGTTAACAGCTACGCCGGTAGTGGATTCCCTCCCTCGCCGTCGGCGACGGCGTTAAGCCTCCTTCCCTTCCCGATGGACGGATCCAGCCGGCTGAGAGAGTGTGAAGAGAGCAACTACAAGCAGACCAGCAGTGAGGGGAGAGAGAGAGGCCAAGAAGTCTTGTTTAGATCTGGAGAGGGTGAGAGAGTGTGAAGAGAACAACTACAAGCACTGAGGTTGCAGCGTGTATATATATACTGGAGAGAGTGTGAAGAGTGCAAACCCTAGAAAACAAGCACCGAGGCTGCAGGTTATACGTGATGAGGTGATTATACGGTCACTACGAGATCGTATAGCTCCGTATCCATCCATTTTGACCAGTCAAAGAATCCTCCTGGCACGAATTATGCTCAAGTGTAGTTATCGAACCCGAGACCTCAAGTTTGATGAGCGAACAGGCTAACCAGCTACACAACCCTCCCGTTATGTTCAACGAGAGGAAAATAACCTTTTATACATTTTTTGTGTGTGCGTGTGTGATTCATTGGGATTTAAATCATAATCGTGTCATGTGGCTTTGGTGGTAAGACTATCAACACTGATGCAAAAATAATGCAGCCATAGTCACCTTACCTCTCTCCATGTAGTATGTTGGGTCCCACCAGTCAGAGGGTGAAACAAACAAATTAATAAGAAAAATTAAAAGCGCCAGCAGTGTATCTTACCTCACACATCTCGCTACTGCTCGTTGATACGTCCAAAACGTATCTATAATTTCTGCTTGCTCCATGCCTTTTTTGTGTGATATTGCTATGATATTTATGCACTTCCATACACTTTTGATCATATTTGGACTAACCTACTAATGGTTGCAAAAGTACACAATGTTCTTGTTTTACACTTTATTGTGTAGGAATTACTTGGAAATTGACAAAAACGCAAAAAGACTTGTATTGGAGTAGGACTCTGACTTTCCTGAAATCTGTCTGAGAACATTTTTTAAAGATGGTCACGTTCCTGCCCGAAGACGAAGTCAAACGGAAAAAGTCTAGTTGCGAAAGTTGTGGGGAATTTCGAGGCGATGCTTCTGGATATAAAATTCATCCAAATCGGAGTTCGGACGGCCGAGTAAAGCCCGTTTTACTGAGGCCCAAAATCTGATGACGGGAATCCGAGAGTCTATATAAAGAGAGGAAACCTAGGTCACCAAGGGCCACGAATTTTCCTCCTCCCGAGCCGCCGTCTTGGAGGGGAGGACCAGCACCATTGCAGCACCATCCACAAGGAAGAAGGGGGGCCAAGGAGCCGCTGCCCCTAGGGCCGCCGCCGCCCCCAAGGGCCGCCGCCGCCCCCTAGGGCCGCCGCCGTCTCCTCCTCGCCGCCGCCGCCTCCGTGGCCGCCGCCGGCCGCCGCCTCCTCGCGGGGCTGCACCTCTCCATCAACACCACCATCAAGATCCTCCTCACCATGTCCATGTGTGAGTAGTCTTTTCCGGGGCCGAGGGCTCGTACGTGTAGCTATGTGGTTATCTCTCTCTCCCATGATGTGATCTTCGTTGTGATCATAGGCTATGTTAATCTAGGGTGATCCCATGATATTTCCCCTTCCTATATGTATTGGATTGATGTACTCACTTGTCTTTATCTAGTATAATCCCCGAGACCAAGGGGACAGCAGTCTATTGGACATGGATTAGAAAAATATTTTCATGAGTGATTTCCTCTCTTGTGTGTTGATTGAAGATTGAGAGTCTCTTGGTGCTTGTCTTTGACTATTCTTTAGATATGTTGTGGTGATTGTGGGACTCTCTTTGGATGGCCGCGGTGACATTGGGAAATCCTTAGATTGAGAACTACGAACTTTGAGGTGTGCTTTTGTAGCCCTACATAATTCTCGTCATCTCTTGACCACGAAGGAATGACCTCCGGGTGCGTCTCCATTGCATGTTTTATGGGAAATATCATGTGATTCGATTATGTTAATGTTGTTGGGAGTTGCCACTAGTGAAATTATGAAGCCTAGGCCTTGTTTCCACCATTGCAATACCATTTGTGCTCACGTTTACCACTTGTTTGCTTGCTGCACTTTTTATTACAGATTTATATTACTTTGCTTTGCCACTCCTATCATCCATATTTTACCATCTCTTCGCCGAACTAGTGCACCTATACAACTCCTAGTTGTATTAGGTGTGTTGGGGACACAAGAGACTTCTTGTATCTTAGTTGCAGGGTTGCTTGAGAGAGACCATCTTCAACCTCTACTTCCCTGAGTTCGATAAACCTTAGGTCATCCACTTGAGGGAAATTGATGTTGTCCTACAAACCTCTGCGCTTGGAGGCCCAACATAGTCTACAAGAGTAGAAGCGTGTGTAGACATCACTCGGGAACACTGTCCAATTGATCCCTCTGTTTGCTTACGTACTATTTTAAGTGAATCCTTATTATAACATGCACACAATTTTGGGCACTTGTATTCTACCTAAGTCAGTGTGCCATCGTATCTCGTACGACTCCCTCCGTCTAGGTGTAAATAAGTCACGTTAGAAGGTGCAGCGGGACCAAGGTGCAAGCAGATTGGAGGAGAAAGAGAAACTTGACCGGTCATTCCTCCAATCAAAGCCCTGATTTATGTCTCTAAATGCAACAATTGATCCAAACAACTAAGAGACGTCGTTTTAGCTACCATGTAGGGCCACGTATTAACTCGCATGCAAGCCGACTTTGATTTCTTGACTGATCAACGCGTAGTTGCGCTCCATGCATTGGGTTTTCGGGGAGATAACAAGGCAGAGTAAGGAGCGTTTGGTTACATTGCTTAGGCTGGTCATAGTTTGTACGTACTCCATTTGTATATCACTTCCCGTGGCTTCGCACTCGCACGATTTTCCTATTCTATGAACCTGTGTGTGCGTGTGCGTGTGCGTGCGTGTGTTTAACAACATGTGTGTGTTAGAGAGAGCGACATATCGACCTACTCCTACAAAGAGATGGTGTGTAGTGTACGATTTTAGCCGCGAGAGTCGGTGCATCCTCTCATTTCCGGGCGTACGGTAGGGATAGGCGGATAGCTACCACGCCCGCTCCTGACCAGCCTGGCCCACCCAAAGCCCCTCCATTGCCCGCGCGCGCTTCCCTCCCGAAACGGTCAGCGCCGCTACAAAGAATCGGTGCCACATTCATGCCCGGGCAGAGCGGACATGACCTCTCACTGGCGCCTGAGTTGAAGGGAGAAGCAGATTCAAGAGTGATGGTTGCTTCGTCCGTCCAACTTACTGCTAGGTCTATGTGATTTGACGACTCATTGGTCATTATTACTGAGGTGGTAGGACTGCTGGATTTCCCACGCTTTTGGCGGAAGGAGGTACTACTATATTACAATTCACTCCATTTTTACGGCGGAGGAGTGCAAGAGCAGTGAAAACACGCAGACTCAGTGATTACATGGCCCACCTCACACTATCACCATATTTTCTGGACACCGTGCGACACCTAACTCTTTACATAGTACAATCGAAAAAAAACTCTTTACATAGTAATAATACTTCCTCCGTTCCTAAATATAAGTCTTTGTAGAGATTTCACCATGAACCACATACGGATGTATATAGATGCATTTTAAGTGTAGATTCATTCATTTTGTTCCGTATGTAGTCCACCTAGTGGAATCTCTGCAAAGACTAATATTTAGGAACAGAGGGAGTACGTACTGTAATTTATCAGCGAGATAGTACAGTGCTATGAAGCTTCCAGCTTCTGTTACATGTATCTTGCGTCCAAGGTTGCCCGTTGCAACATTTCATCAAATACAAAGGAGACTAACATGCATGCTATTGCATCTCAATGATTGACAGATCATAGCAAATATGTACTCCCTCCATTCCAAACTAAGTGTCTCAACTTTATGCTACATACGGAGCAAAATGAGTGAATCTACACTCTAAAATACGTCTATATACATCAGTATTTGGAGTATCTACTAGTAGTTCATATTGAAATCTACTAAAAGGACATATATGTTCCAAACAATATGATAATCTCTCTAACCAAGGTAGTAGGGACGAGGAGTAAACGGAGGGAGTAGTAAATTTTTCTCCTCGTCCTGCGAGCCACCGCGCGCGTGGGCGAGGGAGCGGGCGTAAGGCGTAGTAAGCAAGCTTCACCTCGTCCTGCGAGCCACCACACCCGTGGGCGGGGGAGACGGCATACTAAGCAAGCTTCTCCTCGTTCTGCGAGTTGACGGGACACATCAGAAGTACTCCAGTGTGTAGAGCCTTGCCTCTAAGGTAGGCCCCACATGGTTTGCCTCTTTTTTAACATAACGCGTCAAGTCGCAATTTGTTTGTTCACCCATGGTAGACGATCCTCCGTGGACAACCAATACACGTGTCAAGTTACCACGTGGGCTGCCTTTTCGTACAAAAATGAGCTCCACCGTGTACCCGCGCGGGTGTGGTTGGGAAAGAGACGGGAGTACGTGCGCTGTGCGTGCACCTCTTGTCTTCGTGCACCTCCCCCACCTACGTGAGTGTGTGTGAGAGATACAAACCTAGACAAATGGCTTGTGTGCGTTCGTGAGTGTTTTTTTGTTTTTTTTGGGGGGGGGGAGGTTGATTTCGTGAATGTATTTGTGGGAATATGTGTCGATAACATCTCAAACAAAATTTTGCATGCAATGTGTGTGAAATGGAGGGATATCCATACCATATATAGAGGGTCGGGTGATGCACGAGAAGAGAGGGAGGGGTCATAGATATCGATAGAGTCGAAGAGAGGATCAAGTGGGTGGGTGCGAGATTGATGAAGAGAGCCATCGAAATTGTGCGTGTGCAAGTCAAAGATATAGGGCGACTGACCTAGCTACCGGAACGTCAGAGGGCACAGGTCAAGTTTGTGTGTGGCACGAAGACATGACTAGAGCGCTCGATGTATCGGTGTGTGTGTGTGTGGGAGGGGGTTTGGGGAGGGGTAGGTAGAGGCCTAACTATAGAGGTAGAACGACTCGTATATGTGTTGAGAAGGAGAGACCCAGCTATGTCTTGAGGGAGATTGGTCGACATCCATACATAACTGAAGGACGGGAAATAGGATGGGACAGAGAGAGAGAGAGAGAGAGAGAGAGAGAGAGAGAGAGAGAGAGAGGAGATAGAGAGAGGGAGGGAGAGGGGTAGAGTGTTGGATGGGTGATGGAGTTGCTTCTCGAAGATGGTGGGAGAGGCCTACTAGACAAACTAAGGGTGGGACTGCAATATTATCAATAAGAGTGGGGATGTGTTTTTGTGTGTGCCTGTGCGTGATAGATCTATCGGGACACATCCATGGATGATGAAGGAGAACCATGTGTTTGGTAAGCAAACCTAACTAGATCGGCAGATCAATTGTTGTTTGTCGGAGGAAGGGAGAGACATAACTAATGAGGTAGATCGATCGACGCGTGGGAAAAAACGAGTTATAAGGACCTAGCTTGCTATATGTATAGCGGGAGATAGGTTGATGTACGTCCATTTGTTAGAGGAAAATAAGGCCCCGCGAGACGGATAGACAGAGAGAATGGAGGTAGGAGGTGGTGCGAGAGGCCCAGCTACTAGCTAGATAGAGGGAGGAGTGTGCGGTTGTGAGATCGATGAAAAGAGGGGCGAGAGTTTACACGGGTGTGGGACCGTATGAGAGACACGAGGCAAGGACACACAAAGGAGGAGATTGAAGGTGCGTGTGTATGTTGTAGGCAGACATCGCTGGAGAGGTTTATCGATCGGTGTGTGTCGGAAAGGAGTTGTGGATACTGTGGGAGAACGACCTAAAGAAAACAAAATGAATGTGCGTGATGGATAGAATGTCGAGGGAGTGGGAGGGCGAGGAGGGCGTGTGCATGCACGAGAGAAAGTTAGTGGTAGCTACAAAGGTTAGAGGATTGTGTGGGTGTAAGAGACTAACAAAGATCATAATTTGATATGAAAGTGGATTCATATATTTGAATAGGAGATCGTAGTGTTTTAAACATATGCAAATCAACATAAAGTGGATTCAAAAAATTGAGTTCGAGTTCATATAGTACACATAGTTCATATGTAACTCGAGACTAATCATGTGGTGTGCTATGAAGATAATACACAAATGATGGTTTAACTTGACAATAATGATGATTGTAGATCTTATTAAAACAGAGAAACAAATTCAAGTGCTTTGACTTCACAACAATCATTATTGTAGATCTTATTCAAATGGAGAAACGAATTCAAATTTAGTTCATATTGAAGCGGTAGTATATACGTTTGGAATGCACTAAAACGTTCATTTGAGTACTAGGTTGCATGCATTATACACGTAGAAAATTATTTTAATTGAACATAACATGAATTCAAAGTTTTGAATGACATTTGTAGTGCGAATTGATTTGGTACAGTACACGTTAGGCTTGTCCGGAAATTTCAACCCGCGCCTTGTTAGCCCGAAATATTTAAGATATATCTTTGTCTCGTTGTGCTCCGACAACTCCCTCCATCTCAACCCGCGCCTTGTTATTCCCAAATTTCAACACGCGCGAAAACTCCCACCTCCTGTGAAATCCCGACACGCGAAATGCCCGTGATACCCCTGAACCGAAAGAACCGCCTCAAATCAGTGGCGGAACTTTCGTAACTTACCCCACATTTTGGACAAGCGCGTCCTTAAGCCATGGTTCCCCACTCCCATCCCATCCGCCCACCCATTCGTACCCCGAGGCCGGCAAAACCCGCGAAGCCCCACACCCTCCTCCGTCCGCCACCCAGCCGGAGCCTCTTCCCCGATGACGTCGTCCACAGCAACACCTCGACGTCCCTCATCCACCGTACCGGATGAGGATCTATCGTCGATCTGGTCGTCCTGCCGGTTCAGCCACCCCGTCCTCCACCTCCAAGGAGCTGCCCCGATGTTCCCCTCGTCTTTCGCGCCACCTCCATTCCCACACCACCGTCTTCACCTGCACCACCGGAAGAGCATCATTATCACCGTTTCCTCGGATGAAGCTGCAGCCTAATCGGCACCACCAAAGAGGTTGTACATTAATCACCGCATTTTCTTCTTGATTCGATCTCACGGTGCTGCTGGCGCTCGGTCCTGAGCCGACACGGTGCGGCTCCATCCACGGCGGTGTCGCCGACCACTTCCTCCACGACATCGCTCCCTCTGCGCAACGTCCATATCAGTAGGAGCTGCTGCTGCTTTAGCTCTCGCTCGCGCTGGTGCTCTGCTCTTGCTCTTGGTCCCCTGCCTGGTCTGCTCTTGCTCTTGCTCTTGCTCTTGTTGCTGCTCTCGCTCTTGCTCTTGCTTGCAATGCTGCTCCGATTTAGCTACACTTCAGTCGACTGAATCGACTTTTGGGTCAGCCGATTTTCAGGGGGTGGGGGGCTCGCCAGAGTTAAGGGGGAACCAGCCGCAGCGGGGAGGAGGGCTCGTCGGAGAGGTACCCCACTATCTATCTTAGGGTTCAGGGTGGGGACGGTGGTCGCCGGCGGTGGTGGGGCGGTGGCGTGGGGATCGCCGGAGAAAAAACTCGGCACAGGGGGGCCTACAGGGATGGCCGGGACGGCGGCGGACCGGCGGTGGGGAGTGTTTTCTGGGCGGGCGGGGCGGCGCACCATCGGCCGCGGGCGGCGGGGGTGGCTGTTTGGCTGGTGGTGGCTGATACTTCTCCAACGTATCTATATTTTTTTATTGTTCCATGCTATTATATTATCCTTCTAGGATGTCTTATGGGCTTTATTATACACTTTTATATGATTTTTGGGACTAACATATTAACCCAGAGCCCAGTGCCAGTTTCTGTTTTTCTCCTGTTTTAGGGTTTTACAGAAAAGGAATATCAAACGGAGTCCAATCGACGAGCCAATTTTTTATGTTTTTTCTGGACCAAAAGAAGCCCCCGAAGCAAAAGAGTTAGGCCAGGAGAGCAACGGGCTGCCCTCAAGGGTGGAGGGCGCGCCATGGGAAGGTGGTGGCGCCCTCCTATCTCGAGGACAGCCCAGAAGCCCCCCTAACGTGGGACCTACTCCAAAAATTCCTATAAATAATGAAACCTTCAGAAATTAACCTAGATCGGGAGTTCCGCCGCCGAAAGCCTCTATAGCCACCAAAAACCAATCTACACCTGTTCTGGCACCCTGCCGGAGGGGGGAATCCCTCTTCGGTTGCTATCTTCATCATCCCGGCGGTCTCCATGACGAGGAGGGAGTAGTTCACCCTTGGGGCTGAGGGTATGTACAATTAGCTATGTGTTTGATCTCTCTCTCGTGTTCTTGAGATGGCACGATCTTGATGTATCGCGAGCTTTGCTATTCTAGTTGGATCTTCTTCTCCCCCTCTACTCTCTTGTAATGGATTGAGTTTTCCCTTTGAAGTTATCTTATCGGATTGAGTCTTTAAGGATTTGAGAACACTTGATGTATGTCTTGCAAGTGCTTATCTGTGGTGACAATGGGATATCATGTGATCCACTTGATGTATGTTTTGGTGATCAACTTGCGGGTTCCGTGACCATGGGAACCTATGCATAGGGGTTGGCACACATTTTCATCTTGACTCTCCTGTAGATACTTTGGGGCACTCTTTGAAGTTCTATGTGTTGGTTGAATAGATGTTTCTGAGATTGTGTGATGCATATTGTATAATCATGCCCACGGATACTTGAGGTAACAATGGAGTATCTAGGTGACATTAGGGTTTTGATTGATTTGTGTCTTAAGGTGTTATTCTAGTATGAACTCTATGATAGATTGAACGTTACTACGGACTCTTGAATAGATCGACCTGAAAGAATAACTTTGAGGTGGTTTCGTACCCTACCATAATCTCTTTGTTTGTTCTCCGCTATTAGTGACTTCGGAGTGACTCTTTGTTGCATGTTGAGGGCTAGTAATATGATCCAATTATGTTATCCTTGTTGAGGGAACTTGCACTAGTGAAAGTATGAACCCTAGGCCTTGCCTACTATCATTGCAACACCGTTTATGCTCACGTTTACCACTTGCTACCTTGCTGTTTTTATATTTTCTTATTACAAAAACCTATATCTACCATCCATATTGCACTTGTATCACCATCTCTTCATCGAACTAGTGCACCTATACAATTTACCATTGTATTGGGTGTGTTGGGGACACAAGAGACTCGTTGTTATTTGGTTGCAGGGTTGTTTGAGAGAGACCATCTTCATCCTACGCCTCCCACGGATTGATAAACCTTAGGTCATCCACTTGAGGGAAATTTGCTATTGTCCTACAAACCTCTGCACTTGGAGGCCCAACAACGTCTACAAGAAGAAGGGTGCGCAGTAGACATCAAGCTCTTTTCTGGCGCCGTTGCCGGGGAGGTTAGTGCTTGAAGGTATATCTTTAGATCTTGCAATCGAATCTTTTAGTTTCTTGTTTTATCACTAGTTTCGTTTATAAAAGAAAACTACAAAAAAAATGGAATTGAGGTTACCTCATATGCTTCATCTTTTTAATATCTTTTGTGAAAATGATGGGAAGGAAAATTGTGCTCAAGTACTAGAAGAAGAATTACATATAATGCTTGGCATAAAATACTTGAATGATGAGCATGATTGCAATGTTGTTAGTGTGAATCCCTTGAATATCCATGATGCTAATGATATGCAAAGGCCCAAGCTTGGGGAAGCTATGTTTGATGAAGATGATATTTTTAGTCCCCCAAGTTTTGATGAGCCAATTTATTATGATGAAAGCATGCCTCCTATTTATGATGATTATATTTATGAAAGTGGATTTGGAGAGGTCATGACTTTATTTAGTGACGAATCCACTATCTCGGAAGAGGTTCTAATTGATTATGAGAACAAAGTTGCTATATATGATGATTATTGTGAAGACTTGTATGCTATTAAGAATAACGATAACCATGAAACTTGTCATCATGATTTTAGTTTTCAATTGGATTATGCTTCACATGATAGTTATTTTGTTGAGTTTGCTCCCACTACGATGTATGAGAAGAATTTTGCTTATGTGGAGAGTAGTAAAATTTCTATGCAAGTAGATCACGAAAAGAATGCTTTATGTGCTGGTTATATTGTTTAATTCATTCATGATGATACTGAAAATTATTATGAGAGAGTATCATATGCTTCTACATATTGCAATAATATCAAGTTTCCTCTCTACGTGCTTAAAGTTTTGAAGTTATGCTTGTTTTCCCTTCCTATGCTAGTTTATTATTGCTCTCATAAGTTGTTTGATTACAAAATCCCTATGCATAGGAAGTGGGTTACACTTAAATGTGCTAGTCATATTCTTCATGATGCTCCCGTTATGTTTCAATTCCTATCTTTTATGTGAGCATCATTGAAATCATCATGCCTAGCTAGGGGCATTAAACGATAGCGCTTGTTGGGAGGCAACCCAACTTTATTTTAGTTTCTTTATTTTTGCTTCTGTTTAGGAATAAATATTGCATCTATCCTCTGATTATATGTGGTTTCATGTTTTGTTTAGTTTTTGTGCCAAGTAGAACCTTTGGGAAGACTTCTATGAAGTTTATGTGATCTTGCTATGAAAAACAGAATCGTTAGCACTCGCTAAAGAAGTTGAGAGATTTTACTGGAGCGTGATTTTTAGTTCATTCTTTTTGTAGATGATTGGTAGACAAATTATGCAAATTTACCAATTTAGTTTGAATTTTTTGGAGTTCCAGAAGTAGGCGAATCCTGCAGATTACTACAGACTGTTCTGTCTTTGACAGATTCTGTTTTTCGTGTGTTGTTTGCTTAATCCGATGCATCTATGAGTAGTATTGGAGGATATGAAACATACAGAAGTTGGAGTACAGCACGTTTAACACCAATATAAACAAAGAGTGAATTCATTGTTGTACCTTTGAGTAGTGGTTTGCTTTCTTATACTAACGGAGCTCACGAGAATTTTTGTCTAAGTTTTGTGTTGTGAAGTTTTCAAGTTTTGAGTATTGCTTTGATGGACTATGGAACAAGGAGTAGCAAAGGCCTAAGCATGGGGATGCCCATGGAACCCCAAGTAAATTCAAGATAATCAAAAGTCTAATCTTGGGGATGCCCCGGGAAGGCATCCCCTCTTTTGGCTTCATCCATCGGTAACTATACTTGGAGCTATATTTTTCTTTGCAACATGATATGTGTTTTGCTTGGAGCGTCTTGTATAATTTGAGTCTTTGCTTGTCAGTTTGCCACAATCATCCTTGCTGTACACACCTATTTGAGAGAGTTAAATATGTCCTCGAAATTGTTAGAACACTCTATATGCTTCACTTATATCTTTTTAGTTGAATAGATTTTGCTCCAGTGCTTCACTTATATCTTTTTAGTTGAATAGATTTTGCTCCAGTGCTTCACTTATATCTTTTAGAGCACGATGGTAGTAATATTTTGTAGAAATTGCTGAACTCTCATGCTTCACTTATATCCTTTTGAGAGTCTATTAAAACAGCATGGTAATGTGTTTAGGCTAAAGAAACTAGTCTTCACATGATAGACATCCAATGTCAATGTAGTAAAAAAATCACACTAAGTGCATTGAATATGATGAGATGTTGGATGCTTGATAATTGTTTTGAGATATGAGGATAGTGATATTAGAGTCATGCTAGTGGATTTATTATGAAATTGAGAAATACTTGTGTTAAGGTTAGTGATTCCCGTAGCATGCATGTATGGTGAACCGCTATGTGACGAAGTTAGAGCATGAGGTATTTGTAGAGTGTCAACCTTTGTGTGGAGGTCGGGGGCGCGCGATGGTTAACTCCTACCAACCTCCCCCCTAGGAGCATGCGTTGATTGCTTTGTTTTGATGACTCGTAGATTTTTGCAATAAGTATATGAGTTCTTTATGACTAATGTTGAGTCCATGGATTATACGCACTCTCACCCTTCCACCATTGCTAGCCTCTCTTGTACCGCGCAACTTTCGCCGGTACCATAAACCCACTATATATCCTTCCTCAAAACAGCCACCATATTATTCCTCAAAACAGCCACCATACCTACCTATCATGGCATTTCCATAGCCATTCCGAGATATATTGCCATGCAACTTTCCACCGTTCTGTTCATATGACACGCATCATATTGTCATATTGCCATTGCATGATCATGTAGTTGACATCGTATTTGTGGCAAGGCCACCATGCATAATTTTTATACATGTCACTCTTGTTTCATTGCACATACCAGTACACCGCCGGAGGTATTCATATAGAATCATACTTTGTTGTAGTATCGAGTTGTAATATCGAGTTGTAATGAAAGTTTAATGACCATCATTATTAGAGCATTATCCCATGGGAGGAAAGGCTAAATCTATAAAGCCCCTCCGCAAAAAGAAAGAAAAAAAAAGAAAGGCCCAAAAAAAGGGAAAAGGGAAAGAAAAGAAAAAAGGGACAATTGCTACAATCTTTTTTTCCACACTTGTGCTTCAAAGTAGCACCATGTTCTTCATTGTAGAGAGTCTCATGTTTAGTCACTTTCATATACTAGTGGGAATTTTCGTTATAGAACTTGGCTTGTATATTCCAACGATGGGCTTCCTCAAATGCCCTAGGTCTTTGTGAGCAAGCAAGTTGGATGCACACCCACTAGTTTCTTTTGTTGAGCTTTCATTCAAATTTAGCTCTAGTGCATCCGTTGCATGGCAATCCCTACTCACTCACATTGATATCTATTGACGGGCATCTCCATAGCCCGTTGATACGCCTAGTCGATGTGATACTATCTCCCTCCTTTTTGTCTTCTCCACAACCACCTCTATTCCACCCATAGTGCTATATCTATGGCTCACGCTCATGTATTGCGTGAAAATTGAAAGGTTTGAAAAGATAGAGTATGAAAACAAGTGCTTGGCTGAAATCGGGGTTGTGCATGATATGAATATTTTTGTGTGGTAATGAGGGAGCATAGCCAACACTATATGATTTTGTAGGGATAACATTCTTTAGCCATAGTATTTTGAGAAGACATGATTGCTTTGTGAGTATGCTTGAAGTATTATTGTTTCTTATGTCAATATATACTTTTATCTTGAATCTTTCAGATCCGAACATTCATGCCACAATTAAAAGAATTACATTGAAAAACTATATTGGTTAGCATTCCACATCAAAAATTCTTTCTTTATCATTTACCTACTCGAGGACGAGCAGGAATTAAGCTTGGGGATGCTGATACGTCTCCAACGTATCTATAATTTTTGATTGTTTCATGCTATTATATTATCCTTCTAGGATGTCTTATGGGCTTTATTATACACTTTTATATGATTTTTGGGACTAACCTATTAACCCAGAGCCCAGTGCCAGTTTATGTTTTTCTCCTGTTTTAGGGTTTTACAGAAAAGGAATATCAAACGGAGTCCAATTGACGAGCCAATTTTTTATGATTTTTTCTGGACCAAAAGAAGCCCCCGAAGCAAAAGAGTTGGGCCAGGAGAGCCACGAGCTGCCCTCGAGGGTGGAGGGCGCGCCCTGGGAAGGTGGTGGCGCCCTCCTATCTCGAGGACAGCCCAGAAGCCCCCCTGACATGGGACATACGCCAAAAATTCCTATAAATACTTAAACCTTCGGAAATTAACCTAGATCGAGAGTTTCGCCGCCGAAAGCCTCTGTAGCCACCGAAAACCAATCTACACCCGTTTTGGCACCCTGCCGGAGGGGGGAATCACTCTCCGATGGCTATCTTCATCATCCCGACGCTCTCCATGACGAGGAGGGAGTAGTTCACCCTCCGGGCTGAGGGTATGTACAATTAGCTATGTGTTTGATCTCTCTCTCGTGTTCTTGAGATGGCACGATCTTGATGTATCGTGAGCTTTGCTATTCTAGTTGGATCTTCATCTCCCCCTCTACTCTCTTGTAATGGATTGAGTTTTCCCTTTGAAGTTATCTTATCGGATTGAGTCTTTAAGGATTTGAGAACACTTGATGTATGTCTTGCACGTGCTTATCTGTGGTGACAATGGGATATCATGTGATCCACTTGATGTATGTTTTGGTGATCAACTTGCGGTTTCCGTGACCTTGGGAACCTATGCATAGGGGTTGGCACACGTTTTCATCTTGACTCTCCGGTAGAAACTTTGTGGCACTCTTTGAAGTTCTATGTGTTGGTTGAATAGATGTTTCTGAGATTGTGTGATGCATATCGTATAATCATGCCCACGGATACTTGAGGTGACTATGGAGTATCTAGGTGAAATTAGGGTTTTGATTGATTTGTTTCTTAAGGTGTTATTCTAGTACAAACTCTATGATAGATTGAACGTTACTACGGACTCTTGATTAGATCGATCAGAAAGAATAACTTTGAGGTGGGTTCGTACCCTACCATAATCTCTTCGTTTGTTCTTCGCTATTAGTGACTTCGGAGTGACTCTTTGTTGCATGTTGAGGGCTAGTAATATGATCCAATTATGTTATCCTTGTTGAGAGAACTTGCACTAGTGAAAGTATGAACCCTAGGCCTTGCCTACTATCATTGCAACACCGTTTATGCTCACGTTTACCACTTGCTACCTTGCTGTTTTTATATTTTCTTATTACAAAAACCTATATCTACCATCCATATTGCACTTGTATCACCAGCTCTTCGTTGTTATCCTTGTTGAGAGAACTTGCACTAGTGAAAGTATGAACCCTAGGCCTTGCCTACTATCATTGCAACACCGTTTATGCTCACGTTCACCACTTACTACCTTGCTGTTTTTATATTCTCTTATTACAAAAAACCTATATCTACCATCCATATTGCACTTGTATCACCATCTCTTCGCCGAACTAGTGCACCTATACAATTTACCATTGTATTAGGTGTGTTGGGAATACAAGATACTCTTTGTTATTTGGTTGCAGGGTTGTTTGAGAGAGACCATCTTCATGCTACGCCTCCCACGGATTGATAAAACTTAGGTCATCCACTTGAGGGAAATTTGCTACTGTCCAACAAACCTCTGCAGTTGGAGGCCCAACAACGTCTACAAGAAGAAGGGTGCATAGTAGACATCAGTGGCTGGCGGCTCAGGGGTGTGAAGGTTGAAGATGAACTGCAGGCCCTTGATTTCGTATCCAACGGCTGCAAAATCGACTGACCAGAGATGAAAAGGTCAGTCGACTGACGTGTAGCCTCACCTCTAGTGCGTTCAGTTTTGACAGTAAAATTCAGTTTCGACAGCAAAATTCAATTTCGACAGTTAAGTTCAGTTTCGACAGTAAAATTCATTTTTGATAGCAAAATTCAGTTTTGACAGTTAAGTTCAGTTTCGACAGTTAAATTCAGTTTCAACAGCAAAATTCAGTTTCGACAGTTAAGTTAAGTTTCGACAGTTAAATTCAGTTTCGACAGTTAAGTTCAGAGATGAGCGGCTGATGTATACATCTAGCACTTTGTGGTTATGTATTTTATGTCAACTATTGGAGATGCTTATTAGAATTCCACTCGGGTTAACGTTGTCTCTCTTGTCCTGCTTCAGCCTCGGCGTTGTACAACTCACCGGAGCTGCTCCAACGACGAAACCCTCCATCACAGCGAAGCAGTACCTCGGGCTCCATCTCGAGACGCCTAAGATCTTCTTCCCCTCCTCCGACAGCCAAGTCAGCCGGAGCATCCTCACCGGCCAACCCAATCACGCTGAGATCGACATGGCTTCGCTAAAGAGGTTCTGCACTTCTTGTGGTTTGACTTAATCTCACCATGCTTCTTTGCATCATGTGATCTTCCAATTCTTGTGAACCAAACACCCAATATTGGCAGAAATCATGTGTTTCTAAATTCTTTGTTTTGCACGTGCATTCCTATCCTATTCATGTCTATTTCCTATCCCTGCATTGTTAGAATCCTCAAATTCAAACAAGTCCTTACACAATTACTTCTGTTACAGATATGTGTGAAAGAAAACCTTGTGTGGTTTGTCCTGCTCCTGCGGTCATGTGTTCCACCCCAGCTCTGCTGCTCCAACGACGGAAGGGTTCACCACAGCAGGGATCTGCTCTCCAGACTGTCTTTCGCCGCCTCATATCTTCTTCCCCACCGCCGGCAGCCACGACAACTACATTACCATCATCAACTGAGCAGATGACCATGAGGACTACACGGGTCCGCAAGAGAGGCCGCACTCTTCCGTGTCTGCTTACGTTATGCATCGCTTAATATAATGACATGCTACTTTATCATCGTGTTCACCTATTAGACTCCAACTCAGGTCCAAACTTATGTTGAAACTTGAGTTTTTAAATGGTTGTGGGGTACATATTGGGCCAACAATCAGTACTATCTATCTACTATCTGGTTAATCTTGGGTGTCTACTATGAGTTTCATGTTGGGTGCAAACAAACATTAAAGAAGCCATTATCTGTATTTTTTAACTAAAGCTATTATCTGCCTGCTATCATTGGTTTTGGGTCTATCCACAGTTTGCTACCTTCAGTCTGGATTTGTGCATGCACTCCTTACATAATCTCACTATGTTTTATTCCTATGCATGTCAGTTATTGTACACAATGGAACTGAACATGTAGAGCAAAAGAGACGAGCCTTGCGTGGCAATAAAATTTCATGCAGACGTCGCTCCGTGGTGGGCGCAAAGGCAGCCCCCCTCCACCCATTTCGGAACATAATCAAGAGGAAGATAACTCCTCACAGGAGGATTCAAAGACAGATGACCAGTCCTATTCCCCCCCCCCCCCGAGGTGCATGCTCTAACTTGGCAGGGTTAGGTTGCTCATATCGTGCGTATGGTATCTTGCATTGCTATGTCATTTGCTTAGTTTAGACATGATTTGTGTGAATGCCACCTGTTTAGTGTCTAATTACCATATATGTGAATTATGCAATGCCATCTTTTTGCAAGACATTATATATGTGAATTATGCAATGCTATCTTCTTGCAAGGCATTATATATGTGAATTATGCAATGCCATGCTGTTTAGCCAAGCGCCATATCTGTGAATTATATCATGCTGTCCTTTTTTGTATTTCTCATTGCTTTTGTCGACAATGTTTGTATATTCAACTGCTCTTCCTATGCATCAGCCATTTGAATTGATGATGGAGAAATCTGGAGTGAAAACAAGGTCTTCAGAGCAGACAATGCTACCTGGTGAAGCAAATATCTTGCTGGTTACAGATAGCTCTTCAGAGGAGGATTCAGAGGCAGATGACCAGTCCTATTATCCCCCTGAGGTGTATGCTCAAACTTGGCAGGGTTATATTACTCATATCATGCATATGTTGTATTGCAATGCTTAGTTTTTACATCATATACACGATATTGAATGCCATCTCCTTAGTTGACACATCATATATGCGATTGCCCTCTGCTCACTTTGTTAGTATATAAATCATATATTTGAATTGTATCATGCCATGATGTTTACATAGATATCATGTATCTGAATTATGGCATGCCAACCCATTTTCTAAAGACATAATATAGTTATGTCATCTCATCCTGTTCACATAGTCATCATATTTTGAATTATGTCATTCTATCCATGAATTATATCATGTCATCATGTTTCCATCGACGGCATGTTTGTGATTTATGGCATGCCAACCACTTTAATAGTCACATCGTATAGTTATATAATGTCATCCTGTTTACATAGTCATCATATTTTGAAGTATGTCATTCTATCCTGTTTAGTTAGCCATCATACATGTGAAATTGTGTCATGCTATCCTATTTAATTAGCCATCATATATGTGAAATTATGTCATGCTATCCTGTTTGGTTAGACAACATAAATGTGAATTATTTCATGCCCTGTTTTCTTCCCTACTATCCATTGCACCTGTCTATCTTACAATGTCTGTACATTCAATTACTTTTCTTGTTTATCAGCCATTTCAATTGGAGGGGGTGATGGCAGTACCTATGGGAGTAAAAACACGGTCTTCAGAAAAGATCGTGCTACCTGCCGATGGAGATAGAACCACGGCTGTACTTGCCCAAGAACTAGCCCCACCACACATAACCCAGACTCACGCAGATTGTACCCCTACCAAGGTGGACAGAGAACCAGCCACACCCCTTCTAACCCCAACCCCAGCAGATAGTAACCCAGTTCCCGTTGACACAGCACCGTCTCAACCACAGAGCACCCAAACACGAGCAGTTAGTAAGGCAACTGCAGTGCCCAAAGCACGAGGACCACCACTCCGAACCCCAAGTCAACGCTTAAAGCAGAAGAAGAATTGTTCTCAGGCCAGGTTTCGTAGCTATGGTTCATACTACTTTGCTCTTTCATCACTGTATTTACTCATACCAACTAATTTCAAATTTGAAGGATGCAATTGAAACTCCAATGGCGCAACAGGTATGTTTTAAACCTGTTTCTTTAACGTGTTTGTTGTTGTAACTTGCTTTATGTTGATTTCAGTTTCAATTGAATAAACAATTATATTCTCATGCCATGCACCTTACAAGTGTTGTTATTGCTGTGTAGTTTCCCACACTTATATTCTGTCTAAGCTGCTTTGTCTTAAGTAGATATGATTCGAACTGTATCTATCTTGATTTGGCAACATAAACTAGAATGATATAGACCATACAGTGACCGTACTACATAGATATATGTTTGTTTCATGCTGTTATCTTGTCCACCTTACTACTGATCTGGTTTACCAAAATGAGTTTCATATACTACATTGTAAACCTGTGATGTGTTTGTTTTTTCTCTTTTAGAATGCGGATAAAATATTGGAGAAGAGTACCCCATTATGCAATGGTATAGGAAGTAATGCAGATAAGGTTCAAGATAGTGAGACATCCCTGTTGGTCTCCAAGAAAGCTGATAAAAACTATATTGAAGACACTGAGACAACCCCAAAGTCCTGTCTTGATGTAGTGTTTGAGTTACTGGCTACTACTGTTGGCACCAGCTCTTCGAACTCGCTGCCTGAATCAGTTTGGCTTCTTGAGTCTCAACTTCAAGTTGAAAGACATCGATTAGATGTTATGCGACAGGAAGCCGAAGGACTGAGGAAGTCCCTGTAGAATTCAGATGCATACTTTCTGGTGCAACAGCAAGTGTTGGAGGATTTAAGCGCCAAACAAGAGAAAGTTAATAAGCTTGCTAAGCATCTTGCCAGCATTATGGGTACCCGGGATATTGTTTCTTGAGCTCTTCTGAAGTGGTTTCAGTTCTGGACTTGTTTTGCTGCGGCGTTTATATGCTGCTTTGTTCCCTATATTTGCACTGGTGGCGAACATTGATGCCCAGTAGATGTAATATGTGTAATAGCCGTGATAGCCTAGCGTTAGTTGCTTGCCTATTTATTTCCTTATTGTGTTGTTTATTTGTTTTCTTGTAGTTAGTGCAGTTCTTTTTCCGCGGTTTGCTAGTGGCCACAATAGCCTATTTTTTAAAACTAGGCCACATTAACCATGGGCTACATACTTACTGTAGTTAACATGGGCCTCTTACGGGTCGTAGAAACAATGGGCCTTCTAAGGGCCGTAGAAACAATGGGCCTTATACGGGCCATAGACACAATGGGCCTTCTACGGGCCGTATGATCGGTTGGCCAAACGTGGCCCAATAACAGACCACATTATGGTCGTAAATGGGCTAGAGTTGAAATCGTCCGTTCATGGGCCGACCTTAACGGGCCGTCATTAATCGGCTGTATTTGATGATGCTATGAAAACGGCCCAACGTATTAACGGGCCACAAACGGGCCGACTATAACCGCGGGCTGAATTTGGCCCACAAGCTGAAAATGACAGTAACGGGCTGAAAGTAAACGAATGCTGGAAATGAGCCCAAGAATAAATGGGCCCTGAGTAGGCCGAAAGATAACATGGGCTGGAAACGGCCCGACGGTATAATGGGCCGTTAATGGGTATAAATTAAAACACTGTTCAATACGGGCCAGTTTTACCACGGGCTGTTAGTGGGCCGAGGGTTACTAAGGACCTGATACGGGCCGAAAGACGTCATGGGCCATACATGGGCCAGAAGTTAAAACGGGCTGGAATTATATTGGACGCCCCAGATGACGCTACTGGGCCTAATTCGGATAGGCCGTAAATGGGCCCTGGGTTAGCGGGCTGTAAATGGGCTATATGCGAACATGCCGTTAACAGGCTTGCCGTGGGCCGGCCCATCACCTTTTGACCAAGTCAAACGGGCCGACCTTTTCAGAGGAATGGGCCTCTGTTGGGCACTGTTCATTACGGGCCAGTATCACCACGGGCCGTTAATGGGACGAGGGTTACTAAGGGCCTCATATGGGCCGAAATCATGGGCCATACATGGGACGAAAGTTAAAACGGGCTGGAATTATATTGGATGGCCCAGATGACGCTACTGGGCCTAATTCGGATAGGCCGTAAACGGGCCCTGGGTTAGCGGGCTGTAAATGGGCTATATGCGAACAAGCCGTTAACAGGCTTGCCGTGGGCTGGCCCACCACCTTTTGACCAAGTCAAACGGGCCGGCCTTTTCACACGAATGGGCCTCTGTTGGGCCGTGCCACATGTCGACGTATCATAGGCGCTATGTGTCCAGTGAGTGGATGACATCTGTTCCAATGGCGAGCCGACACGTGTTCCCTCCAGCCAATGATAATTTTAAACGTGGAAAATCCCCATTGGCCGGGGCAGTTAACGGGTTATCGAATCCAAAACCGGACCCGATAGCTTAACGGCGTTCCGTTACGGTGGATGCCATGTGTCGGTCACCCTTGACGAAAGCACTTCTGTGACGCGCGATTTATCGTCATGGAAGTGGATACTTCCATGATGATAATTTTGGTAATGTCATGGAACACTTCTACGACAGCACAGGTATGACTATCTTGATTCTTTCATAAAATCGTCATGGATGTACATGCATGACAGAAAACGTGACCTACTGTGACAAACACGTATCATCACGGAAGTGTATTTTTTTGTAGTGTTGGCTTGGAGTTTCTATCTTTGCTTCTATTCTTGTATAATTTGTTGAAGTTCTTCACCATTAAGCTCAATTCTTCATTGACGACTTGTTTCTCACTTGATGATGTAGGAGCATCACATGAAGCTTTGTAAGCGCCACTAGACTTGTTGTGAAGCTCTTCTTTATCCTTAAGTGACATCTCATGAGCAACAATTCTACCAATGACTTCCATTGGCTTGAGATCTTTGTAATTGGGCATCATTTGGATCAGTGTGCACACAGTATCATATTTTCCATCCAAGGCTCTTAGGATCTTCTTGATGATGAATCTATCCGTCATTTCTTCGCTCCCTAAGCCGTCAATCTCATTTGTGATGAGAGCAAGGCTATAGTACATTTCAGTGACGCCTTCACCATCCTTCATTTGGAACTTATCAAGTTGACTTTGAAGCACATCCAATTTGGATTCCTTGACGGAGTCGGTACCTTCGTGCATATCAATCAAAGTATCCCAAATTTCCTTTGCATTCTCAAGACGGCTGACTTTGTTGAATTCTTCGGGACACAATCCATTGAAGAGTATATCTCAAGATTGAGCATTGTATTGCAACATCTTCAATTCTTCAGCGGTAGCTTCACGATTTGGTTCCTTCCCATCGAAGAATTCACCTTGCAAACCAATACACACAATAGCCCAAACGATGGGGTTATGTCCAAGACTATGCATTTTCATCTTATGCTTCCAACTAGCAAAATTAGTACCAACAAAGAACGGACCTCTATGGTGATAACTTCCCTCGCTAGATGCCATACTCTCCTAGGTTGTGAAACCAAGGCTATGATCACCAAATCTATGGAAATCAAGGCAAATGGAGGCCAAAGTTCTGATACCACTTGTAGATGTCTAGAGGGGAGGGGGGTGATTAGAATACTTGACCAAATAAAAACTTAGCCTTTTCCCAATTTTAAGTTTTGGAAGATTTTAGCAACTTAGCACAAGTCAAGCAATATTCCTACACATGCAATTCTAGAGTTGCGACATCAAAAAGTAAATCATTGCATATGAAGGTAAAGGGAGGGGTTGGAGAGTTCAAACGCAATTGGAGACACAGATGTTTAGGCGTGGTTCTGATAGGTTGTGCTATCGTACATCCACGTTGATGGAGACTTCAACCCATGAAGGGTAACGGCTACGCGAGTCCACGGAGGGCTCCACCCACGAAGGGTCCACGAAGAAGCAACCTTGTCTATCCCACCATGGTCGTCGCCCACGAACGACTTACCTCACGATGGTATATCTTCACAAAGTAGGCGATCTTCTCGCCCTTACAAACTCCTTGGTTCAACTCCACAATCTTGTCGGAGGCTCCCAAGTGACACCTAACCAATCTAGGAGACACCACTCTCCAAAAGGTAATAAATGGTGTATTGATGATGAACTCCTTGCTCTTGTGCTTCAAGTGATCGTCTCCCCAACACTCAACTCTGTCTCACAGATTTGGATATGGTGGAAAGAAGATTTGAGTGGAAAGCAACTTGGGGAAGGCTAGAGATCAAGATTCATACGGTAGGATTGGAATATCTTGGTCTCAACACATGAGCAGGTGGTTCTCTCTCAGAAAATGAATAGTGAAAGTGTAGGCATGTTCTGATGGCTCTCTCTCTGATGGAGAAGGGGTGGAGGGATATATATAGCCTCCACAAAAAATCTAGCCGTTACACACATTTGACCCAACTCGGTCAGACCGAATGAATGAACTCGGTCAAACCGAAGCAGTTCAAAATGTGAACGTTAGACATTTAGGTGGGCCGACATTATCAACTCGGTGAGACCGGTGCGTTAGGGTTAGGGAAAAACCTCAACTTTGTTTGACCGATTACACAAACTCGGTGAGACCGATTCTGGTAATATGCTAATAGAGTGTTGGTCAGGCAAACTCAATGGGACCGATTCTCTCATCTTGATGGGACCGAAATGTTACGAAGAGGAAACAGAGAGTTTGCAATGCCAACTTGGTGGGACCGATTTGCTCATCTCGGTTAGACCGACACATTACGAAGAGGAAACAAAGAGTTTGCATTCCCATCTTGGTGAGACGGAGATCCCTATCGGTGAGACCGAACTGATTAGGGTTTGTGGTAGTGGCTATGTCAAGTGAACTCGGTGGCGCCGGATATATCAAATCAGTGGCGCCGGATAGATCAAATCGGTGGGGCCGAGTTTGACTTTAGGTTTGGGACATATGTGGAAATGAGAAGGTGGTTGAGGGATTTGGAGCATATTACTAAGCACTTGAGCAAGTAGACCATTAAGCAACACCTCATCCCCTTTTAATAGTAATGGCTTTTCCTATCTACTCAATGTGATATTGGATCACTACAATGAGAATGTAGAGTCTTGAGCTTTTGGAAATCTTTATCTTTAGCTTTTTGAGGGGTCCACATTTCTAATCCATGCCATGCCAACCATTGAACTTCCTAAAATATTTATATTGAAAGGATATTAGTTCAGTGAGCTATATGTTGTTATTAATTACCAAAACCACCTGGGGATTAGTTGCACTTTCAAGAGGCACATGCCTTGTCAATAGCGGAAATGTCCAAAAAAAGAGAAGCTCGTCGGCAAAATGCATGATAAGCGGAGCCAAGCAGAAAACACCCCCGAGAGGGCCAGCCGCCAAGAAATGGTGTATGGATAGTCTATAAGCAACGACGGGAGGGCAACTTGCAAGTTGGCCCACTACTTGATATGTCTCCAACATAGCTATAATTTATGAAGTATTCATGTTGTATTTACATGAGTTCTATATGGTTCTGGTGCACTTTTTTATTAATTTTATGGACAAACATATTAATCAAGTGCCCAGTGTGAGTTGTTGTTTTCTGCTGGTTTTCTAGTTTCATTATTGAGTCTCATTATGGTCGAATATGAATTAATCCTGGAATGAAATAAAAACATGAGTAAAATGCATCATAGTCCCTCAATCGAGTCCCTTAATCTGGTACCCGAAGCTCGCTTTGAGGAAGCAGTGCCATGTGGTTCTTCCTTCTTTCACATCCATCTGCGAATGATTTGATAATTCTTTAGTTTTCCAGAAATCCATACCAAGCGAAGTCCAAATGCAGCAAAACTTTTTGACATTTTTAATGAAAGGAAAGGGACCCTAGAACTATCGAGGTAGTACCAGAAGATCCATAGGTGCCCCTGAAGGAAATATGCCCTAGAGGCAATAATAAAGTTGTTATTTATACTACCTGATATATCATGATAAATGTCTTTTATTCATGCTAGAATTGTATTAACCGGAAACTTGATACATGTGTGAATACATAGACAACACAGAGTGTCCCTAGTATGCCTCTACTAGACTAGCTCATTAATCAAAGATGGTTGAGTTTCCAAACCATAGACATGTGTTGTCATTTGATGAATGGGATCACATCATTAGGAGAATGATGTGATGGACATGACCCATCCGTTAGCTTAGCATATTGATCATTTAGTTTTATTGCTATTGCTTTCTTCATGACTTATACATGTTCCTCTGACTATGAGATTATGCAACTCCCGGATACCGGAGGAACACCTTGTGTGCTATCAAACATCACAACGTAACTGGGTGATTATAAAGAAGCTCTACATATGTCTTCGAAGGTGTTTGTTGAGTTGGCATAGGTCGAGAATAGGATTTGTCACTCGGAGTGTCAGAGAGGTATCTCTGGGCCTTCTCGGTAATGCACATCACTATAAGCCTTGCAAGCAAATGACCCATGAGTTAGTCATGAGATGATGTATTACGGAACAAGTAAAGAGACTTGTCGGTAATGAGATTGAACTAGGTATGATGATACCAACAATCGAATCTCGGGGAAGTAACATACCGATGACAAAGGGAACAACGTATGTTGTTATGCGGTTTGACTGATAAAGATGTTCGTAGAATATGTAGGAGCCAATATGAGCATACAGGTTCCGCTATTGGTTATTGATATGTCTCGGTCATGTCTACATAGTTCTCTAACCCGTATGGTCCGCACGCTTAACGTTCGATGATGATTTGTATTATGAGTTATGTGTTTTGGTGATCGAAGTTTGTTCGGTGTCCCGGATGAGATCACGGACTTGGCGAGGAGTGTTGAAATGGTAGACAGGTAAATATTGATATATTGGATGAAGGTATTCGGACACCGGAAAGGTTTCGGGATGTTTCAGATATTTATCGCGGAACCAAGGGGTTACCGGAACCCCCAGGGAAGTTATGGGCCTTAATGGGCCATAAGGGAGTAGGAGAGGGCAGGCCACAAGGTGGGGTGCGCCCCCCCCCCCAAAGGTAGTCCGAATTGGACTAGGGAGAGGGGGTACTGCCCCCTCTTTCCTTTCCCCTCCCTCTCCTTCCCTCCTTCCCCCTCTTGAAATAGGAAAGGGAATCCAACTAGGATTGGGAATCCTAGTTGGACTACCCATTGGCGAGCCCTCCTTGGTCGCCGACCTCCTCCTCCTCCTCCTTTATATATGTGGGCAGTGGGGCACCCCAAAGACACACAAGTTTCTCTTAGCCATGTGCGGTGGCCCCTCCATAGTTTGCTCCTCAAGTCATAGTGTCGTAGTGCTTAGGCGAAGCCCTGCGGGGATCACATCACCAACACCGTCGCCACGCCATCGTGCTGATGAAACTCTCCCTTGACCCTCTACTGGTCAAGAGCTCGAGGGACGTCATCGAGCTGAACGTGTGCGGAACACGGAGGTGTCGTACGTTTGGTACTTGGATCGGTTGGATCATGAAGCCGTTCGAGTACGTCAACCGTGTTAACATAACGCTTCCGCTTACGGTCTACGAGGGTACATGGACACACTCTCCCCGTCTCGTTGCTATGCATCTCCTAGATAGATCTTGCGTGAGCGTAGGATTTTTTTGAAATTGGATGCTACATTCCCCAATAGTGGCATCAATAGCCAGGTCTATGCATAGATGATATGCACGAGTAGAACACAAAGAGTTGTGGGCGATAATAGTCATCCTGCTTACCACCAACGTCTTAATTTAATTCAGCGGTATTGTTGGATGAAGCGGCCCGAACCGACATTACATGACCGCGTTCATGAGACTGCTTCTACCAACGTGCTTTGCACACAGGTGGCTGGAGGGTGTCTGTTTCTCCAACATTAGTTGAATCGAGTGTGACTACGGTCGGTCCTTGATGAAGGTTAAAACAACACACTTGACAAAAAATTGTTGTGGTTTTGATGCATAGGTAAGAATGGTTCTTGCTAGAAGCCCGTAGCAGCCATGTAAAACTTGCAACAACAAAGTAGAGGACGTCTAACTTGTTTTTGCAGGGCATGTTGTGATGTGATATGGTCAAGACGTGATGAGTTATACGATATTGTATGAGATGATCATGTTTTGTAAATTATTGGCAACCGACATGAGCCTTACAGTTGTCTCTTTATTGTAAGAATTGCGAACGCTATGTAATTGATTTACTATATCACTATGAGTTAGCGATAGTAGTAGAAGCAATAGTTGGCGAGACGACCACGACGCTACGATGAAGATCATGGTGTCAAGGCGGTGACGATAGAGATCATGACGATGCTTTGGAGATGGAGATCAAAAGCACAAGATGATGATGGCCATATCATGTCACATATTTGATTGCATGTGATGTTTATCTTTTGTGCATCTTATTTTGCTTAGAATGACGGTAGCATTATAAGATGAACTCTTACAAAATTTCAAGGTACAAGTGTTCTCCTTGAGTATGAACCGTTGCGACAGTTCGTCGTGCCGAGACACCACATGATGATCGGGTGTGATAAGCTCGACGTTTCACATACAACGGGTGTAAGACAGTTTTGCACATGCAGAATATTCGGGTTAAACTTGACGAGCCTAGCATGTACAGACATGGCCTCGGAACACTAGAGACCGAAAGGTCGAGCGTGAATCATATAGTAGATATGATCAACATAAGATGTTCACCATTGAAAACTACTGCATCTCACGTGATGATCGTACATGGTTTAGTTGATTTGGATCACGTGATCATTTAAATGACTTGAGGGATGTCTATCTTACTGGGAGTTCTTTAGTAATATGATTAATTGAACTTAATTTATCATGAACTTAGTCATGATAGTTTTTTGCATATCTATGTTGTTGTAGATGAATGGCCCATGCTACCGTTCCCTTGAATTTTAATGCGTTCCTAGAGAAAGCTAAGTTGAAAGATGATGGTAGCAATGACACGGACTGGGTCCGTAACTTGAGGATTATCCTCATTGTTGCATAGAAGAATTATGTCCTTGAAGCACCGCTAGGTGAAAAGCACCCTCCCGCTAATGTGGACGCTTTGAACGTCTGGCAGACGCGGTCTGATGACTAGTCGATAGTTCAGTGTGCCATGCTTTACGACTTAGAATCGGGACTTAAAAGACATTTTGAACGTCATGGAGCATATGAGATGTTCCAAGAATTGAAGTTAATATTTCAAGCAAATGCCCGAGTTGAGAGATATGAAGTCTCCAACAAGTTCTATAGCTGCAAGATGGAGGAGAATTGTTATGTCAGTGAACACATACTCAGAATGTCTGGGTACCATAACCACATGACTCAACTTGGAGTTAAAGTTGACGATGATAGTGTTATTGACAGAGTTCTTCAAACACTTCCACCAAGCTATAAAGGCTTTGTGATGAACTATAATATGCAAGGGACGCAGAAGACAATTCCGGAGCTCTTCGCAATGCTCAAAGCTGCGGAGGTAGAATCAAAAAGGAGCATCAAGTGTTGATGGTTAACAAGACCACTAGTTTAAAGAAAAAGGGCAAGGGAAATAAGGCGAACTTCAAGAAGAATATCAAGCCAGTTGCTACTCCCGAGAAGAAACCCAAGTCTGGAGCCAAGCCTGGAACTGAGTGCTTCTACTTCAAAGGGGTTGGTCACTAGAAGCGGAACTGCCCCAAGTATTTGGCGGATAAGAAGGATGGCAAAGTGAACAAAGGTATATTTGATATACATGTTATTGATGTGTACCTTACTAATGCTCGTAGTAGCACCTGGGTATTTGATACTAGTTCGGTTGCTCATATTTGTAACTCGAAACAGGGGCTACGGATTAAACAACGATTGGCTAAGGACGAGGTGATGATGTGCGTGGGAAATGGTTCCAAAGTCGATGTGATCGCCGTCGGCACGCTACCTCTACATCTACCTTCGGGATTAGTTTTAGACCTAAATAATTGTTATTTGGTGCTAGCATTGAGCATGAACATTATATCTTGTTTGTTGTGGGACGATTATTCATTTAAATTGGAGAATAATGATTGTTCTATTTATATGAGTAATATCTTTTATGGTCATGCACCCTTGATGAATGGTCTATTTTTGTTGAATCTCGATCGTAGTGATACACATGTTCATAATATTGATGCCAAAAGATGCAAAGTTTATAATGATAGTGCAACATATTTGTGGCACTATTGTTGTGGTCACATTGGTGTAAAGCGCATGAAGTAACTCAATGCTGATGGGCTTTTGGAATCACTTGATTATGAATCACTTGGTGCTTGCGCACCATGCCTCATGGGCAAGATGACTAAAACTCCATTCTCCAGAACGATGGAGCGAGCAACTGACTTACTGGAAATAATACATACTGATGTATGTAGTCCGATGAGTGTTGAGGCTCGCGGTGGGTATCGTTATTTTCTGACCTTCATAGATGATTTGAGCAGATATAGGTATATCTACTTAATGAAACATAAGTCTGAAACATTTGAAAAGTTCAAAGAATTTCAGAGTGAAGTAGAGAATCATCATAACAAGAAAATTAAGTTTCTACGATATGATCACGGAGGCGAATATTTGAGTTACGAGTTTGGTCTTCATTTGAAACAATGTGGAATAGTTTCACATATCATGCCACCTGGAACACCACAGTGTAATGGTGTGTCCGGACGTCGTAACCGTACTTTATTAGATATGGTGCGATCTCTGATGTCTCTTACCGATTACCACCATCGTTTTGGGGTTATGCATTAGAGACAGCTGCATTCACGTTAAATAGGGCACCATCTAAATCCGTTGAGATGACACCTTATGAACTGTGGTTTGGCAAGAAACCCAAGTTGTCGTTTCTTAAAGTTTGGGGCTGCGATGCTTATGTGAAAAAGCTTCAACCTGATAAGCTCGAACCCAAATTAGAGAAATGTGTCTTCATAGGATACCCAAAGGAAACTGTTGGGTACACCTTCTATCACAGATCCGAAGGCAAGATATTCGTTGCTAAGAATGGATCCTTTCTAGAGAAGGAGTTTCTCTCGAAAGAAGTGAGTGGGAGGAAAGTAGAACTTGATGAGGTAATTGTACCTTCTCCCGAATGGGAAAGCAGTTCATCACAGAAATCAGTTCCAGTGATTCCTACACCAATTAGTGAGGAAGCTAATGATATTGATCATGAAACTTCAGATCAAGTTACTACTAAACCTTGTAGGTCAACTAGAGTACGTTCCGCACTAGAGTGCTATGGTAATCCTGTTCTAGAAGTCATGTTACTCGACCATGACGAACCTACGAACTATGAGGAAGCAATGATGAGCCCAGATTCCGCAAAATGGCTTGAGGCCATGAAATCTGAGATGGGATCCATGTATGAGAACAAAGTGTGGACTTTGGTTGACTTGCCTGATGATCGGCAAGCCATTGAAAATAAATGGATCTTTAAGAAGAAGACTGACGTCGATGGTAATGCTACCATCTACAAAGCTCGACTTGTTGCGAAAGGTTTTTGACAAGTTCAAGGAGTTGACTACGATGAGACTTTCTCACCTGTAGCGATGCTTAAGTCTATCCTAATCATGTTAGCAATTGCCGCATTGTATGATTATGAAATCTGGCGAATGGATGTCAAAACTGCATTCCTTAATGGACATCTCAAAGAAGAGTTGTATATGATGGACCAGAAGGTTTTGTCGATCCAAAAGGTGCTAACAAAGTGTGCAAGCTCCAGCGATCCGTCTATGGACTGGTGCAAGCATCTCGGAGTTGGAATATACTCTTTGATGAGGTGATCAAAGCATATGGTTTTATATAGACTTTTGGAGAAGTCTATATTTACAAGAAAGTGAGTGGGAGCTCTGTAGCATTTCTGATATTATATGTGGATGACAAATTGTTGATTGGAAATGAGGTAGAATTTTTGGATAGCATAAAAGGATACTTGAATAAGAATTTTTCTATGAAAGACCTCGGTGAAGTTGTTTATGTTGGGAAACATAGCATGCAATTTCAAAAATTTCCTACACTTATGCAAGATCTATCTAGGAGATGCATAGCAATGAGAGGGGAGAGTGTGTCTACGTACCCTCTTATACTATAAGCAGAAGTGTTATATCAACGTGGTTGATGTAGTGGAACAACTGCACGATCCAGCTGCACGATCCAACCGATCAAGTACCGAACGTACGGCACCTCCAAGTTTAGCACATGTGCGGCTCGATGACGTCTCCTCCTTCTTAATCCAGCAAGCGGGGGAGGATAAGTAGATGGGATCACAACCAACACAACAACGTGGTGGTGATGGTGGTGGTGGAGCACCGACAACTCTTTGCTATGCGTCGCCGAGACGAGGCGATGGAACTACGGAGTAACGGGAGAGAGAAGGGCGCCAAGGGCTTGGTGTGTACTCTTGGAGCACCCCCTCCCCTCTATATATATATATGTGGAGGGGTGTGGAAAACAGCCCCTCCAAGCCATAGGGAGCATCAATAGGGGACAGGACTTGGATCCAAGTCCATTCCTACTCCTATTAGGATTCCTTCCCTTTTTGCCTTCCCTAGCGACATGGGCTTTTGAGGACTTGGTGCGCCTGGCTCAATAAGACCAGGGCGCCTCCCCTTAGCCTATTCCAGCCCTTGAGACATGGTGAACCAACTTGTGGACTTCCGGACCCCTTCAGAATCCTCTAGAACCTTCTGGAAGCTTCCCGGTACAATATTGAAAAAAACTACAATTTTTCCCGGAACCCAAAATATGACTTCCCATATATAAATATTTACCTCTCGACCATTCCGAGACTCCTCGTGACGTCCGGGATCTCGCCCGGTTCTCCAAACAACATTTAGTTACCACTCATCAAATATCCCAATACTACTCTAGCGTCAACGAACGTTAAGCGTGCGACCCCGCGGGTTCGGGATTATGTAGTCATGACCGAGACATATCTCCCGTCAATAACCAATAGCGGAACCTGGATGCCCATATTGATTCCTACATATTCCACGAAGATCTTTATCGGTCGAAGCATTATGACAACATACGTAATTCCCTTTATCCATCGGTATGTTACTTTCCCGAGTTCGATCGTCGGTATCTTCCTACCTAGTTCAATCTCGTTACCAGCAAGTCTCTTTACTCGTTCCTTAATACATCACCCTGTGACTAACTCATTAGTCATTTGCTTGCAAGGCTTATTATGATGTGTATTTCCGAGAGGCCCAAAGATACCTCTCCGATACTCGGAGTGAAAAATCCTAATCTTGATCTATGCCAACCCAAAAAATACCTTCGGAGACACCTGTAGAGCATCTTTATAATCACCCAATTACGTTGTGACATTTGATAGCACACAAGGTGTTCCTCCGGTATTCGGGAGTTGCATAATCTCATAGTCAGAGGAATATGTATAAGGCATGAAGAAAGCAATATAAAATTAGCAATAAAACTTAACGATCATTATGCTAAGCTAACAGTGGGTGTTGTCCATCACATCATTCTCCTAATGATGTGATCTCGTTCATAAAATGACAACACATGTCTATGGTTAGGAAACTTAACCATCTTTGATTAACGAGCTAGTCTAGTAGAGGCTTACTAGGGACACGATGGTTTGTATATGTATCCACACATGTATCAAGTTTCCGATTAATACAATTCTAGCATGAATAATTAACATTTATCATGATATAAGGAAATATAAAGTAACAACTTTATTATTGCCTTTAGGGCATATTTCCTTCAGCTTATATATTGGTCATCAAGATCTATAGAGATAGATCAAGACACTTAATTGGACTTTCACAAAGCACATACCTTGATAAAGTTTTGAAGAAGTTCAAAATTGATCAGTCAAAAAAGGGTTCTTGCCTATGTTACAAGGTGTGAAGTTGAGTCAGACTCAATGCCCAACCACTGGACAAGATGAAGAGAAAATGAAAGTCATTCCCTATGCTTCAACCATAGGTTCTATCATGTATGCAATGTTGTGTACCAGACCTGATGTGTGCCTTGCTATAAGTCTAGCAGGGTGGCACCAAAGTAATCTAGGAGTGGATCACTGGATAGCGGTCAAGAACATCCTGAAGTACCTAAAACGGATGAAGGATATGTTTCTCGTTTATGGACGTGACAACGAGCTCGTCGTAAATGGTTACGTCGATGCAAGCTTTGACACTGATCCAGATGACTCTAAGTCACAAACCGGATACATAGTTTTGTTGAACGGTGGATCTATCACTTGATGTAGTTCCAAGTAGAGCGTCGTGGTGGGATCTACGTGTGAAGCAGAATACATAGCTGCTTCGAAAGCAGCAAATGAAGGAGTCTGGATGAAGGAGTTCATATCCGATCTAGGTGTAATACCTAGTGCATCGGGTCCAATGAATTTTTTTGTGACAACACTGGAGCAATAGCCTCGGCGAAGGAATCCAGGTTTCACAAGAGAACCGAGCACATCAAGAGACGCTTCAACTCTATCCGCAATCAAGTCAAGGATGGAGACATATGGATCTGAATGTTGCATACCCGTTGACTAAGCCTCTTCCACGAGCAAAACATGATCAGCACCAAGACTCCATGGGTGTTAGAATCATTACTATGTAATCTAGATTATTGACTCTAGTGCAAGTGGGAGACTGAAGGAAATATGCCCTAGAGGCAATAATAAAGTTGTTATTTATATTTCCTTATATATCATGATAAATGTCTTTTATTCATGCTAGAATTGTATTAACCGTAAACTTGATACATGTGTGAATACATAGACAAAACAGTGTGCCCCTAGTATGCCTCTATTAGACTAGCTCGTTAATCAAAGATGGCTGAGTTTCCAAACCATAGACATGTGTTGTCATTTGATGAATGGGATCACATCAATAGGAGAACGATGTGATGGACATGACCCATCTGTTAGCTTAGCATATTGATCATTTAGTTTTATTGCTATTGCTTTCTTCATGACTTATACATGTTCCTCTGACTATGAGATTATGCAACTCCCGAATATCGAAGGAACACCTTGTGTGCTATCAAAAGTCACAACGTAACTGGGTGATTCTAAAGATGCTCTACGGGTGTCTCCGAAGGTGTTTGTTGAGTTGGCATAGATCGATAATAGGATTTGTCACTTCGAGTGTCAGAGAGGTATCTCTGGGCCCTCTCGGTAATGCACATCACTATAAGCCTTGCAAGCAAATGACCAATGAGTTAGTCATGAGATGATGTATTACAGAATGAATAAAGAGACTTCCTAGTAATGAGAATGAACTAGGTATGATGATACCGACGACCGAATCTCGGGCAAGTAACAAACCGATGACAAAGGGAACAATGTATGTTGTTATGCGGTTTGACTGATAAGGATCTTCATAGAATATGTAGGAGCCAATATGAGCATCCAGGTTCCGCTATTGTTTATTGACCAGAGATATGTGTCGGTCATGTCTACAAAGTTCTCGAACCCGTAGGGTCCGCACGGTTAACGTTCGATGACAATTTGTATTATGAGTTATGTGTTTTGGTGACCAAAGTTTGTTTGGAGTCCTAGATGACATCACGTACATGACGAGGTGTCTTGAAATTGTCGACAGGTAAAGAATGATATATTGGACGAAGGTATTCGGACACCGGAAAGGTTTCGGACGTTTCGGATATTTATCGGGGAACAGAGGGGTTACCGGAATTCCCCGGGGAAGTTATGGGCCTTAATAGGCCATAAGGGACTAGGAGAGGGCAGGCCACAAGGTGGCGCCCCCTAAGGCTGTCCGAATTGGACTAGGGGGAGGGGGCTCATCCCCCTCTTTCCTTTCCCTCTACCTCTCCTTCCCTCCTCCCCCCTCTTGGAATAGGAAAGGGAATCCAACTAGGATTGGGAATCCTAGTTGGACTCCCCCTTTACGCGCCCTCCTTGGCCGCCGGCCTCCTCCTCCGCCTCCTTTATATACGTGGGCAGGGGTGCACCCCAAAGGCACACAAGTTTCTCTTAGTCGTGTGCGGTGCCCCCCTCCACAGTTTGCTCCTCGGGTCATAGTGTCATAGTGCTTAGGCGAAGCCCTGCGCAGATCACTCACCAACACCGTCGCCACGCCGTCGTGCTGACGAAACTCTCCCTCGACCCTCTACTAGTTCAAGAGCTCGAGGGACATCATTGAGCTGAATGTGTGCTGAACGCGGAGGTGCCGTACGTTCGGTACTTGAATCAGTTGGATCGTGAAGATGTTCGACTACATCAACCGCGTTAACATAACGCTTCCGCTTATGGTCTACGAGGGTACATGGACACACTCTCCCCGTCTCGTTGCTATGCATCTCCTAGATAGATCTTACGTGGGCGTAGGATTTTTTTTTTTGAAATTGCATGCTATGTTCCCCAACAGCCCCACAAGACAACATGGCGAACCTTGAGGTGTAGGTATGCCCTGATGTCTTGTGGGCCCCCTATGACACCTTTTGATGTGATTCCAATGATGAAAAAATCCAATATATTCAGAAAGCCCTGAAAGTTAACCTTGAGAAGTTTTTCCGCCGCTCCAAGCCTCTGTCCCCAAGCGATCTCAATTGGGGCTCTTTTCTGGCATGCTGTCGGAGGGAGAAGTCATCATCGGAGACCATCTTCATCATACCTGTCGTCTCCATGACGAGGAGGGAGTACTTCACCCCTTGGGCTGAGGGTATGTACTAGTAGCTACGTATTTGATCTCTCGCTCTCTCTCTTCTCTTGTGCTCTTTGTAGGGCACGATCTTGATGTACAATGGGCTTTGTTAATATAGTTAGATCATATGGTGTTCTTCCCTCTCTATCTTGTTGTGATGACTTGAGTCTTTTTCTTTGAGGTTTCACTGTTATCAGATTGAATATTTTATATTTGAGAACACTTGATGTATGTTGCATGTTGATACCCGTGGTGCCAACGGCGTATTGTATTGAGTCACTTGATATATGTTTTGGTAATCAACTTGCGGATTCCCGTGGTGACACTAGGGTAATATAGGCATAGAGGTTGATACACATTTTTGTCCTACTTTCTTCGATAGGAACCTTGTAGCGATTCCTTGTCGCGCATTGAGGGATTGTTGGATGATTCAATTATGTTAGCACTGTTGAGAGATTGCACTAGTGAAAGCATGAACCCTAAGCCTTATTTTCAAGCATTGCAATATTGTTTGTGCTCACTTTTATCACTTGCCACCTTGCTATTTTTATTACTACAAAAACTTATATCTATCGTTCATATTACATTTGTATCACCATCTCATCACTGAACTTGTGCACCTGTACAATTGACAACTGTATTTGGTGTGTTGGGGACACATGATATTTATTGTGTTTGATTGCAGGGTAGTTTGAGAGAGACTGCCTTTATCCTACACTGCCCATGGATTGATTAACCTTAGGACATCCACCTGAGGGAAATTTGTTGCTATCCTACAAAACTCCACGCTTGGAGGCCCAAGAGAGTCCGCAAGAATAAAGTTGTGTAGTAGACATCAAGTTATTTCTGGCGCCGTTGTTGGGGAGATGAGTGCTTGAAGTCATATCTTTAGATCTTGCAATTGAATCTTTTAGTTTCTTGTTTTTCACTAGTTTGGTTTATAAAAGAAAATTAAAAAAATGGAAGTGAAGTTGTGCCAAATTGTTTATCTTTATAAAGTTTTCTTGAAAACATGGATTCCAATAGTTGCTATGAATGGTTAAAAGAATACTTTAACACAATGTTTGGTGTGAGTCCCTTGAATTATGATATTGATTGCAATGTTGTTAGTAAGTCTTCTATTGATATCCATGATGCTGATAATATGCAAAGCCATAAGCTTCGAGATGCTATGTTTGATGAAGATGGTATTTTTATCCCCCCAAATATTGATGAGCAAATTATTATATTGATAGCATGCCTCATATTTATGATGATTACAATGATGAAAGTGGGTTTGGAAGAGTGTCAACTCTAGGTAACAATGATCCCACTAATTTGGAGGGTGTTGAATCTTATTTCAATATTGATAAAAGTGTATTTCGAGAGGTCGTGACTTTATTTAATATTGATCCAGTACTTTGGAAGATGTTTTGATTGATTATGACAACAAAGTTGCTATTTATGATGATTATTGCGATGCCATGTATGCTATAAAGAGTAATAATAACCATGATACTTGTCATAATGATTTTAAAGTTGAATTGGGACATATCAATCAAGTATCACATGATAGATATTTCATTGAATTTGCTCACACCACTATTGATGAGAGGAAATTTTCTGATGTGGAGAGTAATAAAAATTCTATGCTTGTGGATCATGAAAAGAATGCTTTATGTGATAGTTATGTTGTTGATTTTGTTCATGATACTACTCAAAATTATTATTGAGAGAGAAATATGCTTATGGATATGTCAATAATACCAAGTTTCCCCTCTATGTGCTCAAATTCTTAAAGTTATACTGGTTTTGCCTTCCTATGCTATGTTCTTTTCTACAATAAATTGTTTCATTGTAAAATTCCTATGCATAGGAAGAGGGTTATGCTTTATGTGCTTGTCATATGCTTCATGATGCTCTCTTTGTGTTTCAATTCTTTACTTCTGTGTGGGCATCATTCAAATTCCTATGCATAGAAAGAGTGTTAGGCTTTATGTGATCATAATTCTTTACTTTTATGTGATTGTCATATACAGATCTGAGACATGGTAATTGCTGAATGGTGACACATAACATTCGACGTTTTGGGGGGTTGAGATTTTTCTTTAGTGTGGTGTCGGCCACCATAAAGTTACGAAAATTTCTATTAGACAAAAAAGCTCAAATTTTCGTTTATATTAAAGTGGAATTCCAGCAATATCTGACTAATATATGAATTGTGTTCAATTTAACTGCAATTCAAGTGTTAATGATTTTGTTATAGCGGAAAGGTGAATATTTTGCTAAACATTATATTTCACATCCCTTATATTCTGGGTTCATCTTCCAATCTCCACCCTACTCTAAGGTCCATAGTTATATAAGTTGATTGTTTTATGGGGACACGACGGTTTGACTCCCGAGCTATATGTTGTGAATAGTGAAGCCTATGTTTTCAGGTTTATTATACGGCTTCTCGGATTCAGCTTCAATTTGTTGGTGGCTTCCATTGACACTGGTCTGCGCATATATAGTTTCTTCATATCCCATTCAAAATGTCAAATCCCCAAATTCATGATTTCAAATCCCAAACATGCGCTTTTAAACATTGAATTTCAAGAGGCCATTACCGCTGCCGTCGAACTGGAAATGGAGGCGTATGTCAACCTTGAGCTTGAAGAAGTTTTATCGGCACTTCGGGAGGCCTAGGACGACAAGGAGGCAAACCTGATGGATGGCCTCAACCACATAATCGACGCCGACCTTGATGTCTTTGTCATATATAATCCTAACGCGGCCACAATCCCCTTATTGACGCTCGCTTTCGCGAAGCACTCACCGAGCTCTGCGGCAAGGGCTTATCTATAAGATGCATTTCATCACTCAGTTGTGCGGTCAACACCATGCGTGTGCTTTTGGGTACTAAGGAGGAGGACTTGCATCTCCACGTCCGCCGGGCCCAAAGGATGCACATGACAACATTGCATACCTCAAGGTGTGGTGGATTGAGGCAAGGTTTAGGATCTCAGAAGAGTAAAATTATGGTGACCCTCAAAATAGTCAAAAATTCTGAAATTTCAAGATTACTTCAAACAAATCAATCGAGTTTTTTGTCTCAATTCAAATAAATTCGGATTTAAACAACTTGATAAAAAAAAATGCAGCTTCACAATTGACTTACCAGTTGTCCATTCTGATCATTACTCCGTTGTTCATCTAGCAATTAGGCCAGGTTTGAATCTTATATATACACCAACACTTCATCCACACACGAGATCGAGCAGTTCCCATTGTTCGTGAGAACACAAATTAGGCCCACCTATATGACCCAAGGAAGCCAGCCAACATAACTAGCGCAAAGCAGGTACTCTCATGTCATAATACCCTTTTACAATTGGTATGGACAAAATCGTAATATAAACGAGGTGGTACTAATTTGGGGTCAATCCGTTATAGAATAGTCCCTGTATTGTTTATTAACGAAGCAGCACGTCATCCACACACGAGATCGAGCAGTTCCCATTGTTCGTGAGAGCACAAATTAGGCCCACCTATATGGCCCAAGGAAGCCAGCCAACATAACTGGCACAAAGCAAGTCAAAAGAATTATGTTGGTCAATGGATTTGAACTCACGAACTTTCGGCCACATAATTAGAGCCAAAGCCAGCTGAGCTACCTCAAACGTTTGGTATGGAAAAGGTTGTTTATTGTTTTAAATAGTACCAACTCGCCTACTTACATCCAATACTCCTTATTTATAGCAGGACCCATCTTGGAAATCAATAAGCAAAGGCTGAGAAAGCTTTTATTTCAACAAGAGAAATAAGGAAGCAAAGGAAGGAATGCATGAGACATGCACATTGCTGCACCATTCTATACATGGTCAAATAAAGAAGGAAATTCAGAAATATAAGAGGAAAGTTGTCCAGCATATATATGCACGTTGCATCATTCTACATGGTCAAATTAAGAAGGTAAAGAATGAGCCAGGATAATATAATGAAGGAATGATGTCCCTCATTCTATACACTAGAAGAACGCCCGTGCGTTGCAACGGGGCCACATTAATTTTAAGATTTCAATATTAATCATGTTAATATTACATTTAATATTCTCATACATATCAAGTGACATTGGCGACCTTTTTTACCATCAAATCCTCACACACACACACACACTCTCCCTCCCTCTTCCTCACTCTCTCTCCCCCTCTCTCTCTCTAACACACACACACACACATATCCATCTTATTAGGTACGGACCATAATCCATCTATTTCACACACACGCTAGTGCATAACAATATGGATTATGTCTATTATATTTGCCACCACAGCTCCATGACAAACAATACATCTAAATTCTCAGTATTATTTTTATGTAATATGCATTATCTTTATCTAAATTCTCTCTCTCTCTCCTCTCTCTCTCTCTCTCTCTCTCTCTCTCTCTCTCTCTCTCACAGACACACACACTCTCTCTCTCTCACACACAGTGACACACACACACTCTGATATTATAGGACCAAAAACTTTTACCAATTACCATACTCTAGAACACCACACTCCTCACTGCATCGATGGGCGTTGGGTGGTGTCTCTCCTCTACCTGGTCACCTGGCATCCTCTAATTCTGCCCCACCATCTCGATTATCTTCCTTGGCACCGAATTGTAAACACCTGCCCTCCTTCTCCTCCTTCCCTATGCTCCACAACACCCGAGCTGACCGGGAATCAAATCTGGACTGCTGGTACGGGCGCCCATGAGCTAATACAACGATTCTCAATCAGAAATGACAAGAATGTAAAAAACAGCACATACCTTGATGTGGAAACTGCTGCCGCCTAACAAGTGAAGACCAGCAGGGCGCTGCTCCGCCGTGGATCTGTGCTGGCTTGAGTCCATGTCCGCCGTTGGCCGCTTCTCGCATTCTTCCCACCCATCACCCAAGCCGGCGTTAGAAGCAAACTCAATAGCCTTCCCCACCTTCATGGCTCCAGTCCACGAGATCGAATCAAGCATCATAGAGTTCGGGGGGAGTAGCATTTCCACCGTCAGCTCCTCACTGATGTATCAGCATAGAGTGCGGGGAGGACATGGAGCGTAAATACCTCGGGTTTAGCTCTGGTGGCGGGAACGACCGACACAGCCTCCTTGCGCCGCTCCTCGATGCCCGCCCTGCTCTAGGGATCCTAGTGCCCTGCCCTAGGGTGCCGCGCTGGTGGCGGCGGCGGCGTGGTAGTACGGTGAACTGGAGTTTCACCTGCGTCGGATGTGATGGCGCGGGCGGAGTACCGAGGAGTCGCCGAGGTCGGCCAGGGCCTGGGGGACAGAGGAGTCCTCCTGGTCAAGGAAATCGGAGAGAAGAAGAGGATGGCGGCGCGCCGACGCGAGGACACATGAGGGCAGGAGTCGAGAGGATCGGCCAGGCTCGTGAGGAGGGCAGCAATGGGAGGATCGCGTCAATGGTACCGTGTACAAAAATCCCATCAAAGCAAGTAAAATATACCAGCAATGCTTGATTGATTCTGATTTATTTTTGAAGGAAATATGCCCTAGAGGCAATAATAAAGTTATTATTTATTTCCTTATATCATGATAAATGTTTATTATTCATGCTAGAATTGTATTAACCGGAAACTTATTACATGTGTGAATACATAGACAAAACAGAGTGTCCCTAGTATGCCTCTACTAGACTAGCTCATTGATCAAAGATGGTTATGTTTCCTAGCCATAGACATGAGTTGTCATTTGATCAACGGGATCACATCATTAGGAGAATAATGTGATGGACAAGACCCATCCGTTAGCTTAGCACTATGATCGTTTAGTTTTACTGCTATTGCTTTCTTCATGACTTATACATATTCCTATGACTATGAGATTATGCAACTCCCGAATACCGGAGGAACACCTTGTGTGCTATCAAACGTCACAACGTAACTGGGTGATTATAAAGATGCTCTACAGGTGTCTTCGAAGGTGTTCGTGGTGTTGGCATAGATCAAGAATAGGATTTGTCACTCCGAGTGTCGGAGAGGTATCTCTGGGCCCTCTCGGTAATATACATCATAATAAGCCTTGCAAGCAAATGACTAATGATTTAATCACGAGATGATGTATTACGGAACGAGTAAAGAGACTTGCCGGTAACGAGATTAACTAGGTACGGTGATACCGACGATCGAATCTCGGACAAGTAACATACCGATGACAAAAGGAACAACGTATGTTGTTATGCGGTTTGATCGATAAAGATCTTCGTAGAATATGTAGGAGCCAATATGAGCATCTAGGTTCCGCTATTGGTTATTGATCGGACATGAGTCTCGGTCATGTCTACATAGTTCTCGAACCCGTAGGGCCCGCACGCTTAACGTTTGATGACGATCGGTATTATGAGTTTATGTGTTTTGATGTACCGAAGGTAGTTCGGAGTCCCGGATGAGATCGGGGACATGACGAGGAGTCTCGAAATGGTCGAGACGTAAAGATTGATATATTGGACGACTATATTCGGACATCGGAAAGGTTCCGAGTGATTCGGGTATTTTTCGGAGTACCGGAGAGTTACGGGAATTCGCCGGGGAGTATATGGGCCTTATTGGGCTTTAGGGGAAGGGAGAGAGGAGGCTGCGCCCCTTCCATGGCTTGGTACGAATTGGACTAGGGAGAGGGGCTGCGCCCCCTCCTTCCTTCTCTTCTCTTTCCCTTTCCTTCTCTCCTACTCCTACTACTTGGAAGGGCTCCTAGTTGTACTAGGAAAGGGGGAATCCTACTCCCGGTGGTAGTAGGACCCCCTTAGGGTGCGCCATAGAGAGGGCCGACCCTCCCTCTCCTCCACTCCTTTATATACGGTGGTAAAGGCACCCCATAGACACACAAGTTGATCAGTTGATCTCTCCCAACCGTGTGCGGTGACCCCTCCACAGTAACACACCTCGGTCATATCGTTGCAGCGCTTAGGCGAAGCCCTGCAACAGTAACTTCATCATATCCGTCACCATGCCGTCGTGCTGACGAAACTCTCCCATGAAGCTCAACTGGAACAAGAGCTCGTGGGACGTCATTAAGCTGAACGTGTGCTGAACGCGGAGGTGTCGTACGTTTGGTACTTGATCGGTTGGATCGCGAAGAAGTTCGACTACATCAACCGCGTCACTAGACGCTTCCGCTTCCGGTCTACGAGGGTACGTAGACACACTCTCCCCTCTCGTTGCTATGCATCTGGTAGATAGATCTTGCGTGATCGTACGAAAATTTTGAAAATACTACGTTCCCCAACAGTGGCATCATGAGCCAGGTCTATGCGTAGATGATATGCACGAGTAGAACACAAGTGAGTTGTGGACGATACTAGTCATACTACTTACCAGCATGTCATACTTTGCTTCGGCGGTATTGTGAGATGAAGCGGCCCGGACCGACATTACGCGTACGCTTATGCGAGACTGGTTTCACCGTTATGAGCACTCGTTGCTTAAAGGTGACTGGCGGGTGTCTGTCTCTCTCACTTTAGCTGAATCAAGTGTGACTACGCTCGGTCCTTGTGAAGGTTAAAATAGCACATACTTGACGAAACATCGTTGTGGTTTTTGTATGTGTAGGTAAGAACAGTTCTTGCTAAGCCCGTAGCAGCCACGTAAAACTTGCAACAACAAAGTAGAGGACGTCTAACTTGTTTTTGCAGGGCATGTTGTGATGTGATATGGTCAAGACATGATGAGTTATACGGTTTTGTATGAGATGATCATGTTTTGTAAAGTTACCGGCAACTGGCAGGAGCCATATGGTTGTCACTTTATTGTATGAAATGCAATCGCCATGTAATTGCTTTACTTTATCACTAAGCGGTAGCGATAGTCGTAGAAGCAATAGTTGGCGAGACGACAACGATGCTACGATGAAGATCAAGGTGTCGCGCCGGTGACGAAGGTGATCATGACGGTGCTTTGGAGATGGAGATCAAAAGCACAAGATGATGATGGCCATATCATGTCACATATTTTGATTGCATGTGATGTTTATCTTATTATGCTTCTTATTTTGCTTAGTACGACGGTAGCATTATAAGATGATCCCTTACAAAATTTCAAGGTATAAGTGTTCTCCCTGAGTATGCACCATTGCGAAACTTCGTCATGCCGAGACACCACGTGATGATCGGGTGTGATAAGCTCTACGTTCAAATACAACGGGTGTAAGCCAGTTTTGCACACGCGGAATACTCGGGTTAAACTTGACGAGCCTAGCATATGCAGATATGGCTTCGGAACACTGGAGACCGAAAGGTCGAGCGTGAATCATATAGTAGATATGATCAACATAAGATGTTCAGCATTGGAAACTACTCCATCTCACGTGATGATCGGACATGGTTTAGTTGATTTGGATCACGTGACCATTTAGATGGCCAGAGGGATGTCTATCTAAGTGGGAGTTCTTCAAGTAATATGATTAATTGAACTTTAATTTATCATGAACTTAGTCCTGGTAGTATTAGCATATCTGTGTTGTAGATCAATAGCTCGCGATATAGCTCCCCGTTTATTTTATATGTTCCTAGAGAAATATAAGTTGAAAGATGTTAGTAGCAATGATGCGGACTAGGTCCGTGATCTGAGGATTATCCTCATTGCTGCACAGAAGTATTATGTCCTTGATACACCACTAGGTGACGAACCTATTGCAGGAGCAGATACAGACGTTATGAACGTTTGACAAGCTCGGTATGATGACTACTTGATAGTTTAGTGCGCCATGCTTTACGGCTTATAACCGGGACTTCAAAAACGTTTTGAACGCCACAGAGCATATGAGATGTTCCAAGAGTTGAAATTAGTATTTCATACTCATGCCTGTGTCGAGAGGTATAATACCTTTGACAGTACATTGCCTACAAGATGGAGAAGAATAGCTCAACCAGTGAGCATGTGCTCAGATTGTCTGGGTACTACAATTGCTTGAATCAAGTGGGAGTTTATCTTCCAGATAAGATAGTAATTGACAAAGTTCTCTAGACACTATCACCAAGTTAGTAGAACTTCATGATGAACTATAATATGCAAGGGATGACAAAAGTAATTCCTGAGCTCTTCGCGATACTGAAATCGGTGAAGGTAGAAATCAAGAAAGAGCATCAAGTGTTGATGGTTAACAAGACCACTTGTTTCAAGTAAAGGGCAAAGGGATAGAAGGGGAACTTCAAGAAGAATGACAAGCAAGTTGTCACTCCCGTGAAGAAACCCAAAGCTAAACTCAAGCCTGAAACTAAGTGCTTCTACTGCAAAGGAAATGGTCGCTGGAAGTGGAAATGCCCTAGATACATGGTGGATAAGAAGGATGGCAAAGTGAACAAAGGTATATTTGATATACAGATTATTGATGTGTACTTTACTAGTGTTCATCGCAAGCCCTAGGTATTTGATACCAGTTCACTTGCTAAAATTAGTAACTCGAAACAAGAGTTGCAGAATAAACAGAGACTAGTTAAAGGTGAGGTGACGATGTGTGTTGGAAGTGGTTCCAAGATTGATATGATCATCATCGCACACTCCCTATACTTTCGGGATTAGTGTAGAACCTAAATAAATGTTATTTGGCATTTGCGTTAAGCATGAATATGATTTGATCATGTTTGTTGCAATACGGTTATTCATTTAAAGTCATAGAATAATTGTTATTCTGTTTACATGATTAAATCCTTCGATGGTCATACACCCAATGAAAATAGTTTGTTGGATCTCGACCGTAGTGATACACATATTCATAATATTGAAGCCAAAAGATGCAAGGTTAATAATGATAGTGCAACTTATTTGTGGCACTGCCGTTTAGGTCATATTGGTGTAAAGTGCATGAAGAAACTCCATAGTGATGGACTTTTGGAATCACTTGATTATGAATCACTTGGTGCTTGCGAACCATGCCTCATGGGCAAGATGACTAAAACTCCGTTCTCCGGAACAATGGAGCGAGTAACAGATTTGTTGGAAATCATACATACTTATGTATGTGGACCGATGAGTGTTGAAGCTCATGGCAAGTATCATTATTTCCTGACCTTCACTGATGATTTAAGCAGATATGGGTATATCTACTTGATGAAGCACAAGTCTGAAACATTTGAAAAGTTCAAAGAATTTCAGAGTGAAGTAGAGAATCATCGTAACAAGAAAATAAAGTTTCTACGATCTGATCGTGGAGGTGAATATTTGAGTTACGAGTTTGGTCTTCATTTGAAACAATGTGTAATAGTTTCACAACTCACGCCACCCGGAACACCACAACGTAATGGTGTGTCTGAATGTCGTAACCGTACTTTATTAGATATGGTGCGATCTATGATGTCTCTTACCGATTTACCACTATAGTTTTGGGTTATGGATTAAAGACAGCTGCATTCACGTTAAATAGGACACCATCTAAATCCGTTGAGACGACGCCTTATGAACTGTGGTTTGGCAGGAAACCAAAGTTGTCGTTTCTTAAAGTTTGGGGCTGCAATGCTTATGTGAAAAAAGCTTCAACCTGATAAGCTCGAACCCAAGTCACAGAAATGTGTCTTCATAGGATACCCAAAGAAAATTGTTGGGTACACCTTCTATCACAGATCCGAAGGCAAGATATTCGTTGCTAAGAATGGATCCTTTCTAGAGAAGGAGTTTCTCTCGAAAGAAGTGAGTGGGAGGAAAGTGGAACTTGATGAGGTAATTGTACCTTCTCCCGAATTGGATAGTAGTACATCACAGAAACTAGTTCTAGTGATTCCTACACCAATTAGTGAGGAAGCTAATGATGATGATCATGAAACTTCAGATCAAGTTACCGTTGAATCTCGTAGGTCAACCAGAGTACGTTCCGCACCAGAGTGGTATGGTAACCCTATTCTGGAAGTCATGTTACTAGACCATGATGAACCTACGGACTATGAGGAAGCGATGATGAGCCCAAATTCCACAAAATGGCTTGAGGCCATGAAATCTGAGATGGGATCCATGTATGAGAACAAAGTGTGGACTTTAGTTGACTTGCTCGATGATCGGTAAGCCATTGAAAATAAATGGATCTTTAAGAGGAAGACTAACGCCGATGGTAATGTTACTGTCTACAAAGCTCGACTTGTTGCGAAAGGTTTTCGACAAGTTCAAGGTGTTGACTACGATGAGATTTTCTCACCCGTAGCGATGCTTAAGTCTGTCCGAATCATGTTAGAAATTGCCACATTTTATGAAATTTGGCAAATGGATAACGAAACTGCGTTCTTTAATGGATTTATTAAAGAAGAGTTGTATATGATGCAACCAGAAGGTTTTGTCAATCCTAAAGGTGCTAGCAAATTGTGCAAGCTCCACCGATCCATCTATGGACTGGTGCAAGCATCTCGGAGTTGGAATATACGCTTTGATAAGTTTATCAAAGCATATAGTTTTATACAGACTTGCGGTGAAGCCTGTATTTACAAGAAAGTGAGTGGGAGCACTACAGCCTTTCTGATAAGTATATGTGAATGACATATTGTCGATCGGAAATGATGTAGAATTTTCTGGAAAGCATGAAGGAGTGTTTGAAAGGAGTTTTTCAAAGAAAGACCTCGGTGAAGCTGCTTACATATTGAGCATCACGATCTATAGATAGATCAAGACACTTGATAAGTTTTTTCAATGAGTACATACCTTGACAAGTTTTTGAAGTAGTTCAAAATGGATCAGTCAGAGAAGGAGTTCTTGCCTGAGTTGTAAGATATGAAGTTGAGTAAGACTCAAAGCCCGACCTCGGCAGAAGATAGAGAAAGAATGAAAGTCATTCCCTATGCCTCAGCCATAGGTTCTATAAAGTATGCCATGCTGTGTACTGATAACCCTCAACCGTAAGGGATCGAGATAGTCTTCGCGGGTAAGAATAACCCAATTTATTGATTCGACACACGGGGAGCCAAAGAGTATTTATAAGCTTTGACAGTTGAGTTGTCAATTCAACCGCACCTGAAATATACTTACTTGCAACAAAAGATAAGTGGTAACAGTGATATGATAGTGATGATAGTAATAGTAAAAGCAAACAGCAAAAGTAAATAGCAGTAGTAAATGGCAAAAGTAGCAACTAGTGACAAGTAGGGTTTAAAACACTGTAGGCTAGGGAGATGGATGGTTGGGCGCTGCATGGATGAGATAGATTCTAACTTGGGGCACGGCACACGGAAAAGTAATGATCATCTAGGCAAATATCAAACATTAGGCATGTATCCTGTAGGTAGTTGTACGTGCTTGCAATAAGAACTTGCACAACATCTTTTGTCCTACCATCCCGCTACGAACGGGGCCAAAAGGAACTTATGGATATTACGGTGCTCCTGTCAAAGAGCACCGGAACAAAGCAATGAACTCAATGGATACATGTAATCCTCAAACTACGGACCATCCCCTTTGGTGTCCCAAGCTGTCACTTTTGGGATCGCCGGTTCCGGATCATAACAGGTGCAAACAACTCATAGATAGGATCACGAACACAAATATATTCATGCAAACACATATGGTTCAGATCTGAAATCATGGCACTCGGGCCCTAAGTGTCAAGCATTAAGAATAACAAGTTGTAGCAAAGATGATAAACACCATAGTAGATGATAGGCAACATGCCCCCAACGATCTGATAAACTATTACATGATCTAACTCATCCAATCCCTACCATCCCCTTCGCCTACAGCGGGGGAATTACTCACACATGGAAGGAGGAGTCATGGAGGGATGATGGAGTGGTGATGATGATGACGATGGCGACGATCTCCCCTCTCCGGAGGCCAATTCAGCCTCCAGATTAGCCCTCTCGAGGAAGAACAGAGGGTGGCGGCGGCTCCGCGACAAAAAACTGCGAAAGAACTTCCGATCTCGGGTTTCTGCGTCGGGAGTAAAAATACGGGGTAAAGTAGGGCACCAGGGGGCGTGGGACCTGCCCAGGCGCCCCCCCCCCCCCGGCGCGGCCCAGGGGGGGCGCGCTCACAGGGCGCCTGGGCACCCCCTGGCCCCCCTCTGGCCCCACTTCTGGTTCCTGGTTCCTTCGGGTGCGTGGATTTTCTGTGATTTTTCGTGGATTTTTCTGAGGTACCTAAAAATCCGTTTTCCTGCACACAAATAAACCATACAGGCAGCTCTGCTGAAAACAGCGTCAGTCCGGGTTAGTTTAGTCCAAATCATGCAAGAATGAGGCCAAAACAATATCAAAAGTGTTTGGAAAAGTAGATACGTTTGAGACGTATCAACTCCCCCAAGCTTAGCATATTGCTTGTCCTCAAGCAATTCAGTTCAATGAACTGGACGCGACAAAGAAAACTTTGACAAACTCTTTTGCTTCATTAGATGTATATAAGCATGTACTACGAACAGAGTTTAGCAAGTATTGAAACAGTACTTATGAGGACAATGCAAGGAGCAATCCTTCTTTCAAGTGACCAGTCACAAATACTTAAAAGTAAATAATATATTACTGAAAATCAAGACAAGATTACATTGCACGTAGCTTGAGCATATTAGGGTGGTATCTCGCTAGCCTCCATGAGTGAAGCAAACATAAATGCAGAGACTCCTCCAGAGTTTTAAAGGAGACTAGAACTAAGAATTTCAGAATAAATCATATCACAAGTATGCAGAAGACAATGTAATACTTTGGTACAATGCACATTACACTCAGAATGACAATTATGCTCTCATAGTTGGTGCTTTGAAGAAAGAAGATGAGACTCTCGAACCGTGGCTTTTATTGGCAAGGTTGAAAACCCGTGGTCGGAAACAAAAACTAAACATGTACCAGAGCTCTTGGTTTTAAAAACAGAAGTAAACGTATTTTGAGAAGTGCATATTTCGTCAACGAATGCTAGCAGATAACTCAATCACTTTTCAAGTGGACAAGTCTCGAGGAACGGCTCCCGCATGAGGACGATCACATCCTCTTAATCTCCTTTGTTTATCACTACCAAAGTTTTCTGATTTCTCATGAACAAAGCGTGAAGGAGGGTTTGTTTGTTATATTATCTTTTTAAGCCGGGCGCACTCAATGCCAGTTCCTTTTAATATTAGGGGTTTGCACATTATACATGCAATCCAGGGGTGAAACTTGTCCAACTTAAAAAGATCATGAATTAACTACTACTTCCTCATGAGCTAAAACATAGGCACAAAAAGGAAATGCTTTTGATTAGTTTCGAGATGGTACATGGAAGTCTTCGTTAGGAATGGCAGGTAAATACCATGTATAGGAAGGTATAATGGACTCATATGGCATAACTGGTTTAAAGGATTTGGATGCACAAGCAGTCAGTCCGCTTAGTACAGGTGGAGGTTTAGCAAAAGACTGGGAAGCGACCAACTAGAGAGCAATAACGGTCATAATCATGCAGAGCGACAAAGCAACATTGAATCGGGCATGAAAGTGATATAACTATTCTAGAACTCAAAGATCATCAAGGCAAAGTAGACTTTTTAGTCTTAAACATGTGTAAGCATGTGCCAAGTCAATCCAAAAATTCTCTAAAGGGAAATACCACCTTAGTATACCAGACTATGAACAGTGCAATGCATGTAGATCATTTCAATAACACATTATATACTCTAGTTATTCGGGACTAGCCACAAGGAAAGCATAAACCACTGGAAGAGCCTTGTAAACATAGCACTATGTCGCTACAAGCTGGTCTCTAGATCATAAGTACAGGCATATGTACAAAAGTAGAAACAATAAGAGTTCATACCGGTCTTCCCTGTTGCTTCCCTTCAGTCGATCTTCGTCATTACTGCTTGTTACTTGCATGATCGAACGTAGGAAATATAATTAAATGCCATCACGGACTCGAGCTGATCTCTGAAAACAAAGCAAACTAAAGAGAGAAAGAAAATCTTTTTGGGTTTTTCAAAGGTTAAATAAAAGCAAAAGAAAAAAAAGAAAATCTTTTTGTTGTTTTTGCAAAGAGAGAAATAAAGAAGAATGGGCAAAAACTTTGAAAAGATCAAAGTGAATAAAACGGATAATACAATGGAAAAGTGAGAAGGGCACGTACTCCCCCAAGCTTAGGCTTTTGGCCTAAGTTGGTAGCAGCTACTGCCCCCAGGAGCCTCCTGCTCCAGGGGTATGGTGGTGAGTCCACGGGTCGTAGAAGGATGCTGGCGCGTACACCGAACTCCTCGGAGTCTCCCACGAGGAAGGCTCCGAACGCCAAACAGAGGAAGACCCTTCACCAAACTCGGTGGCGGTCTCTTCCTGAAAATGTGGTATCTCATTGTGCCTCTCCTCTTCGGGCACAACCCCCTCCATGGGGTTATGAAACTGATGCTGGACCATGAACTCATCGACCTGAACAACATCAAAGGACCATCCGTTCCTGTGAGAAAAATCAAACAAAAGAGGTGCAGGTAGACGGATCTCGCGTTCCGCGGCAGTTCCGAAACGCAAGATATAGATAAGATTATTAAGTTCAGAACCCATGGTAACAAACTTATGCCTTTTCATAGCAGCAAGATCAAAGCTTAAATACGTAAAAGGAGTATCATCAGGGTGTGGGGTGCCTCCAAGATGCTCTAAGATAAGTGTGGTGTAAACGCCACCATATAAGTCCCCCTTGTTACCGTTCATAGCAAGGCGTCGAGCAATTAAGGTACCCAGATTATAATCAGACCTCCCTAAGAGGGCTGCTGCCAGGATAGCAATATCCAGAGCAGAAATGCTGCTCGTGTTGTCACGAGCTAACACCCCTCTAGCAATATAATATGCAAAATACCTGAGGGGGGGAAATAAGATGCTGGAGATCTTCGACCGATGAATATCCCTCGTACCCATGCTGCAGAGAGAGTTGATGACGGTTTTCAGCTCGGAGGGCTGAGTGGCCATCCTAGCCGTCCTCCCAACATTTGGCACACCTATTATTTCACAAAAATTTCCCAAAGTCATGGTGATAAGATCAATATAAATTTTAAACTCAATAGCACCTGAATCAGGATTATATCTAAAACTGTTAATGAAATTGGAGGTGAGTTTCTGATACTGAGTAACACGGCTCGTGACGAGTCGTGTCAAACCTGCATTAGCACAAAGATTATAAAACTCATCCTTGATTCCCGCAGCTTCCATGAATTCATCACATGGAAACGTCATCGCACGTGCTGGACTTGTACCTTCCAACAACTCCAGGGGCACATGATCTTCATTATAGCTCAACCTAGCAGTCGACGGTGAAGCTGCGGCTCTAGTAACTCGATCGGAGTGCGCGGGCCTCCTCTTCTCAAGCCACCCTTTTGCCCTTCCTAACAAACTCATTTCTGAATTTTTTTACAATTTACAAAAACGAGGATTAAAACAAAGTGAGCTAAGGCAAACTACTCAACTCACTTGCCTAAGGCATAAACTTGCATCAAAACTTGGAAAATAACTTTCTACACATGCATGCAAGCTCATCTCTACAACACCAAGAACTACTAAATACTCACAAATGAGGCCACCAATCAAAAATCTAATTGGAGGGGTGGAGGAGTCACATACCAGGGAGTATTTGCTCAAAATTTCAGCTCAAATGATGGGCTGTAGAGAGAGATCGAAGAATCGCCTCCAAGAACAGCAAGAACACAAGAACAAAAGCAGAACTCGTGTTTTTGGAGAAAGAGAGAGAGAGAGAGGAAGAAGAAGTACCTGGAGGGGAGTCCCGTGGGCCCCAGGCGCCCTGTGGGCGCGGCCAGGGGCTGGGCCGCGCCAGCTGGCCGCCTGGGCCACTGGTGGCCCCCCTGGCTGGCCCCAGGACTTTCTGGGTCTCTCCCATCGTGGAAATTTTTATTATAATTTTTCTGGAATTTTTCTGAAAACTTCACTGTTGAAAATTTTTCGAAGTTCAAAAAGCTGGGAAACTCTCTGAAAACTTGAAGCAGTTAGTAGTATTGTGAAGCTTCAAAAACATAAATACTTGGTACAGCAAGTAGGTCAAAACTAAAAACAAGTGAAAACATAACAGGCTCAACTTTTTATCCGTATAAAACATATTTGTTAATATGGTTGATCAAGTCTTACCAACAAATAGGCGATATATAGAGCAAAAAGTCTCACCTCTCACGAAGTAATCACTGAACCTTTACCTTGATGGACATTGTCCCTACCATGATAGTTTTGTATTTGTGAGGCACATGTAGTGGACAATCCCATTCTCCAATCTTCACGGTCTCGATATTCTCTATAGAGTTGAGGGCATGCCTCATATCGGTCTTCTTCGGAAAATATACCGTGTGTTCTTTATCATTCACATGGAAGGTAACCTTCCCTTTATTGCAATCAATAATAGCACCAGCGGTGTTAAGGAAAGGTCTACCAAGAATAATGGACATGCTCCCATCCTCGGGCATGTCAAGCACAACAAAATCAGTAAGAATTAAACAATTAGCAACTTCAACTGGAACATCCTCACAAATACCTATCGGAACAGCGGTTGACTTGTCAGCCATTTGAAGGGAGATATCTGTAGGAATTAGTTTCTCTAAACAAAGCCTCTCGTAAAGAGAGAGAGGCATAACACTCACTCCTGCTCCAAGATCACATAAAGCAGTTTTGACATAATTATTCTTTATGGAGCAAGGAATGGTGGGTATACCTGGATCACCGAGCTTCTCAGGAATCTTTCCACTGAAAGAGTAGTTAGCAAGCATAGTAGATATTGCATCATTAGGAATTTTTATTTTGTTAGTGACAATATCTTTCATATATTTTGAATAAGGAAGTAACTTAATATAATCAGTCAAAGGGATTTGAAGAAAAAGAGGTTTAATCCACTCACAAAACTTATTATAATGCTCTTCTTCTTTAGATTTGATGGACTTACCTGGAAAGGGCATGGGTTTCTGTACCCATGGTTCTCTTTCCTTCCCATGTTTTCTTGCGATGAAGTCTTCTTTAGTGTACCTCTTACATTTGTCAGGTGCTTCTTCTTCTCGATCTTCAGGCGGATCATTCTTCTCATTATTATTACCTTCAGGTTCAGCACCGTCTTCAGTCTCAGCATCGGAGATAGATACACTGTTGGGATCAATAGCTGGTTCTTCATCTGTAATAGGATCATTAGAATTGTCAGTCTCCTTTTGTTTCTTCTTTTTCTTTGGAGAGCCAACAATTTCTTCTTCCTGTATTTGAGAATCCTGCTCGATTCTCGTCGGATGCCCCTCTGGATAAAGAGGATCTTGAGTGCTAGTTCCTCCTCGGGTCTTAATCCCGAAAGCCTGCAAATTATCTTGTTTGGCATTGTTAGCAAGCAAATCTCTTTGCACATTAGAAATTTGATCAAGCTGAGTTTGAACCATATGAAAATGCTTCACAAGACATTGAACATCATTAACTGTTCTATCTAAAACATCAAGCAGTCTTTTGATAGCAAGGGAATTATCATGCAATTGACTTTCTATCCTCTCATTAAAATGATTTTGTTTCATAATAAAATTATCAAACTCATCTAAACATTGATCAGGAGGCTTACCATGAGGGATGTCACTTGCGTTGAAATCTAAAAGAGAGTGTACCTCTACCATAGGAGGGTGAGTGGTAGGCTCACACAGCTTCTCAATGGGGGGTAGATTCTTCACGTCTTCAGCTTTAATACCTTTCTCTTTAATCGACTTCTTTGCTTCTCGCATATCCTCGGGGCTCAGAACAAACATGCCCCTCTTCTTTGTTGGTGGAGGTGGTTCAGGGACGGACCAATCATCATGGTTTTTGGCAATCCTGCCCATTAAATCTTCCGCATCGTCTGGTGTTCTTTTCCTGAAAATACAACTAGCACAACTGTCCAAATAGGACCTGGATTCATCAGTTAGACCAGCATAGAATATATCGATTAATTCATTCTTAGGGATTTCATGTCCTGGTCTAGCCCGAATCAGACCGCAATACCTCCCCCAAGCTTTAGGGAGGCACTCATCCTGCAACTGTTTAAAGTTATAAATTCTTTGTAAAGCAGCATGTTGCATGTGAGCAGGGAAGTACTTATCAACAAAAGAGTGAGCTAAGTCCTGAGGACTCTTAATGGAACCGCATGGGAGTGAATCATACCATGCTTTAGCACCCTCCTTCAAGGAGAAAGGAAGAAGCTTGGTCACATAAAAGTATCGTATCTTCTCATCTGTGGTAAACAGGCTACCCAACTCACCGAGTTTAGTCAGGTGTGCAATAGCATCATCATTTTCTCTGCCATAAAAGGGGTCAGCTTCAACCATAGGTATAAGTGAAAGATCAACAGAGAAATCATAATCAGGATCATCAATGCATATAGGGGATGTAGCAAATTCAGGATTAGGAACGGTTTTGTTCTTCAGAGAGTATTTTTCAAACAGTTTCTTAATAGCTTCAGGGTCAGAGCCAGAAAACTCTGTCAGTTCCCTGCATAATTCTTCATCTAGTATATAGTAATCATCATCAAGGAGCCTCTCTTTGAGTTTACTCAAATCAGGATAATCATAAGTTTCACCAATAGGGTAGCGAGTAACAGGAAGTTCAATTCCAGACTTTTTAGCAGCAGCAGCAATTTGTTTCTCAAGAGCATAACCAAGCGAACTAATATCATCATCAAAAGTAGTAGAAGCATCATCAAGAGTATCGGACATAGTAACAGATTCAGTAGGAGCATCATGTGGTGGTGGTGAGGCAAACTTACTCATAACGGAAGGTGAATCAAGTGTAGCACTAGTGCTCAGAGCAGTACCTCTTCTTGTAGTAGATAGTAAGATAGGAACCTTGGGGTCTCCTTTCTTACCCATAGTGAATAAAGTGCAGCAGGTAGAATACCTCCAGTAGACTTGTAAATATTGCTATGCTCCCCGGCAACGGCGCCAGAAAACGGTACTTGATAACCCTCAACCGTAAGGGATCGAGATAGTCTTCGCGGGTAAGAATAACCCAATTTATTGATTCGACACACGGGGAGCCAAAGAGTATTTATAAGCTTTGTCATTTGAGTTTTCAATTCAACCGCACCTGAAATATACTTACTTGCAACAAAAGATAAGTGGTAACAGTGATATGATAGTGATGATAGTAATAGTAAAAGCAAATAGCAAAATTAAATATCAGTAGTAAATGGCAAAAGTAGCAACTAGTGACAAGCAGGGTTTAAAACACTGTAGGCTAGGGAGATGGATGGTTGGGCGCTGCATGGATGAGATAGATTCTAACTTGGGGCACGGCACACGGAAAAGTAATGATCATCTAGGCAAATATCAAACATTAGGCATGTATCTCGTAGGTAGTTGTACGTGCTTGCAATAAGAACTTGCACAACATCTTTTGTCCTACCATCCCACTACGAACGGGGCCAAAAGGAACTTATGGATATTAAGGTGCTCCTGTCAAAGAGCACCGGAACAAAGCAATGAACTCAATGGATACATGTAATCCTCAAACTACGGACCATCCCCTTTGGTGTCCCAAGCTGTCACTTTTGGGATTGCCGGTTCCGGACCGTAACAGGTGCAAACAACTCATAGATAGGATCACGAACACAAATATATTCATGCAAACACATATGGTTCAGATCTGAAATCATGGCACTCGGGCCCTAAGTGTCAAGCATTAAGAATAACAAGTTGTAGCAAAGATGATAAACACCATAGTAGATGATAGGCAACATGCCCCCAATGATCTGATAAACTATTACATGATCTAACTCATCCAATCCCTACCATCCCCTTCGCCTACAGCGGGGGAATTACTCACACATGGAGGGAGGAGTCATGGAGGGATGATGGAGTGGTGATGATGATGACGATGGCGATGATCTCCCCTCTCCGGAGGCCAATTCAGCCTCCAGATTAGCCCCCCCGAGGAAGAATAGAGGGTGGCGGCGGCTCCGCGACGAAAAACTACGAAAGAACTTCCGATCTCGGGTTTCTGCGTCGGGAGTAAAAATACGGGGTAAAGTAGGGCACCAGGAGGCGTGGGACCTGCCTAGGCGCCCCCCTGGCGCGGCCCAAGGGGGGGCGCCCACAGGGCGCCTGGGCACCCCCTGGCCCCCCTCTGGCCCCACTTCTGGTTCCTGGTTCCTTCGGGTGCGTGGATTTTCTGTGATTTTTCGTGGATTTTTCTGAGGTACCTAAAAATCCGTTTTCCTGCACACAAATAAACCATACAGGCAGCTCTGCTGAAAACAGCGTCAGTCCGGGTTAGTTTAGTCCAAATCATGCAAGAATGAGGCCAAAACAATATCAAAAGTGTTTGGAAAAGTAGATACGTTTGAGACGTATCATGTACCAAACCTGTTGTGTACCTTACCATGAGTTTGGCAAGGGGGGTACAAAAGTGATCCAGGAGTAGATCACTGGACATCGGTCAAAATTATCCTTATTTACTGGATAACTAAGGAAATGTTTTCTCGATTATGGAGGTGATAAAGAGTTCGTCGTAAAGAGCTACACCGATGCAAGCTTTACACTAATCCAGATGACTCTAAGTATCAATCTGGATGCATATTGGAAGTGGGAGCAATTATCTAGAGTAGCTCCATGCAGAGCATTGTAGGCATATAAATTTGCGAAATACATACGGATCTGAATGTGTCAGACCCGTCGACTAAACTTCTCTCACAAGTAAAACATGATCACACCTTACTACTCTTGGCTGTTAATCACATAGCGATGTGAACTAGATTATTGACTCTAGTAATCCCTTTGGGTATTGGTCACATGGCGATGTGAACTATGGGTGTTATTCACATAACGATTTGAACTATCGGTATTAAATCACATGGAGATGTGAACTATATTATTGACTCTAGTGCAAGTGGGAGACTGAAGGAAATATGCCCTAGAGTCAATAATAAAGTTATTATTTATTTCCTTATATCATGATAAATGTTTATTATTCATGCTAGAATTGTATTAACCGGAAACTTAGTACATGTGTGAATACATAGACAAAACAGAGTGTCCCTAGTATGCCTCTACTAGACTAGCTCATTTATCAAAGATGGTTATGTTTCCTAGCCATAGACATGAGTTGTCATTTGATCAACGGGATCACATCATTAGGAGAATGATGTGATGGACAAGACCCATCCGTTAGCTTAGCACTATGATCGTTTAGTTTTACTGCTATTGCTTTCTTCATGACTTATACATGTTCCTATGACTATGAGATTATGCAACTCCCGAATACCGGAGGAACACCTTGTGTGCTATCAAACGTCACAACGTAACTGGGTGATTATAAAGATGCTCTACAGGTGTCTCCGAAGGTGTTCGTGGTGTTGGCATAGATCAAGAATAGGATTTGTCACTCCGAGTGTCGGAGAGGTATCTCTGGGCCCTCTCGGTAATATACATCATAATAAGCCTTGCAAGCAAATGACTAATGATTTAGTCACGAGATGATGTATTACGGAACGAGTAAAGAGACTTGCCGGTAACGAGATTAACTAGGTATGGTGATACCGACGATCGAATCTCGGACAAGTAACATACCGATGACAAAAGGAACAACGTATGTTGTTATGCGGTTTGATCGATAAAGATCTTCGTAGAATATGTAGGAGCCAATATGAGCATCCAGGTTCCGCTATTGGTTATTGACCGGAGATGAGTCTCGGTCATGTCTACATAGTTCTCGAACCCATAGGGTCCGCACGCTTAACGTTTGATGACGATCGGTATTATGACTTTATGTGTTTTGATGTACTGAAGGTAGTTCGGAGTCCCGGATGAGATCGGGGACATGACGAGGAGTCTCAAAATGGTCGAGACGTAAAGATCGATATATTGGACGACTATATTCGGACATCGGAAAGGTTCCGAGTGATTCGGGTATTTTTCGGAGTACCGGAGAGTTACGGGAATTCGCCGGGGAGTATATGGGCCTTATTGGGCTTTAGGGGAAGGGAGAGAGGAGGCTGCGCCCCTCCCATGGCTTGGTCCGAATTGGACTAGGGAGAGGGGCTGCGCCCCCTCCTTCCTTCTCTTCTCTTTCCCTTTTCTTCTCTCCTACTCCTACTACTTGGAAGGGCTCCTAGTTCTACTAGGAAAGGGGGAATCCTACTCCCGGTGGGAGTAGGACTCCCCTAGGGCGCGCCATAGAGAGGGCCGACCCTCCCTCTCCTCCACTCCTTTATATACGGTGGTAAAGGCACCCCATAGACACACAAGTTGATCAATTGATCTCTCCCAACCGTGTGCGGTGCCCCCTCCACAGTAACACACCTCGGTCATATCGTTGCAGCGCTTAGGCGAAGCCCTGCAACGGTAACTTCATCATATCCGTCACCACGCCGTCGTGCTGACGAAACTCTCCCGTGAAGCTCTACTGGAACAAGAGCTCGTGGGACGTCATCAAGCTGAACGTGTGCTGAACGCGGAGGTGCCGTACGTTCGGTACTTGATCGGTTGGATCACGAAGAAGTTCGACTATATCAACCGCGTCACTAGACGCTTCCGCTTCCGGTCTACGATGGTACGTAGACACACTCTCCCCTCTCGTTGCTATGCATCTGGTAGATAGATCTTGCGTGATCGTACGAGAATTTTGAAAATACTACGTTCCCCAACAGTTTTTATAGGCATTTTTAGATTTGTAGGGCATGTGCCCACGATCCCCGCACGCCCTACCTTTTTTTGACGTGTATGATTCATGATAAGAAATGAAAATCACATAAATATAAGGAAATATACCATCAATGCTTGATTGATTGTGATTAATTTTTTTATATGGTAACTAATCCTATGGGTTTATGTGGGCGGTGAAGCGAAAAGGCAGGTGGGAGAGGAGACGAAAAATAACCGGTCAGAAAAAAAATGAATTGATTGTTGCCCTGTACGTTTGATTTTGGTATTTGAAGATTGATTACCATCCGTTAGTTGGGTTACCAAAAAAGAAATAAATCAAGATATATCCGTAGCTAATCCTCCTTATCCAAACAATCACTTAGAAAAGGCAAGGATCGGTGCATTAGGCAAATTAGGATTTGGAATTGATCGTCATGAAACTAAATTTTATTGATTGGTAATATGCTATCAGTTCCTGCCGTTTATAGCGTGTCTAGTTAGGAAACTTTGGAAATGTTAGGAAAGTTTTTATTGTGAGGGTAAAAAAATCAATGTGAGGAGATATGGTGGTGGGATGCGAGACGAAAATAAACCGGACAAAAATAAACCAGACGAAATGGGAGGTGGGACGAAAAAAACCTGGAAGAAAGACTACCAACTGCTCCATTAGGAGTAGAGATGAGGGGTTCAAGTCGTGGTGCTCGCATTATTTCTGGATTTATTTCAGGATTTCCGGCAATTGCCTACCGTGACTTCGTAAATCTCAAGAATATATGCTGGCTCAGTCTCTCGAAGGTGTTCATAGAGGTAGTGTGTGCGTTTATAGGGCTGAGTGTATGTGCGTATGTATTAGCGCTTGCTTTTGTACTGCGTTAAAAAAACATGCACGGTTGTGCAATGTTGTTGGGTTAGCTCTAATTAAAATGGGATTACTCCCATTCGGCATGTTGCTTCTCAACGATAGACCTGCATTTATATTGGGAGCATTGTGGTGGGTTAGCTTTAACTAAAATGGGATTACTCCCATTGTGCACGTTGCACATTCCATTCCCAATAATATTAGGACCTGCATATATTGGAAGTTTTTTTTTTTACTATGTTCACAAAATTTAATAATGACATTGAATTACATTTTGATAAATTCTCTCAAGTAGATAGGCGAAACGATTGCATACTTATTTTAGGGCTACTTTCAAAATGGATTGATTTAGCCAATTAAAATAGAAAAAAAAAGTTTCGACACTTATCTTAATAACCTCAACAATATTACATACATTGAATTGGTGTTTACTCTAGCAAAGCACGCTCCCAAACTGAATAATGCATACACTTTCACCGATGAAAAAAAGAACAACGTATACATTTCTTACACTTTTTACAAAGATGGCCGGCTTCAAAGAACAATTCTTCTTCATGTTAAGGATAATTTTGACCATACTAAAGTAGTAGTATTATTTTAGAAACCAGTGCACTGAATATTACCGTTGCAACGCACATGCCTTTTTCCTAGTATATATATATTCGCCGCAAAATATATATATATATTCGGCACAAAATAGTCAAGACTTGAGTGTTAGTATTGAACGATCCAAGTGTCCTTTAGCATACAAGTTTGAAAGTACCGATTTTTTAGCAAAACGTAAAAATTCTGCTCAGCCTCGAATCTGTCAAAAAATTCGAAATTTTAAACCTTGGATGTGCCGATCAAAGGCTCACAAGAGTATTATACAGAACTGCCTGGCATCAAATCAACTCTCCCTACTCACCAGAAGAAGCCCACGGCTTCGAAAATTTGGGTTCCATCGCTGATCTTTATCTTTATCTTAACTTCCCTCAGAGCATCTCCAACAGCCGCGCGACGCGCCGCGCCCAAAAATCGCGTTTGCCGCGCGCGCTTCGGCTGGTTTGCCGCGCCGCGCCGCGCTGGCTCCAGCGGCTGCTGTACAATACAGCGCGCGCACGCAGCTCCAACAGCGCGCAAAAAATGCAGCGCGCGCGCCGCTACAGCAGCGCCAAATATGCCATTTGGACCCAATAAACATTCAATCAAAATGCAATGAACATGTGAAATTTAACAAGTTGAGATGAATACATAAAGTCGCCCACAAGTTCATCCAACCAAGTCCAAATTCAAACCAAGTTCAAAATACAAGTGCAACCAACAAAGTTCAAGACATATATAAAACACATCAACCATCTTGCTCGTCTTCTTCGTCTTCTTCCTCTTCTTCCGCCGACGATTCTTCCTCTTCTTCCGCCGATGAATCTTCCTCTTCATGACGCACCGCATCACTTGTAGCTCCGACGTGAGGCACATCGAAAGGCATGGCCGGAGGTGCGCCCATGCCTCCCATGGCGGCCGGAGGTGCGCCCATGCCTCCCATGGCGGCCGGAGGTGCGCCCATGCCTCCCATGGAGGCCGGAGGTGCGCCCATGCCTCCCATGAGAGAAGCAAAACTCATGCCACCCATGCCTCCCATAACGTTGGAGGGTGTTCCAATGCCACCCATGGCTCCCATAGCATTGGAGGGTGCTCGAAAGCCACCCATGCCTCCCATGGCGGCCGGAGGTGCACCCATGCCTCCGAAGCCACCCAAGCCACCCATGCCGCCGAGGCCACCCATGCCGCCGAGGCCACCGCCGCCACCCATGCCGCCACCCATTGTGTTGATCATGGCTCTTTTTTGAATCAAGACTTCTTGACGGGCAAGGTTGACATATTCCATTTGCGCTTCATTGAACAAAGATGTGTCCAAGAAAAACAAATTTTTTTCCCATTCCATCAACCTAGTTCGCTCCTCCATGGCAACCTTCCTCTCCTCCAATGCCACTTTCCTCTCCTCGGCGGCCACCCTCCTCTCCTCGGCCGCCAACCTCCTCTCCTCGGCCGCGGCATCTTGGTTCCTTGCCATTTTCCTCACCTCGTTCGCTTCTTTTCTTGCCTTCACAATAGCTTCCATAGCATTTGTGAGCTCATCATCTCCTTTCCTCTTCTTCTTTTCGGTTTTGTCCTTCTTGCACCCATCCGGTCGTTTGGGTTTCGAGTATGAAACCGAGTTGGGTGTGGGGCTTCTCATGCCCTCCTCACTTGAGGCATCATCCTCCTCATCATCATCATTCAACTCAATTGTGCGCTTGCGTTTGTTGCTCAAATGCAAATCATCCAAATCTTCACGCTTCCTCCATTTCTCATCATCCTTCAACACTTCATAGCAATGAGGCAAGGTAAAGATCTTTCCTTTCTTGATCTTCCCCTTCTTGGTTGTCCTCGTCTCTTCTCTGAATAAGTTTTGTGCAATGTTGTACTACAAAGAAAACAAAACAAGTTAGCACTTGGGACACCAAAAAAAGTATGATGAACATGTATGATATGGCACTTACTCTATCATCCTCATTTGTCCCACTTGGGTTAAGCTTGTCAACTGCCTTTTGTGCGGCCGCCCACTTTTGACAATCCGAGTTGATTGTCGACCATCGGGACCGAAGTGATCTCTCGGAGCGGTCAATTCCACTCTTGTTCTGAGCATCAAAGTGTTCTTTCATTCGCCCCCAATAAGCATCTCTACTTTGATCACCTCCAACGGATGGATCCCTCAACACTTGCAACCAAGTATTGCATAGTAATTTGTCATCATTGATGGTGTAATTGCCCGCTCTTCCTTTCGGCGCCTCGACAATGCCCTCACCCTCCTCGTCCACCTCAAACTCATGGTCGTCCAAATGGATTTCATTGGTTTGAGACCAATGCGAATTGTTGGACCCAACACCCATAGTTGACATGTATGCATCATCGTTGAGACTACAAATGCAAATATAAGCTATCTATATGATGATGCATTGAACAAATAACAAGAAAATAAAAGTTGGAATTTTTTTCACCTTGGGGGCATTTCGTCGAGCACGTGGTGCGCGTCGGCCGCCGGCTCAACGGTTGAGCTCGCCGGCGCTTCGGTAGACGCCGGAGCCGTCCGCCGCCCTGCAAGCTTCTTCTTCTTCGAGGTGCCGGAGCCGTCCGCCGCCTTCTTCTTCGCGGATATTTTTCTTTTTTTCGCCTCCAATGGTGCGGCGGTAGCACGGGACGGCGCCGGCGCAACGCCGCTCGTCGGCGTGGTCATCCGCGGCGGCAAGAAGAGACTGCGCGCGAGGCAGACCGATGGCGGAGCTCCGGCGGCCGCGGCGGCAGCGCCCGCGCCAACGCTCGCCGCGCTAGGGTTTGCGGCGGCGGCGGCGGCGGCGGCGGCGCCTGCGGCGGCGGCGGCGCCGGCGGCGGCGGGGTCGCGGCTGTAGAGCGGGGTGAGAGGGGCTCCGGTGTACGCATCCATGGCGGAAGGGGCGCGAGCGCCGGCGCGCGCGAGTGGAAGAAGAAGGAAAAGGGAAGTTCGCGCGCGCGCTCGAGTGTGCCGCGCGCGGAAGAAGACGCTCGAAATCAACAGCGCGGGATGGGGTATTCACCAGCGCGCCCAACCCGTTTTAGCGCGCGCGCGTTTTTTGGGCGCCCGCTGGAGCGGTGCGACGCGTTGCGCGCGCGCTAAAATGACGTTTTTTCCGGCGCGGCGCTAGTATAGCGCGGCTGTTGGAGATGCTCTCACATGTTGAGCCGAGCAGAGCATTGTGAAAGGAAAGCGTGACACCTCGGCCCCACTGCCCCCCCATCTACTTTCCCCTTTCCAGTCCAAAAACCCCAGCCCATCCGAGGCACACCACGCCTGAAAACCCCACGGCGCCGCCCGCCCCAACGCCGATGGAGAACCCGCTGATGCCGGCGGTGCTCGACAACCTGCCCCACCTCCTCGACAACCCCCACCTGGCCGAGAACCTCCTCCACCGCGCCATTGAAGACCTCCGGCGGAACAACGCCCTCGCCTCGCAGGCAGCCGTCTGTCTCTTGCAAGGCTTGCGCTTGGAGGCCGAGCTCCGGACCCTCCCCGCGCTCACGGAAGAGGAGAGGCTCGAGCGCGCCGCTCTCGTCGCGGTGCTTGATGCGCTCGTGGCCAGCCTCGAGTCCCTCTCGGAGGAGCAATCGACGCTCATCCGGCTCGTCGGGCTGCTCTTCGTGGTCCGGGCGGCCGCCTCTGCCCGGAGCCGCGCGCACCTCCTCCCCGGCCTGCTCCTCGCGGCCGTCTCGGCTGCTGTGGTCGTGTACGTCTCGACGGGCGGCGCCGTGGTGCCGGGGTTCAGGAGCTTCGTCCGGTTCTCCCTCCTGATGCTGGGTTTCCTCTTCGCCTCCGATCGGCCTCGTGCTCCCGGGCGTGGTGGGTAAATGTTGGTTTCCTCAGAAAGCAAGGCAGGGCCTTCAGAGGGAACCCCTTGAGAGACGTCGTAGTGGTTAATTTAGTCTAATGGGTCGTTTCGTTAGTTTCATTTGCTTCATCTTGTTATGGGCTCCGTTGCTAATGGTAAAATAGACATCTGAGACATGTCAATTGCTGGCACACTCTGTTCAGAGAGGTGATGTTCCACTTGTCGCTCCTAAGATCTGTCTTCACATGGTACTTCCTTCGTCCATAATATAAGAGCAATTTTGAAGTTAAAAAAAGAGAGCAATTTTAACACTAAACTAGTGTAAAAAAGTACCTTTATATTATGAAACGGAGAGAATAGTTAACTTTGTGTCGCTGTTCGTTAATTCCACTTCTCTTGTCGTGTTTGTCGATCTGTCGAGGATGATAAGTGCAAATGTTGATAGATAGAAGGTTCAACATTTTTGGGGTTTGACGTCGGTAGATTTAGAGGACGGGGCGTCGACCCATTGGCTGGGTAGTTGGGGTAGCTGCCAGACCAGCCGAGTTCAAGCCTCGACTTTGACGCTGGTGCACGCTAAGTTTCTTTATAAAAAAAGCCAACGAGGGTTAGTCCTTGGGTTGATCTCATTTTTTTACGTCGGTAGATTTAGTTTTTTTTAACGGAAATATGTGTGTTTTAGGAACACAAAACGGACGCGGACCCTCACAAATACCAACAAATACCCGCCCCTATGAACACGCTCACACACATCTTATTCCTAAAGTATCGAAATTGATCAATCACGAAATGTCTGAAAGTTTTGTTTATGTTTGACTTATAGTGCAACCAATATCTCGCGCGGAAAAATGTATTATGTTTGAATTTTACTCGAGCTCAATTATCATTGAACTGTCACATGAATTTCTCAAGTTTTTTATGAATACTACTCCCTCTGTTCACTTTTATAAGACCTTGAAGACATTTCAGACAATGTACAAAACAGCCCATTTTGAGTTGTCTGAAATGACTTACAAAAGTGAACGGAGGGAGTACCATACTTTAAGATGATTTTTCTACATATTTATATTCTCTGGTCAGTTTGTTTCTATGCGCCGTAAATCTGTTGTAACGCCCGGATAATTAAGCTACAGTAATCTTTGCTAATGATGCCACGTCACTTCGATTACTGTTGCTAATCTCTTGTTAGTTTGAAACCGATTAAAATTCAAATTCAAAATGTGGCAAATAATAAAAGTTTTCACCATATTAAACTAAAATGTTCGGAGTGTGCAAATAAATGCTTAGGTGTTTATGATGAGGGATCCATGCTTTTATAAATAACCTAAATACTTAAAATGAATTAAAACAGAAAAGAAAATAAATAAAAAAAATACAAAAGAGAAAAACAAACTAACAAAAACAAAAACAAAAACAAAGGGAAACACCCCTTCCACTGAGGCTCAGGCCCAGCAGGCCACCAGCCCAACCGGACCAACCGCCCCCGACTCCCCATACCCCCCACTCCCGTACTCCAAACCCCCCATCGACACCCCACTCCCCCCTGAAATATCTCCACACCCTCTCTCCCCCGATTGGATCGGGATCGGAGGAGGAGGCCGCCGCCCGGATCGCCCGTCGCCGTCCATCGCCGCCTCGGG
>LR738711.1:674654810-674688615 GCA_902687465.1 Secale cereale
CTCGACGCACTCGCCGGAGCTGCCCCGTCGGTCTGCCTCTTCTACGTCGACGTCGACGCCGTCGTCCCCGCCCCCCACCACGTGCACCGCTGCCACGATCCTTACGGCCCCAGTGAGCCTCGCCCCTCTCCCCTTTGCCTCCCTGCTCGCACCGCACCGGCAACGTCGCCCCGCGCCCTCCGCGCGCAGGCGAGCCCATGGCCGCGCCCGTCACCCTTCGCCCGCGCCCTCACCGCCCCGCCGCTTGCCGCCGCGCACTCGCATGCCCCGCGCCTGCCGTGGCCGCTTCGGCCACCGCACTCCGCCCCGCCTCGTCGGGCCTCTCCCCCTCGCCCAGGCTCGTCGCCGCGCGCCCCTGCCCCGCACGCCCGCACCGTCCGCGCCCGCCCGCAACTTCCCGCGACCGCTTCGCCGCACGAGGCCCCTTCCGCCGCTGCTCCCCGCCGCGCTCTGGCCAGGCTCCGGCCCGCATGTGTGGCCTCGTCCCCGCTAGTTGCGGCCGCTAGTCCCGCCGGCGCTCACCAACAGCAACCCACGCACAATCGCACCGCCTCTCGCTCATTACTACAGCCGCCGCCCGCACTGGCCTCCCCACACGCGCCTTAGTCGTCCGCAAACGCACCCCTCCGCGTCGGCTTCCTTCGCCGGAGACGGCCGCCCGGCGAGCCCCGCCGTGGCCGCCGGCGTGCTATGGCGCCCGTACCCCCGCTGTGGCCCGGTCCGCCCCTCATTCGGGCGCTGCCCCGTTAATCGCCACCCATGCGCCCGCTAAGGCCTTGAGCCCATGACACGAGGGGCCCACGCCCTAGAACGTTTTAAACGAAAAAAAGAATAATTAAAAATATATATCAATCAATTAATTAACTAAATAATTAACTTAATTAATTCTATTTAAATTAACTAATTAGATAATTAACCTAATTAACTCTGTCTGATGAAACTGCTAACTAAACAGTCTATGACAAGTGGGACCCACATGTCAGCAACCCAGTCAATACCCCTGTTGACTGCTGACGTCAGCATGCACTGTTCTGGATAATGTTGAATTAAATTAATTAAATAAATTCTAAAAATATTTTAAAACTCTAGAAAATCATATAAAATAAACTGTAGCTCAGATGAAAATACTTTCTACATGAAAGTTGCTTGGAACGACGAGACGAGTCCGGATACGCAGCCCGTTCATCCGCCACACATCCCTAACCTATCGAACTCGCAACTTTTCCCCTCCGGTTCATCTGTCCGAAAACGCAAAACACTAGGAATATTTTCCCGGATGTTTCCCCCCTTCGTCGGTATCACCTACTACCGCGATTGGGCACACCTAGCATCACGCCTTGTCATGTCATGCATCTATTTGCATTGTATTCATTGTTTCTTCCCCCTCTTCTCTCCGATAGACTACGAGACCGACGCTGCTACTGCCCCGATTGACTACGGTGTTGACGACCCCACCTTCACTGCCGAGCTTCCAGGCAAGCCTCCCCCTTGATCAACCTGATATCGCCTATTCTTCTCTCTACTGCTTGCATTAGAGTAGTGTAGCATGTTACTGCTTTCGATAATCCTATTCTGCTGCATAGCCTGTCATTGTTGCTACAACCGTTGATACCTTACCTGCAATCCTAAATGCTTCATATAGGATGCTAGTATTCCATCAGTGGCCCTACACCCTTGTCCGTCTGCCCTGCTATTCTATCGGGTCGTGATCACTTGGGTGTGATCAGGGGTATATACTACATACACTTATACATGATACATGTAGTGACTAAAGTCGGGTCGGCTCGTTGAGTACCCGCGGTTGATTCACGGATTGGGGGCTGAAAGGACATACTTTCCCGACGGCCCTCTGTGTGGATCTTTGTGACGGAGCGACAGGGCAGGTTGAGACACCTAGGAGACAGGTGGGCCTAGCCCTGGTCGTTGTCCGCAGTTATTTCATAATAACACGCTTAAAGAGATTGGACATTAGATCCGAGTCTCGCCGTTGGCCTATACGCACTAACCAGCTGCGTGGGAACAGTTATGGGCACTCGACGTCGTGGTATCAGCCGAAGCCTTCTTGATATCAGCGACTTAGCGGCGCGTGCCGGATTGGACTGGAACGCCTACTCTGGTATTAGGAGAGGCTAGGTCTGCTTATCGGCCACCGTCGCAACATGCAGGTGTGCATTGGGCGATGGGCTCAGACACCCGTGCGCTTAGGGTTTAGACCGGCGTTCTGACCTCTCTGTTGTGCTTAGGTAGGGCTGCGACGTGTTGATCTTCCGAGGCCGGGCATGACCCAGGAAAGTGTGTCCGGCCAAATGGGATCAAGCGTGCTGGGTTATGTGGTGCACCGCTGCAGGGAAGTTAATCTATTCGAATAGCCGTGTCCCTCGTTAAAAGAACGACCGGAGTTGTATTCCGACCTCATGACAGCTAGAACCGGATACTTGATAAAACACACCCAGATGGGTTCCAGATATAACTCGGTGGTTGCTCTCTCACAGGCTGATGTGTGGGAGGATCGCCGAGTAGGATTATACTATTCGTTGTTACTTGGTGAACTTACCATCTATTCTCTTCTACTGCTGCAAGATGGAGGCTGCCAGAAGCGTAGTCTTCGATTGGATTAGCTATCCCCATCTTATTCTGGCTTTCTGCAGTTCGGTCCATCGATATTACCCATATCATTGTTACCATTGCATATGTAGTATAGATCCTTGCTTGAGAGTACTTTGGATGAGTACTCACGGTTGCTTTGCTCCCCCTTTTCCCCCTTCCGTTCCTTCTCCTCGGATGATGCAACCAGATAGTGGAGCCTAGGAGCCAGACGCCACCTACGACGACTCCTACTACACCGGAGGCGCCTACTACTACGTGGAGTTTGCCGACGACGACCAGGAGTAGTTTAGGAGGATCCCAGGCAGGAGGCCTGCTCCTCTTTCGATCTGTATCCCAGTTTGTGCTAGCCATCTTATGGCAACTTGTTTAACTTTATGTCTGTACTCAGATATTGGTTGCTTCCGCTGACTCGTCTATGATCGAGCACTTGTATTCGAGCCCTCGAGGCCCATGGCTTGTAATATGAAGCTTGTATGACTTATTTTACTTTAGAGTTGTGTTGTGATATCTACCAGTGAGTCCCTGATCTTGGCCGTACACATTTGCGTGCATGATTAGTGTACGAACAAATCGGGGGCGTCACAAGTTGGTATCAGAGCTGACTGCCTGTAGGAATCCTCCTTCCACACTCCTTGGCCGAAGTCAAGTCTAGACATTGCAAAACTTTTACTAACATGGTTGTGTGGCTTACGGGCCCACGTCGCCATTTGGGTGGTACTAGGTTCTTTTACTCCTCGATCTTTACTCCGGGACTCTGAACACTCTCCTATTCGAGTTAAAACGATTTTACTAACTCTAACATTAGGATCCCGAGACCCCTCACCCCAAAGTTGGATAAGCCATAGTTATTGCTTAGAATAATATTTTGCAAAATCCCTCACACTACCATTTGACTCCTTTGAAACATCTTTGTTTTTAGATGGAACCCATGAGGCAGGCCGTGCGCCACACGCAGGCCATTGGAGCCTCGGGATCACCTGCTGTGCTAGCTGAGATGATGACCTACCTGGGTTATCGCTGGCATCCTGAGTATACCGTGTACGAGCAGTACCAAGACTTTAACCAGGAGCAGTACCGTGCCATCGTCCGCCTCTACTCTCATGCAGAGGACTCCTCTACTGTGCTGCACACCGCTCATGATGTTGGAGTGACCATCGATATGGCAGTTCACGATGTTGCTTACGCTGCTCTGACATGCCTTCGTGGAGAGTATCGGGCATTGGACACTTCCCCTTTCAGGCACGTTGCTATCGCCTCCAACGATGGAGCGGAGGGATACTACACTACTACCTACTCCACCGTCACCCGAGAGCCCTTCCATCATCAGAACCTTGTTTTGCATGCTGATGGGCTGGATCGAGCTAACCGAGCTCTTCGCCACGAGTTGTACACCACCCGTCAGCACCTGTACCGCGCCTTGATGCTGTTGCACCCCTTTGTCCTATCTAGACAACTGCCGCCTACCGCGATCTACCCAGCTAGGACCGTGATGCCTCCTAGTGTCGGTTGGCCAGATGTGGGAGGCTACGCTCCCGCACTTGGTCCTCTGTTGCCACCTGGACGTCGGGTTCTGCACCAGAGTATCGACGGCCCCCAGGTTGCTGGCGTGGAGGACTTTCCGTTGCAGCACTGCCAGTTGTCAGACTACCTCCACATCCACAGTTCTGTCTGGGACTGATGTAGTCTTACTTATTAGTATTAGATGCATTCGCCGCGAGCCTGCGTGCCGCTGCTACTTCTCAAGCTTGCGTTGTATTACCTCGAAGAGGAAATGGAGATGCAGGACAGTAGCGTAAGTATTTCCCTCAGTTTTTGAGAACCAAGGTATCAATCCAGTAGGAGACCACGCGCGAGTCCCTCGCACCTGCACAAACAAATAAGAACTTCGCAGCCAACGCGATAAGGGGTTGTCAATCCCTTTACTGTCACTTACGAAAGTGAGATCTGATAGAGATGATAGTTTATATTTTTGGTATTTTTGGTTTATAAGAACAATAAATAAAAGCGATACAAGTAAAGTAGATGTAGATTGATATGTTGAGAATAGACCCGGGGGCCATAGTGTTCTCTAGTGGCTTCTCTCATGATAGCGATATTCTACGACGGGTAAAAAATTTACTGTCGAGCAATTGATAGAAAATTGTATAATTATGAGACTATCTAGGCATGATCATTGTATATACGCATCACGTCCGAGACAAGTAGACCGACTCCTGTCTGCATCTACTACTATTACTCCACACATCGACCGCTATCCACCGTACATCTAGTGTATTGAGTTCATAAGAACAGAGTAACGCCTTAAGCAAGATGACATGATGTAGAGGGATAAACTCAAGCAATATGATATAAACCCCATCTTTTTATCCTCGATGGCAACAATACAATACGTGCCTTGCAGCCCCTATTGTCACTGGGAAAGGACACGGCAAGATTGAACCCAAAGCCAAGCACTTCTCCCATTGCAAGAACTATAGATCTAGTAGGCCAAACCAAACCAATAATTCGAAGAGACTTGCAAGGATATTATGAGCACACATAAATAGTTCAGAGAAGAACCAAATATCTTTCATAGATAACCTTGATCATAAACTCACAATTCACCGGATCTCGACAAACACACCGCAAAAAGAGATTACATCGAATAGATCTCCTCGAAGACCGAGGAGAACTTTGTATTGAGATCCAGAGAGAGAGAGAAGAAGCCATATAGATACTAGCTATGGACCCGAAGGTCTGTGGTAAACTACTCACAACTCATGGTGAGGGCGATGAAGATGATGATGATGAACTCCGTGATGGACCCCCCTCCGGTGGAGCTCCGGAACAAGCTCCAAGATGGGATCTCATGGGAACAGAAGGTTACGGCGGTGGAATAGGGTTTTCTCTTAGTTCACGGAGGTTTTGGGGTACGTAGACTTATATAGGAAGAAGGAGGACACTGGGGGACGCTCGAGGGGGCCACAAGGCAGGGGGCGCGCCCTGGGAAGGGGGGCGTGCTCCCCACCCTCGTGGGCAGCCCCTCGATCCCCTGACGTGGTTCTCAAGCTCCCTGTGCGTGATTTTCTCCAAAAATATCTCTCGCGAAGGTTTCATTCTGTTTGGACTCCGTTTGATATTCTTTTTCTGCAAAACCCTGAAAAGGCAAAAACAGCAATCTGGACTAGGCCTTTGGGTTAGTAGGTTAGTCCCAAAAATGATATAAAAGTGTATGATAAAGCCCATTAAACATCCAAGACTTCATAAATAATAGCATGGAACAATAAAAAATTATAGATACGTTGGAGACGTATCAAGCATCCCCAAGCTTAATTCCTGCTCGTCCTCGAGTAGGTAAATGATAAAGAAAGAATTTTTGATGTGGAATGCTAACGAATATAGTTTTTCAATGTAATTCTCTTAATTGTGGCACGAATGTTTAGATCTGAAAGATTCAAGATAAAAGTCTTTATTGACATAAGAAACAATAATACTTCAAGCATACTAACAAAGCAATCATGTCTTCTGAAAATACTATGGCTAAATAAAGTTATCCCTACAAAATCATATAGTCTAGCTATGCTCCCTCTTCATCAGACAAAATATTCATATCATGCACAACCCTGATTTCAGCCAAACACTTGTTTTCATACTCTATCTTTTCAAACCTTTCAACTTTCACGCAATACATGAGCGTAAGCCATGGATATAGCACTATGGGTGGAATAGAGGTGGTTGTGGAGAAGACACAAAGGAGGGAGATAGTCTCACATCGACTAGGCGTATCAACGGGCTATGGAGATGCCCATCAATATATATCAATGTGAGTGAGTAGGGATTGCCATGCAACAGATGCACTAGAGCTAAGTATGTATGAAAGCTCAAAGAAACTAGTGGGTGTGCAATCCAACTTGCTTGCTCACGAAGACCTAGGGCATTTGAGGAAGCCCATCGTTGGAATATACAAGCCAAGTTCTATAATGAAAATTCCCACTAGTATATGAAAGTGACTAAACATGAGACTCTCTACAATGAAGAACACGATGCTACTTTGAAGCGCAAGTGTGGAAAAAGATAGTAGCAATTGTCCCTTCTCTCTTTTCTCTCATTTTTTTGGAGGGGTTTTCTCTTTTTTTTATTAGCCCCTCTCTATTTTTTTGTGCCATCTCTTTTTTTATTGGCCTTTCCTCACATGGGACAATGCTCTAATAATGATGATCATCACACTTTTATTATAACTCGAAATTACAACTTGATACTACAACTAGTATGACTCTACATGAATGGCTCCGGCGGTGTACCGGGATGTGCAATGAATCAAGAGTGACATATATGAAGATTATGCATGGTGGCTTTGCCAGAACTACGATGTCAACTACATGATCATGCATGGCAATATGACAATATGATGCGTGTCATATGAACGGAACGGTGGAAAGTTGCATGGCAATATATCTCGGAATGGCTATGGAAATGCCATGATAGGTAGGTATGGTGGCTGTTTTGAGGAACAATATGGTGGCTGTTTTGAGGAAGGATAAATAGTGGGTTTATGGTACCGGCGAAAGTTGTGCGGTACAGGAGAGGCTAGCAATGGTGGAAGGGTGAGAGTGCGTATAATCCATGGACTCAACATTAGTCATAAGAACTCATATACTTATTGCAAAAATCTACGAGTCATCAAAACAAAGCAATCAACGCATGCTCCTAGGGGGAAGGTTGGTAGGTGTTAACCATCGCGCGCCCCCAACCTCCACACAAAGGTTGGCACTCTACAAATACCTCATGCTCTAACTTCGTCACATAGCGGTTCACCATATGTGCATGATACGAGAATCACTAACCTAAACACAAGTATTTCTCAATTTCATAATAACTCCACTAGCATGACTCTAATATCACTATCCTCATGTCTCAAAACAATTATCAAGCATCCAACATCTCATTCTATTCAATGCACTTGGTGTGAATTTTTTTTTACTACATTGACATTGGATGTTTATCATGCGAAGACTAGTTTCTTTAGCCTAAACACATTACCATGCTGTTTTAATAGACTTTCAAATAGATATAAGTGAAGCATGAGAGTTCAACAATTTCTACAAAATATTACCACCACCGTGCTCTAAAAGATATAAGTGAAACACTAGAGCAAAGACTATTCAACTCAAAAGATATAAGTGAAGCACATAGAGTGGTCTAACAATTCCTAGGCCATAATTAACTATCTCAAATAGGTGTGTCCAGCAAGGATGATTGTGACAAACTAACAAGGAAAGACTCAAATTATAGAAGACGCTCCAAGCAAAACACATATCATGTTGCGAATAAAAATATAGCTCCAAGTATAGTTACCGATGGATGAAGACGAAAGAGGGGATGCCTTCCCGGGCCATCCCCAAGCTTAGGCTTTTGATTGTCTTCAATTTACTTGGGGTGCCATGGGCATCCCCAAGCTTAGTACTTTGCTACTCCTTGTTCCATAGTCCATCAAAGCAATACTCAAAACTTGAAAACTTCACAACACAAAACTTAGAAAAACATTCTCGTGAGCTCCGTTAGTATAAGAAAGCAAACCACTACTCAAAGGTACATCAATGAATACATTCTTTGTTTATATTGGTGTTAAAGCTACTGTATTCCAACTTTTCTATGGTTCATATCCTCCAATACTACTCATAGATGCATCAGAATAAGCAAACAACACATGAAAAACAGAATCTGTCAAAAACAGAACAATCTGTAGTAATCTGCAGGTTTCGTCTACTTCTGAACTCCAAAAAATTCAAACTAAATTGGTAAATTTGTGGAATTTGTCTACTAATCATCTGCAAAAAGAATCAACTAAATAGCACGCTCCAGTAAAAATCTGAAGATCACTTTAGCGAGCGCTAACGATTCTGTTTTTCACAGCAAGATCACATAAACTTCACACAAGTCTTCCCAAAGGTTCTACTTGGCACAAACACTAAACAAAACATGGAACCACATCTAAACAGAGGCTAGATGCAATTTTGATTCCCTAAGAGAAGAAAAAATAAATAACTATAAAATTGGGTTTCCTCCCAACAAGCTCTTTCTTTAGAGCGATTAAGATAGGCTTGAGAATTCAATGATGCTCACATGAAAGATAAGAATTGAAGCACAAAGAGAGCATCATAAAACATGTGACAAACACATCTAAGTCTAACATACTTCCTATGTATAGGCATCTTATAGCAAAACAAATTAGCAATACAAGCAAGATCTAGCATATGCAAGGAAGGAGAAAGAAACAATAGCAATCTCAACATACCGAGAGGTAATTTAGTAACATGAAAATTTCTACAACCATATTTCCCTCTCTCATAATAATTGCATGTAGGATCATGATCAAATTCAACAAAATAGCTATCACATAACATATTCTCAACACGATCCACATGCATGCAAAGTTGACACTCTTCCAAAATAGTGGGATTAACATTAACTAAAGTCATGACCTCTCCAAACCCACTTTTATCAAAAAAATCATAAGCTTGAACATCCTCCCAATATGTGGGATCTAAAGTTGACACTCTTCCAAACCCACTTTCAATATTATTGCAAACATTATTATCAATCTCATATTCATCATGGGGCTTAAATAAATTTCCAAGATCATAAGAAGAATCACCCCAATCATGATCATTGCAACAAGTAGTGGGCATAGCAATACTAGCATCCCCAAGCTTAGGGTTTTGCATATCATTAAGACAATTGACATTTGTAATAGCATCATTGCAATCATGCTTCTTATTTAAGGAGCTAACATGAGTCACTTTTTCTTTTTCAGATTCATAAATTTCAAGCAAAACCTCATAAAGATAATCTAGTGCACGCAGCTCACTAGCAATATGTTCAACATAATTGGATCTCTTAAAGAGATTAGCAAGTGGATGACGATCCATACTTTAGCAAGCGAAGATGCAAGCTAATTGAGGGCACATAGCAAAACAAGCAAACAAGAGGCACGTGAATGGTAAACACACGGCAGAAGAAGGTCGAATAAAGCGGCAAGGGTGAAGTGGGGGAGAGGAAAACGAGAGGAAAAAATGTAATGCGAAGGATAAGGGTTTGTGATAGGTACTTGGTATACGACTTTTGCGTAAGCCTCCCCGGCAACGGCGCCATAAATTCTTCTTGCTACTTCTCAAGCTTGCGTTGTATTCCCTCGAAGAGGAAAGGGACTTGCAGCACAGTAGCGTAAGTATTTCCCTCAGTTTTTGAGAACCAAGGTACCAATCCAGTAGGAGACCACGCGCGAGTCCCTCGCACCTGCACAAACAACTAAGAACTTCGCAGCCAACGCGATAAGGGGTTGTCAATCCCTTTACGGTCACTTACGAAAGTGAGATCTGATAGAGATGATAGTTTATATTTCTGGTATTTTTGGTTTATAAGAACAACAAATAAAAGCGATAAAAATAAAGTAGATGTAGATTGATACGTTGAGAATAGACCCGGGGGCCATAGTGTTCTCTAGTGGCTTCTCTCATGATAGCGATATTCTACGGCGGGTAAACAAATTACTGTCGAGCAATTGATAGAAAAGCGAATAATTATGAGACTATCTAGGCATGATCATTGTATATAGGCATCACGTCCGAGACAAGTAGACCGACTCCTGCCTGCATCTACTACTATTACTCCACACATCGACCGCTATCCAGCATACATCTAGTGTATTGAGTTCATAAGAACAGAGTAACGCCTTAAGCAAGATGACATGATGTAGAGGGATAAACTCAAGCAATATGATATAAACCCCATCTTTTTATCCTCGATGGCAACAATACAATACGTGCCTTGCAGCCCCTACTGTCACTGGGAAAGGACACCGCAAGATTGAACCCAAAGCCAAGCACTTCTCCCATTGCAAGAACTATAGATCTAGTAGGCCAAACGAAACCAATAATTCGAAGAGACTTGCAAGGATATTATGAGCACACATAAAAAGTTCAGAGAAGAACCAAATATCTTTCATAGATAACCTTGATCATAAACTCACAATTCATCGGATCTCAACAAACACACCGCAAAAATAGATTACATCGAATAGATCTCCTCGAAGACCGAGGAGAACTTTGTATTGAGATCCAGAGAGAGAGAGAAGAAGCCATCTAGATACTAGCTATGGACCCGAAGGTCTGTGGTAAACTACTCACAACTCATGGTGAGGGCGATGATGATGATGATGATGATGAACTCCGTGATGGATCCCCCTCCGGTGGAGCTCCGGAACAGGCTCCAAGATGGGATCTCACGGGAACAGAAGGTTACGGTGGTGGAATTAGGGTTTTCTCTCTGTTCACGGAGGTTTTGGGGTACGTAGACTTATATAGGTAGAAGGAGGACACCGGGGGACGCTCGAGGGGGCCACGAGGCAGCGGGCGCGCCCTAGGAAGGGGGGCGCCCCTCACCCTCGTGGGCAGCCCCTCGATCCCCTGACATGGTTCTCAAGCTCCCTATGCGTGATTTTCTCCAAAAATATCTCTCGCGAAGGTTTCATTCCGTTTGGACTCCGTTTGATATTCTTTTTCTGCAAAACCCTGAAACAGGCAAAAAACAACAATCTGGACTGGGCCTTCGGGTTAGTAGGTTAGTCCCAAAAATGATATAAAAGTGTATGATAAAGCCCATTTAACATCGAAGACTTCATAAATAATAGCATGGAACAATAAAAAAATATAGATACATTGGAGACGTATCACCGCCTATGATGTCCTTAGTCTATGTACTGAACTCTGTGTACTGAACTCTATGCATGCACCCCTTTTGTAATATATGCCGACTACTATGTGGTATTTTACGTGCTCTTTTCATTATGCATGTTTCATTCATGAATGATTCTTGTGTTTGCAAATTTCTCAATGTTGAACTACCCCTGTTATATATTAGCAGGATGGTTAGACCAGCTGTCCGTGGTCGTGGTGGCAACGCCCCACCACCGCCTGAATACATGGCCGGTATGATCCAATAGTTTGAGCTGAACCGCCAGTTCATGGAGACTGTCATGGCTCAGTTCCCTTGCCCCAACATGGATCAGCAGCATGGCGCACTAACACTGAATGACTTTGCACGCCTCAACCCATCCGTCTACCGCAGCTCAACTCAACCTCTTGATGCTAATGACTGGCTTCATGACATTGCCTTTGAACTGGAATCTGCTGGAGTTGCCGCTGCCAACTATGTCGCCTTTGCGGCATACTACCTGAAGGGTCCCGCTGCTCAATGGTGGGACAACCACATGCGTACATTGCCTGCTGGAACAATCATCACCTGGCCAGAATTCCAAGCTGCCTTCCATGCCCGCTTCATTCCTCAGGGAATCATGGATAGGAAGAAGCGTGAGTTCCGCAACCTCACCCAGGGCAACAAGACTGTGGATGCTTATCAGCGGGAGTTTCTGGACTTATCCCACTATGCTGAATAAGACATTGCCACTGATGCTCGTAGACAGGAAAAGTTTCATGACGGACTTCAAGCTGACATCAAGCTCGCACTCCTTGTGCATGACTTTGGAGATTTCGCCACCTTGGTGAACAAGGCCATACAGGTTGAAACTGGTCTGCAGGAACAACAGAGCACTCTCAGGCGCAACCGTGAACCGGGCTCATCCTCGGGCCCTCCCTCACAGAAGCATAGGGTCTGGATTCCCAACAGTTTGTACCGTCCTGCTGCACCTGCTCCAAGGCAGTGCTATGCTACACCTCGTCTGCCTCCGCCACCTAGGCAGCCAAGACTTCCAGCTGCACCACTCCCAGCTCCTGCTTCTGCTCCCAATGATGGTATGTGCTTTAGGTGTGGCCATCCAGGTCACCGCGCTAAGGATTGCACTCGGAACAAGAACCAACTGGCACTTCCGGCAACTGGCTGTGGAGACAATCAGTCCCGCAACAACAATGCCATGCCTTATGGCCGTGTTCATGCCAACCACGTTGATCTCAATGAAGCTCAAGACCAGCCTGCTACTGTGATTGGTACTCTCCTTGTTAATTCAGTACATGCATCTGTTTTATTTGATTCAGGAGCATCCCATTCATTCATATCAGAAGATTTTGCATACAAGCATGGCATTAGAAGTGAGGACATGAAAACTTCGGCATTAACACTCCTATAGCCAAACGACCCTACAAGATGCCGCCTCATGAACTCATTGAGCTTAAGGAGGAAATTGACAAATCTCTTGCTAGTGGTTTCATTTGCCCGAGTTGCTCTCCTTGGGGAGCACCTCCCCTGTTTGTCAGGAAGAAGGATGGGACAAACCGACTGGTCCAAGATTACCGTCCTATCAACCAAGCAACTATTCAGAAAAAATATCTGCTTCCTCAGATCAATGATCTTTGTGATCAACTGGCTGGTTCATAAGTGTTCTCTAAACTCGACTTGAGGTTGGGTTACCACCAGATCCGTGTTCGTGAAGAGGATATCCCAAAGACCGCCTTCGTGAGTCGATATGGTTCATTCGATTACACCGTCATGTCATTCGGCTTGACAAATGCTCCAGCTACTTTCTCTCGTCTGATGAACTATATATTCATGGAATACCTCGAAAAATTCATCATGGTTTATCTGGATGATATCCTTGTATTTTCCAAGAATAAGTAAGAACATGCTGAACATCTTCGCCTTGTGCTGGAAAAGCTTCGAGAGCATCAATTGTATGCTAAATTTTCCAAGTGCAAGTTCTAGCTTCCTGAAGTAACCTACCTTGGGCATGTCATCTCCAAGGATGGTATTGCCGTCAACCCCAAACGAGTTCAGGCCATTCTCGATTGGACTCCTCCGAAGAATGTCAAGCAAGTCAGAAGTTTTCTCGGTCTCGCCAGCTATTGCCGTCGATTCGTCGAGAACTTCTCTAAGATCGCCAAGCCTCTAACTAGTCTACTTCACAAAGGCGTCAAGTTCGAGTGGACAGACAAATGCCAGGAAAGTTTTCAGGCGCTCAAGGACAAGCTGACTTCTACTCCAGTGCTTGATCCACCTGATACTAAGAAGGACTTCGTCATCTACTGTGATGCTTCCCGTCAAGGATTAGGCTGTGTCCTAATGCAAGAGCGCAGAGTAATTGCTTATGCCTCTCATCAATTGTGCCCTCATGAAGAGAACTACCCAGTTCATGACCTTGAGCTAGCTGCTGTCATATATGCTCTTAAACAGTGGCGACATTACCTTCTCGGTAATCGTTGCGAGATATTCACCGACCACCAAAGTCTGAAGTACTTGTTTACTCAACCAGACCTGAGCCTCCGTCAACAGAGATGGATGGAGAACGTAGCAGATTTTGACTTGGGTATTTTCTATACCCCGGGCACGGCTAATGTGATGGCTGTTGCCTTGAGCCGCAAGGCATATTGCAACCACCTCCAGGTTCACAAGGTTCAGCCCTCGCTTGTTGAAGAATTCAGAAAGCTGAACCTCCGTATTGTTCCTCCTGGTGCACTCGCTCCTCCTGCTGAAGAGTTCCCTAAAATGAACCTCCATGTTGTTTCCCAGGGTTCTCTCAATACCCTGGTTCCTAAACCGGATCTCGTGGACACCATCAAGTGGATACAGAAGGCAGACAACGAAGTTGAGAAGATTAAACGCTATCTCGCAGGAGGAAAGCTCTCATTCTTCACTATTGCCGATGATGGAGCCTTGTACTTCAAAGGCCGCCTAGTGGTTCCGAGTAAGAGTGAAAACCTGGATATGACTCCAAGGGTTATGAAAGAAGCTCATGATACACCTTTGTCTATTCATCCTGGTAGTACCAAGATGTACCAAGACATTCGTCAGAGATTCTAGTGGTCTAATATGAAGCAAGACATTGCTCGTTATGTTGCTGAGTGTGACTTTTGTGGTCGTATCAAAGCAGAACATCAAAGGCCTGCTGGAACCTTGCAACCTATCTCTATTCCTGAATGGAAATAGAACCATGTTGAAATGGACTTCGTCACTGGATTTCCCAAATCGCAGAAAGGTAATGATGCAATTCTTGTCGTCATTGACCGGCTTTCTAAAGTTGCACATTTTCTGGCAGTCGAAGAAACGATTACTGCTAGTCAGCTGGCAACTCTCTACATGTCCAGAATTATTTCACTTCACGGTATTCCACTGGTTATCAGTTTAGACCGTGGCAGTTTATTCACTTCAAGATTCTGGGGTAGTTTCCAAGAAGCCATGGGAACACATCTGTCATTCAATACTGCCTTTCAACCTCAGTCGCAAGGGCAAGTTGAACACGTCAACCAAGTTCTTGAAGACATGCTTCAGGCTTGTGTAATTTCCTTCGGCAAGAAATGGGAGGAATCTCTCCCATATGCTGAGTTCTCTTATAATAATAGCTATCAAGCTAGTCTGAAGATGGCTCCCTTCAAAGTGTTCTATGGACGAAAGTGCCGACCCCTCTGAACTGGTCAGAAACTGGGGAACATTCACTCTTCGGTCCGGATATTATTCAACACGCTGAAGAGCAAGTCTGCGTCATCCACGAGAATCTGAAGACTGCTCAGTCACGTCAGAAAAGTCAGTATGATCGTCATCGTCAAGACATGGTCTATCAACCTGACGAAAAGGCTTATATTCGAGTTACACCAATGAAGGGTGCTCACCGCTTCGGGATCAAGGGTAAGTTAGCTCCTCGCTATATTGGACCATTCACTATTCTTGAAAGGCGTGGAAAGGTGGCATATCAACTGGAGCTGCCACCGAACCTTTCTCAGGTTCACGATGTGTTCCACGTGTCTCAACTCCGCCGCTGCTTCAAGGACCCAGTCCGAGCAGTGGATCACGAAGTGCTCGAGTTTCAACAGGACCTCTCCTATAAAGAGCATCCGGTCCGCATTCTCGACCAAGCTGAACATCGCACACGTTAGAATGTGATCAAGTTCCTCAAAGTCCAGTGGTCACATCACTCTGAAAACGAAGCCACTTGGGAACGCGAGGATCGACTTCGTGAAGAATACTGTAATGCCCAGGATGGGAATATACCTCCTACGTGTCGAGGCACGACTTAAAGGTATAAGCCCATTCTGGAATGATCGCAAGTTCGGTATCTTTGCACGACTCATGTAAAAATAGGGATGAAATTGCAAACGGATAGTTGGCTTACACTCGCCACGTCACACAATACATTACATAAGCAAAACATGATCCAAATAACATCACAACCCGACTACGGGTGAAGATCCAAATGAAAGATACCAAAAACATAAAGCCACAGGTTCGAATCGCCCCTAGTAGAAACCACTACTGATCATCAGGATAGTGCACATAGTATCGACTACGTTCTTCATCGTACTCCCAGAACAGCTCTGTGTCGTCACCTGAGTAGTTCACCATGGTACCTGCATCTGGTGTGGTGTAGAAATCTGTGAGCCACGGAGGACTCAACAATCCCTTTCCCGGGTAGCAGAACAATCTAAACCTTGGGTGCGGAACAAGGCTGAAGAAAGAATAAAAGGTTGCAGCTGCACTAGCACTAGCTTACGTGTTAAGAGCGAGAAGAGAAGTGCCACGAGCGTCAAAGTGATCACTAAGTGATCCTATCTAAGCATGTCAAACATAACCCCACCGTGTTCACTTCCCGAACCCCTTTCGAAAAATGACCGTCACAGTTACTCACGCTGGTAGTGTGTTCTGAACATGGTGTCAAGTTTTCTACAACTGGATATTAACAAATTCCCATCTGCCACATAACCGCGGGCACGGCTTTCGAAAGTTCAAAACCCTGCAGGGGTGTTCCAACTTGGCCCATTACAAGCCCACGATCCGTGGAGTCGCAACTCCAAGGTGGGAAGGCCCGAGTATTCTCGGAATCCCGTGCTCAAGATACTCCGACTAAGGTAAGACTAATCCAGCAAATCCTCCCGGCGTGCCGACACCCTGACAGTAGCCGCGCGTATCTAGTCTCAGGCCACGACCGGATGGGTGAAGCTACGGGTTTTTACCAGCCCTCGGGTTTCCCCAAGGTGGCTCCGCAGGCTCCCCATTTTGGACCAACACTCATGTGAAGCACTGGCCCGGGGTTGTTGATTAAGAAGAGGGTTAGTTACTCCCTATGCAAGTTTTAGTTATTAGGCAAATGGAGTACCAATGTTGGGACTTGCTGGAAAAGATTTAGCGCTAAGCGGTTTATCGAGGGGGTCCCATAACTCCAACCGTGTGAGGAACACAAAAATCAAGGAACACAACACCGGTTTATACGGTTCCTAGGGCGACATGAGTGGAACAAATCACCTAGCAAGAGGCTTAGCCTTCCACCCATTACCAATATATAGATGATTTAGTTAAAGAGTTTATATAGTGTGATATCCCAACAAGCTTCAACATGAAGCAAGAATCTTCAAATCTTTTCCTGCAACTAGCAATGCTATAAGAGGGGCTGAGCGAAGCCTACGTAGCCAATCAAAGGTTTGCATAGGTTGGGTGGTTAAACAGATTCATGGTTACAATAGTAGGCTGACAAACAAACATGGGCATCGAGGCAATAAGCTAAAGAGCGAGACTTCTAGCAATAGGCAAAGATAGTAATGATATCTGGGTCAGGTCATCTTGCCTGTCGAGTCATCGATGGGATCGTAAGACGGCTCCTCGTTCTCAACCTCGGTACTAACCTCGTTCTCGTACTTGGTCTCGGCTTCCGTCTTTACTCAACACAAGAACACACGAGGCACGAAATCAAACAAGGTGGAATGCACAATCTACAGGATGCACATATGATGCACTTAGGATGCACTGCAGATGCACTTAGGATGCATTACATGACAACATAGGAAGCACACCAGAACAACACAAGAACAAGACAATATGCTCAAGCAAGTAGGATGCAAGAAAAGTCTATTTAGGATGCAAAACAAGGCAAGGTAGGAAGCACAGAGAAACAACACAAGAAACACCAGGTTTAAATGAGGCCGGAACTACTTAAGACAAATCCGGTAAGTCCTCATATGCATAGTTTGAAATTAGTCCAGATCTGATCAAACCTTAAGTTAAAGTTGATAAACAGCAAGTTAACATGCACCAAGATAATCTACACGAAATTCTAGTCAAGTTTCGTATAAAGTTTGTTTAAAACGGAGCTACGGTCTAGAAGATATGATCAAAACAAGATAAGCATGGCAACGGTGCAAAATGCACCCAAACATCAAGCAAACATACTCCAAACATGTTAACAAGATGATATTATGAATCTACATGCAAAAACACACAAGTTTCATGTAGGGCACGCTCAAAACGGAGCAACGGACTAAAAATTACACCCGAAACAAGAAACAATGCAAAGCTGAAATTAACAGCCACATAGCAACTTGGAAGCAAGATATATATACTCTACAGCACTCAAACATGATGACAAGAAGCATGGACATGAAGTAGACATATCCTACAGCAAACAACTCCATTGGAGCATCTCCATAGGAGGCATGGATCAATAGCAACAAGCTACAACATTTTGAACATGACAATAAGAACCTGACAGTAATATTTGATAGCAACTTGGGAGCAAGAATTAAATATGCTACAGCAACCCAAATGAGCATGTGAGGGCATGGATGGATATACAACAACATATACAAAAGGAATGATCAATGGCCACCCCAAAACTAACATGGATTTGCCTAGGACAACAAGCAAACATAGCATCAGGATATGACAGATTCCAGACTTAGTGAAATTTCACTAAGTGTTAAAACAGTTAAGTTGGCATGGCATGTTTGCAAGCAAGTTTAAGTCATATTAAAGCATAAGACGGCAAAAGGTTTGCACCACAGCAAATATCGCATGATGGAGAATCTAAAACATATGGGCATGTGACATGGGGAAAAACACAACAATAGCAACGAGCTCCTCAACTAGGCATCTCGTAACAAGTTACAAAACCTAACAGCCACTTGCACTTTTGCAACAGGATAAACATGGCAAAATGAACTCTAACATGCATGCTACAGCAACCAACATGTAGAGCATCTCATGATGAATATTTTGACATATCATTTGCTTCATTTGGATAAACATGCACCAAGTTATCACATCTCAAACATGGCATGAAAATAACAAGTAGCAGCAGTTTATATCAAGTAGCACTCTTGTCACGAAGATTAAGACATCTAGATGGACTCAAACAAGCATGACACAATGGAACAAAACGTAGTACACATCACCACGATCATTTTGACATATCATATGCACAAACCGGACATGCACACAAAAAGTTATTGCCATCACAAGAAGCCATCAGACAACAAAATTATCAGGGACTTAGAGGAAAAAAATAACCTCAGATCTGGTCAACGGCGGATCGGGCCGGGTCAATGCGGGCTAACGGGTTGCGGATCGGGCGCGGGAACCCGCTAGGGTTCGAACCCGTGGTGCAGATCGGGATCGGCCTCGGGCGCTCGATCCGGCGGCGGCCGGCGAGTGGCCGGCGGGGCAGCGGCTCCGCTCCGGTGAGGGCGAGGGCCGGCGGGACTCGGTGGTGGAGGCGCGGCGGGGGCCCGACGGCCGGTGGCGAGGGGACGGCGAGCTGCAGCCGCGGAGGGAGGCGGCGGCCGGCGATCTCCGGCGGCAGGGCGGCGATCTCCGGCGGCGGGGCGCGGCCGGCGTCGGGACTCGGCGCGGAGGCGGAGGGCGGAGGGGCGCGTGGGGGAGCGGCCCAGAACGACGGCGGGGAAGGGCCCGCGTCGGGCCTGCGGGCCGGCACGGTGCAAACGGCGGAGGTGCCACATGGCAAGCGGCGAGTGGTCCGGCGCGTCCGGGCGGACGTGTCCGGCGGCGGTGGAGGGTTGGATCTAGGGTTTTTTGGACGAAAATGGCATGGGGGACGTTTTTATAGGCACAAGGAGCTAAGAGACTCCAAATGGGGAGCAGTTTTCGGCCACACGATCACAATTCGACGAGTGAGATGATGGGAAGGGTTGTGCTGGGTTGGTGGGCTGTTGTGGAGGGGGTCTTGGGCCTCAAAGAGGAGGTAATTTTAGCCCACTAGGTTATGCGTTGGAGTACCAAACGAACTCCAAACGCGACGAAACTTGACAGGCGGCCTAAACGTACCAAAACAACATCGCACGACAAGTCTCACGCCATTCCGAAAACGTTACACGGCCACACACGAAAGAAGGACTCGGGGATACCACGGGCACGTGTGAGAGCGTCGGAACTCGAAACGGACAACGGGAAGAGACGAGTGGGACCGGATGCAAACGAGAACACAAATGCAATGCAATGCACATGACAACATGGCATGGATGAAATGCACACACGCACACGACAAAACGACGAAACCCGAAAAGACGAAGAACCCGGAATGGAACTGATGAAGCCAAAGTTTATATATAGCCATATAGGGAAAGTGTTACATCCGGGGCATTACAAATACGCCGCACTGTTTCCTTCTACCTCCAAAATCTCGGGACGATATTTCTTGAAGTGGAGGAGAATTGTAACGCCCGGATAATCAAGCTACAGTAACCTCTGCTAATGATGCCATGTCACTTCGATTACTATTGCTAATCTCGCGTTAGTTCAAAATCGATTAAAATTCAAATTCAAAATGTGGCAAATAATAAAATGCTTAGGTGTTTATGGTGAGGGATCCATGCTTTTATAAATGACCTAAATACTTAAAATGAATTAAAAGAGACAAGAAAATAAATAAAAGAAAGAAAATACAAAAGAGAAAAACAAACTAACGAAAACAAAAACAAAAACAAAGGGAAACACCCCTCCCACTGGGCTCAGGCCCAGCAGGCCACCGGCCCAACCGGACCAACCGCCCCCACTCCCCATATCCCCCACTTCTGTACCCCGAACCCCCACCAACACCCCACTCCCCCCCGAAATATCTCCCCCCCCTTTCCCCCGATTGGATCGGGATCGGAGGAGGAGGCCGCCGCCCGGATCGCCTGTCGCCGTCCATCGCCGCCTCGCCCCCGCCACTCGACGCACTCGTCGGAGCTGCCCCGTCGGTCTGCCTCTTCTACGTCGACGCCGTCGTCCCCGTCCCCCACCACGAGCACCGCTGCCACGATCCCTATGGCCCCAGTGATCCTCGCCCCTCTCCCCTTTGCCTCCCTGCTCTCCCCGCACCGGCAACGTCGCCCCGCGCCCTCCGCGCGCAGGCGAGCCCATGGACGCGACAGTCAACCTTCGCCCGTGTTGGGGAACGTAGTATTTTAAAATTTTCCTATGATCACGCAAGATCTATCTACCAGATGCATAGCAACGAGAGGGGAGAGTGAGTCTACGTACCCTCGTAGACCGAAAGCGGAAGCGTTAGAACAACGCGGTTGATGTAGTCGTACGTCTTCACGGCCCGACCGATCAAGCACCGAAACTACGGCACCTCCGAGTTCTAGCACACGTTCAGCTCGATGACGTCCCTCGAACTCCGATCCAGCTGAGTGTCGAGGGAGAGTTCCGTCAGCACGACGGCGTGGTGACGATCTTGATGTTCTACCGTCGCAGGGCTTTGCCTAAGCACCGCTACAATATTTATCGAGGAGAACTATGGTGGAGGGGGGCACCGCACACAGCTAAGAGATCAAGAGATCAATTGTTGTGTCTAGAGGTGCCCCCCTGCCCCCGTATATAAAGGAGGGAGGGAGAGGCCGGCCCTAGAGGGGGCGCACCAAGTGTGGGGAGTCCTACTAGGACTCCCAAGTCCTAGTAGGATTCCCCTTTCCTTTCCGGAGTAGGAGAGAAGAAAAGAGGGGGAGAGGAAGAAGGAAAAGGGGGCTGCACCCCTTGTCCAATTCGGACCAGAAGGGGGGGTGCACGCCTCCTTCCTTTTGGCCTCTCTCCTCTATTCCCGTAACTCCCCGGTACTCCGAAAATACCCGAATCACTCGGAACCTTTCCGATGTCCGAATATAGTCGTACAATATATCGATTTTTACGTCTCGACCATTTTGAGACTCCTCGTCATGTCCCCGATCTCATCCGGGACTCCGTACTCCTTCGGTACATCAAAACTCATAAACTCATAATAAAACTATCATCGAAACCTTAAGCGTGCGGACCCTACGGGTTCGAGAACTATGTAGACATGACCGAGACACGTCTCCGGTCAATAACCAATAGCGGAACCTGGATGCTCATGTAGGCTCCCACATATTCTACGAAGATCTTTATCGGTCAAACCGCATAACAACATACATTGTTCCCTTTGTCATCGGTATGTTACATGCCCGAGATTCGATCGTCGGTATCTCAATACCTAGTTCAATCTCGTTACCAACAAGTCTCTTTACTCGTTCCGTAATACATCATCCCGCAACTAACTCATTAGCTGCAATGCTTGCAAGGCTTATAGTGATGTGCATTACCGAGTGGGCCCAGAGATACCTCTCCGACAATCGGAGTGACAAATCCTAATCTCGAAATACGCCAACCCAACAAGTACCTTCGGAGACACCTGTAGAGTACCTTTATAATCACCCAGTTACGTTGTGACGTTTGGTAGCACACAAAGTGTTCCTCCGGTATTCGGGAGTTGCATAATCTCATAGTCATAGGAACATGTATAAGTCATGAAGAAAGCAATAGCAGTAAAACTTAAACGATCATAGTGCTAAGCTAACGGATGGGTCTTGTCCATCAGATCATTCTCCTAATGATGTGATCCCGTTGATCAAATGACAACTCATGTCTATGGCTAGGAAACATAACCATCTTTGATCAATGAGCTAGTCTAGTAGAGGCATACTAGGGACACTCTGTTTTGTTTATGTATTCACACATGTATTAAGTTTCCGGTTAATACAATTCTAGCATGAATAATAAACATTTATCATGATATAAGGAAATAAATAATAACTTTATTATTGCCTCTAGGGCATATTTCCTTCAGCCCGCGCCTTCACCGCCCCGCCGCTTGCCGCCGAGCACTCGCACACCCGCGCCTGCCATGGTCGCTTCGGCCACCGCACTCCGCCCCGCCTCATGGGGCCTCTCCCCCTCGCCCAGGCTCGTCGTCGCGCGCCCTGCCCTGCACGCCCGCACCGTCAGCGCCCACCCGCAACTCCCCGCGACCGCTTCGCCGCACCAGGCCCCGTCCCCCGCTGCTTCCCGCCGCGCTCCGGCCAGGCTCCGGCCTGCACGCGTGGCCTCGTTCACGCTAGCTGCGGCCGCTAGTCCCACCGGCGCTCATCGACAGCAACCCACGCACGCCCGCGCCGCCTCTCGCTTATCACTACAGCCGTCGCCGCCGGCACTGGCCTCCCCACACGCGCCGTAGTCGTCCGCAACCGCACCCCTCCGCGCCGGCTTCCTTCGCCGGAGATGGCCGGCCGGCGAGCCCCGCTGTGGCCGCCGGCATACTATGGCGCCCATACCCCCGCTGCGGCCCGGTCCGCCCCTCGTTCGGGCGCTGCCCCGTTAACCGCCACCCATGCGCCCTCTAAGGCCTTGGGCCCATGACACGAGGGGCCCATACACCAGAATGTTTTTAAAAAAGAATAATTAAAAGAATATATCAATTAATTAATTAACTAAGTAATTAACTTAATTAATTCTATTTAAATTAACTAATTAGATAATTAACCTAATTAACTCTATCTAATTAAACTGCTCACTAAATAGTCTATGACTAGTGGGACCCACACGTCAGCGACCCAGTCAATACCCCTATTGACTGCTGACGTCATGCTGATGTCAGCATGCACTGTTCTGGATAATGTTGAATTAAATTAATTAAATAAATTCTAAAAATGTTTTAAAACTCTAGAAAATCATACAAAATAAACCGTAGCTCAGATGAAAATACTTTCTACATGAAAGTTGCTCGGAACGACGAGACGAATCTAGATACGCAGCCCGTTCATCCGCCACACATCCCTAACCTATCGAACTCGCAACTTTTCCCCTTCGGTTCATCTGTCCGAAAACACAAAACACCGGGAATACTTTCCCGGATGTTTCCCCCTTCGCCGGTATCACCTATTACCGTGATTGGGCACACCTAGCATCACGCCTTGTCATGTCATGCATCGTCATGCATCTGTTTGCATTCTATTCATTGTTTCTTCCCCCTCTTCTCTCCGGTAGACTACGAGACCGACGCTGCTGCTGCCCCGATCGACTACGGTGTTGACGACCCCACCTTCGCTGTCGAGCTTCTAGGCAAGCCTCCCCCCTTGATCAACCTGATATCGCCTATTCTTCTCTCTACTGATTGCATTAGAGTAGTGTAGCATGTTACTGCTTTCGATAATCCTATTCTGCTGCATAGCCTGTCATTGTTGCTACAACTGTTGATACCTTACCTGCAATCCTAAATGCTTAGTATAGGATGCTAGTATTCCATCAGTGGCCCTATACCCTTGTCCGTCTGCCCTGCTATTCTATCGGGCCGTGATCACTTGGGTGTGATCACGGGTATATACTACATACACTTATACATGATACATGTAGTGACTAAAGTCGGGTTGGCTCGTTGAGTACCCGCGGTTGATTCACGGATTGGGGGCTGAAAGGACATACTTTCCCGACGGCCCTCTGTGTGGATCTTTGTGGTGGAGCGACATGGCAGGTTGAGACACCTAGGAGACAGGTGGGCCTGGCCCTGGTCGTTGTCCGCGGTTATTTCATAATAACACGCTTAACGAGTTTGGATATTTGATCTGAGTCTGGCCGTTGGCCTATACGCACTAACTAGCTGCGTGGGAACAATTATGGGCACTCGACGTCGTGGTATCAGCCGAAGCCTTTTTGACGTCAGCGACTTAGCGGCGCGCGCCGGATTGGACTGGAACGCCTACTCTGATATTAGGAGAGGCTGGGTCTGCTTGCTGGCCGCCCTCGCAACGTGCAGGTGTGCATTGTGCGATGGGCCCAGACCCCCGTGCGCTTAGGGTTTAGACCGGCGTGCTGACCTCTCTGTTGTGCTTAGGTAGGGCTGCGACGTGTTGATCTTCCGAGGCCGGGCATGACCCAAGAAATTGTGTCCGGCCAAATGGGATCAAGCGTGCTGGGTTATGTGGTGCACCCCTGCAGGGAAGTTAATCTATTCGAATAGCCATGTCCCTCGGTAATAGGACGACCCAGAGTTGTATTCTGACCTCATGACAACTAGAACCGGATACTTGATAAAACATACCCAGATGAGTTCCAGATATAACTCGATGGTTGCTCTCTCACAGGGTGATGTGCGGGAGGATCGCCGAGTAGGATTATACTATTCGTTGTTACTTGGTGAACTTACCATCTATTCTCTTCTACTGCTGCAAGATGGAGGCTGCCAGAAGCGTAGTCTTCGATTGGATTAGCTAACCCCCCCTCTTATTCTGGTTTTCTGCAGTTCGGTCCACCGATATTACCCATATCATTGTTACCATTGCATATGTAGTATAGATCCTTGCTTGCGAGTACTTTGGATGAGTACTCAGGGTTGCTTTGCTCCCCCTTTTTCCCCTTCTGTTCCTTCTCCTCGGATGATGCAACCAGATGGTGGAGCCCAGGAGCCAGATGCCACCTACGACGACTCCTACTATATCGAAGGCCCCTACTACTACGTGCAGTCTGTCGACGACGACCAGGAGTAGTTTAGGAGGATCCCAGGCAGGAGGCCTGCTCCTCTTTCGATCTGTATCCCAGTTTGTGCTAGCCATCTTATGGCAACTTGTTTAACTTTATGTATGTACTCAGATATTTGTTGCTTCCGCTGACTCGTCTGTGATCGAGCACTTGTATTCGAGCCCTCGAGGCCCCTGGCTTGTAATATGAAGTTTGTATGATTTATTTTACTTTAGAGTTGTGTTGTGATATCTACCAGTGAGCCCTTGATCTTGGCCGTACACATTTGCGTGCATGATTAGTGTACGGACAAATCGGGGGCGTCACATCTATATCTTCAAACCTCTAACTCCATGATACTTCTCCAACGTATCTACTTTGCCAAACACTTTTGCCCTTGTTTTGGACTCTAACTTGCATGATTTGAATGGAACTAATCTGGACAGACGCTGTTTTCAGCAGAACTGCCATGGTGTTGTTTTTGTGCAGAAATAAAAAGTTCTCAGAATCGCCTGAAAATCAACGGAGAATTATTTCAGAAAATATAAAAAGTATCTGCAAGAAGATGTGCACTAGGGGGCCCACCATGTCCTCGAGGGTGGGGGGCGCGCCCCCCTGCCTCGAGCCCCCCCCCCCGATGCTCCACCGATGTATCCCCAGGTCCTATATATTCCGTTTCGTGGAGAAAAAAAATCAAGGAGAAAGAATTATCGCGTTTCACGAGACGAAGCCGCTGCCAAACCCTAATCTCTCTTGAGAGGGCTGATCCGGAGTCCGTTCGGGGCTCCAGAGAGTGGAGATCGTCGCCATCGTCATCATCAACCTTCCTCCATCACCAATTCCATGATGCTCATCGCCATGTGTCACTAATTCCATTGTAGGCTTGCTGGACGGTGATGGGTTGGATGGGATCTATCATGTAATTGAGTTAGTTTTGTTAGGGTTTGATCCCTAGTATCCACTATGTTCTGACTTTGATGTTGCTATGACTTTGCTATGCTTAATGCTTGTCACTAGGGCCCGAGTGCCATGATTTCAGATCTGAATCTATTATGTTTCCATAAATATATATGTGTTCTTGATCCTATCTTGCAAGTCTATAGTCACCTACTATGTGTTATGATCCGGCAACCCCGAAGTGACAATAATCTGGACCACTCCCGGTGATGACTATAGTTTGAGGAGTTCATGTATTCACTATGTGTTAATGCTTTGGTCATGTACTCTATTAAAAGGAGGCCTTAATATCCCTTAGTTTCCAATAGGACCCCGCTGCCACGGGAGGGTAGGAGAAAAGATGTCATGCAAGTTCTTTTCCATAAGCACGTATGACTATATTCGGAATACATGCCTACATTGCATTGATGAACTGGAGCAGCAGAGTCATACGTGCTTATGGAAAAGAACTAGTTCTGTGTCACCCTAGGTTATAACTTCTACATGATAAATTGCATCCGACGTAATTTCCCATCACTGATCCAATGCCTACGAGCTTTACCTATATTGCTTGTCGCTTATTTACTTTTCTGTTGCTACTATTACAAAAACTACAAAAACATGATCTTTACTTTTATTGCTGCTACCACCACTATCATATTACTTTGCTACTAAACTATCTTGCTGCAGATACTAAGTTTCCAGGTGTGTTTGAATTGAGACTCAGCTGCTAATACTTAAGAGTATTCTTGGTTCCCCTTGTGTCGAATCAACAAATTTGGGTTTAATACTTTACCCTCGAAAACTATTGCGATCCCCTACACTTGTGGGTTATCAAGACTATTTTCTGGCGCCGTTGCCGGGGAGCATAGCTCTATTCTTTAAGTCACTTGGGATTTATGTCTGCTTATCGCTATGAAGAATTTGAAGGACTCAAAAACCAAGATCTTACCCTCAACTACGAGGGGAGGTAACGAACTGCCATCTAGCTCTGCACTAGATTCTCCTTCTGTTATGAGTAAACTTGCGACACCTACTCCTGCTATTGAATCTGATATGTCGTATGTTCTTGATGATGCTACTTCTGCTATGTATGATGAACCTATCTTTATGCCTGATACTGTGCCAATAGGTGAATTTCTAGATGAACAAATTGCTAAGGTTAGGGAGAATGCCAATGTTGATGATATTTATGAAAGTGATGATGAAACTACTCCCAATAGATATAAATTGCCTGTTGTTCCTGAGGGTTATGTTATGGATGAAGAAACTGCTAGAGACTTTCTTGCTTGCAATGATAGATATGATCTTAAGAAATTATTAGCTAAGCTAAAAGAAAAGTCCTTGAATGCTAGAATGAAATATGACCCTGCTTTTGCTACTTCACCTATATGTGTCACTGATAAGGATTATGAATTCTCTGTTGATCCAGAGTTAATTACTTTGGTTGAATCTGATCCTTTCCATGGCTATGAGTCTGAAACTGTTGTGGCACATCTTACCAAGTTGAATGATATAGCCACCATGTTTACCAATGATGAAAAGATTCGTTACTACTATATCCTTAAGCTATTTCCGTTCTCGTTAAAGGGTGATGCTAAGACTTGGATTAATCCTCTTGATCCTGGTTGTATATGTAGTCCCCAGGATATGATGTATTACTTCTCTACTAAATATTTTCCCGCTCATAAGAAACAAGCTGCCTTACGGGAAATATATAACTTTGCTCAAACTAAAGAAGAGAGTCTCCCACAAGCTTGGGGGAGGCTTCTCCAGTTACTTAATGCTTTGCCTGATCATCCTCTTGAGATGCATGATATACTTGATGTCTTTTATAATGGACTAACCGATGCTTCCAGAGACCACCTGGATAGTTGTGTTGGTTGTGTTTTTAGGGAAAGAACAGTGGAACAAGATGAATTATTATTGAATAATATGCTGGCCAATGAAAATAATTGGACACTTCCTGAACCAGCCCCTAAGCCAACTCCGAAGAAAAGAGGTGTTCTATTTCTCAGTCCTGAAGATATGCAAGAGGCAAAGAAATCCATGAAAGAAAAATGTATTAAAGCTGAAGATGTTAAGAATTTACCGCCTATTGAAGAAATACATGGTCTTGATAACTCGACACAGGTAGTAAAGGTAAATTCTTTTTATAGATTTGATGAAAGTGATATTCCTCGTTATAAGTCTGCTAGCCAATGCTTAGATGAGTTTGACAATTTTATTGTGAAAGAAGAAAGCTTCAATGCTTATGTTGGTAGACAATTACAACACAATGCTTATATGATTGAACGCTTGAGTGATTATCTGTCTAGTGCTAAAGATGAATTGAAACTTATTAGTATACATGCTTCCATGGTCACCACTCAAGTAGAACAAGTACTTAAGGCTCAGAATGATTTGCTCAATGAATTAAATAGTAAGAATAATGACAATTCCATTAGAGTTGTGACTAGAGGTGGTAGAATGACTCAGGAACCTTTGTATCCGGAAGGCCACCCTAAGAAAATTGAGCAAGATTCTCAGAGAGCTAATATAGATGCACCTAGTTCTTCTAAAAAGAAGAAAAAGAAAAATGATAGAACTTTGCATGCTTCTAGTGAACCTGTAGCTCACCCACGTGAGAATCCCAATGATATATCTATTTCTGATGCTGAGACACAATCTGGTAATGAACATGAACCTAGTGATAATATTAATAATGATGTTCATGATGATGCTCAACCTAGCAATGATAATGATGTAGAAATTGAAACTGTTGTTGATCTTGATAACCCACAATCAAAGAATCAACGTTATGATAAGAGAGACTTTGTTGCTAGGAAACACGGTAGGGAAAGAGAACCATGGGTCCAGAAACCCATGCCTTTTCCTCCGAAACCATCCAAGAAAAAGGATGATGAAGATTTTGAGCGCTTCACTGAAATGATTAGACCTATCTTCTTGCGTATGCGTTTGACTGATGTGCTTAAAACAAATCCTTATGCCAAGTTTATGAAAGATATTATTACCAACAAAAGAAAGATACCTGAAGTAGAAATCTCCACCATTCTTGCCAATTACACTTTTGAGGGTGGAATGCCTAAGAAATTAGGAGATCTAGGAGTACCTACTATACCTTGCTCCATTAAGAGAACCTTGTTAAAACTGCTTTGTGTGATCTTGGAGCAGGTGTTAGTGTTATGCCTCTCTCTTTATATCGTAGAATTGAATTGAGTAAGTTGACACCTACTGAAATATCTTTGCAAATGGATGATAAATCAACTGCTATACCTATCGGTATTTGTGAGGATGTGCCTGTTGTAGTTGCAAATGTCACTATTCTAACGGACTTTGTTATACTTGATATTCCCGAGGATGATAGTATGTCTATTATTCTTGGAAGTCCTTTTTTGAATACTGCAGGGGCTGTTATTGATTGCAACAAAGGCAATGTCACTTTTCATGTCAATGGTAATGAGCATACGGTACACTTTCCGAGGAAACAACCTCAGGTCTTTAGTATCAATTATATTGGAAAAACTTCAACTATCACTATTGGAGGTTTTGAGTTTCCTATTCCTACTATCAAGAAGGCATATGACATACTTATTGTTGGGGACATACATATCCCCATTGTGGTAACATAGTGTTATTTGAAAATTCTCCGGTTTCATGTTACTCGGAAAGAGTTTATTAGCAAGACCTGATCAACCTTGTTAATGGATTCCTTTTGATGAACATGGGATAGGTGAATCTAGATAGCACAAACCTTCTGTACCCTCCGTTTAGTTTTTGTTAATTAGGATTAATAAAACAAAAATAGCATTATCTGTCTGTTTCCAGACTTATCCGTGCAATAAAAAATATCCCGAAAATAAAAGTTCTCCAAATGCCATGAAAATGAAATATGATTTGTCTAGAATATTTAACAAAAATATGGCACTGAACACACAGCGAGGGGAGCCAGCACGTGACCTCGAGGGCACAGGGCGCGCCCCCTGCCTCGAGGGCCCCACGTGGCCCCCCTCCACTTATCCTTTCACCCATGCTCTTCTTCTTCCTCCAAAAAAAATCCCCAAATAGCTCAAACCCGAGTTCTAGCTCATTTTGCTGCCATTTTTGATCTCCTTGCTCAAAGCACCATTCACCAAACTGTTTGGGGAGATTGTTCCTTGGTATGTGACTCCTCCATTGGTCCAATTAGTTTTTGTTCTATTGCTTTATTTATTGCAAATTTGTGTTGCTGTGGTGACCTTGTTCTTGAGTTTACATGTCAAATTTTCTTGGTCCCAAGTAGTTCTAATGCATGATATAGCTTCTAGACACCTATAGGAGTTGTTGATATCATTCCTGTTGAGTTTGGTTAACTTTTATTGTGAGTTACTAAAAATTTCAGAAATTTCCAGAAAAGGAAAATGTTAAAAAGAATATTGAGGGGATCTTCTAGCAAGAGCTCAGAGGAGAAGAAGAAAGAAGAAAATAAGAAGCCCAAGTATCATCTTCCTCGCATGGCGGAGGCCTCACCGACTTCATCAACGACCAAAAAGAACAGTGTATTCCTCATCACCTCAGATGTCTTCTACAAGTACCAAGGCCAGGCACAAGTTTCAGAGCCTGAGCCAGAACCACCACTTGATCCTTCCCGTCAATCTGTTTATGGGTGGGAGCTGGACGAGCTCACCAACCAGTGGCGCCCAGAGGACACATCTTAGTACACTGGAGGGAGTGGCTTCGATCCGTGGCCATAGACCAACTTAGGCCAAAAGCCTAAGCTTGGGGGAGTACGTGTTTCTCACCGACTTACTTTCATATTCACACTTATTCTAGTTGTCGGTGCTCACACTCTTTCACTGTACCATCCATGCTTAGTTTAAATTTATTTTTCTTAGTCTTTTTCTTGTAGTTTCTAGCTAGTTTACTTTCTTTGCTTGTAGTAGCAACTAAAAATGAAAACCCAAAAAGATTTCCCGTTCTTCTTTTGCTTGTTGGGAGCTTTCCCGTGTAAATAGTTTCTTTTCTTTTCTTTAGGGGTTAAGAGTAGAAGACCATGATTAAAATGCTTAGTGGCTCTCATATGCTTTGTTGTTGATTTAATCTCGAGCCATATTACCTTGTTTTCTCTCTTGTATCAAATGTCTGCAGATTCCAGCTTAGTCCAATGCACGTGCACTATTATTATTTTCCACACCATTCGGTCGTGCGAGTGAAAGGCAATAAGGATGATATATGATGGACTAATTGAGATGAGAAAAGCCGGTATGAACTCGACCTCTCTTGTTTTTGTAAATATGATTGCTCGTTGTTCTTGATTCAGCTTGTTATGAATGAAACATGTTTGCAATGACAATTAGAGGATCATAGCTGCTTATGCCATGCCTAATTAGCTGAGAGTTTATAATGGTCTATCTTGCATGCCAACATGATATTAAAATGGTTGTGATGTGGTATGATGGGTGGTATCCTCCTCTGAACGATTTAAGTGAATTGACTTGGCACATGTTCACGCATGTAGTTGAAACAAATCAACATAGCCTTCACGATATTTATGTTCATGGTGATTTATATCCTACTCGGGCCTGCATTCATTGTTGATTAATTTTAATGCATGTTCATGACCGTTGTTGCTCTCTAGCTGGTCGCTTCCCAGTCTCATTCCAGCCTTCACCTGTACTAAGCGGGAATACTGCTTGTGCATCCACTTCCATAAACCCCAAAGTATTCCACATGAGTCCACCATACCTTCCTATATGCGGTATTTACATGCCGTTCCAAGTAAATTTGTATGTGCCAAACTCTAAACCTTCAAATGAAATTCTGTTTTGTATGCTCGAACAACTCATGTATCAACTAGGGCTGTCTATATCTTCCATGCTAGGTGGGTTATTCTCTCGATGAGTGGACTCCGCTCATCATTCACGAGAAAATGGCTGGTAACCGGGATGCCCAGTCCCATGCTCAAATTCATAATAATTAAACAAAACTCCCCCAGGGTTGTTGCTTGTTTGGACGGTAACCCGTGGATTCGGCTGGCCGTGGAGTGTGCTTGTTGGTGGTTGGGGGAGTATAAAGTTTACCATTCTGTTTGGGAACCGCCTATAATGTGCGTAGCATGGGATATATCGAGATTCTAGGTTGTTATGTTGACAATGAAAGTATACCGCTCAAAATGTTATTCAATCTCTATTGAAAAATCGAGCTCTGGCACCTCTACAAATCCCTGCTTCCCTCTGCGAAGGGCCTATCTATTTACTTTTATGCGGAGTCATCATCCTCTTATCAAAAATCACCAGTAGGAGAGCACCTCTGTCGTTGCATGTATTACTATTAATTTGCATTGAGTATGATCATGACTGGATCTTTTTTACCATGAATTACAATGTCTAGTCAGTCCTTGATCTTTAAAGGTGCTCTGCATTTATGTTTTGCGGTCTCAGAAAGGGCTAGCGAGATACCATCCTGTTATATCTTATCATGATTGTTTTGAGAAGTGTTGTCATCCGAGGTTTATTATTATAGCAAAAGAGCCCGTGTGTTGCAACGGGTTAAAGAAACTACCAAAATTGGGTGGGCCAAAAAATGCATTAGCAATTGTAGGAAGTAAAACACACTTATAGAAGGACCAAAATCCCAAATAATACATTTGCTTAGGGCATCTACAATCACAATGGGAAAATTTGGTTTCTCAAATGTCTATGGACGCGTCCAACCAGTGTACGGGTGTATGTGCTTTGTGCCCTTATTTTGCACACACACAACCATGCTCCCCCTTTTTTTCATCCATTTTCCTATTGGGGGTCTGGTTAGGTTACCTTTTTTTCTTCTTTGTCCTATCCAGACGATGACCAGGTTGTCCGTCCAGACGTTTGGATAGGATTTGAATGGACCCGTTGTAGATGCTCTTAGTAAGTAAAAATTTGCTACCGGTCAGAAACCAGGAGCTGAACAATAATGCATGGAATAGCCATCATTTGAACAATTGTACATAAATTTGCCATCATTGAGATCTTCAATCAAATTTCCAATAGTCAAATCATCCTCTGACAACACTGATAAGGAAAGTTTAATTAGATTTTTTGATGGAAGATCAATTAGAGAAATGTTCAACAGAACTCACAACAAAAACCCAAAATGTCAATGTCCACCACTGTGTTGCATAGCAATTGTTCTTTTGGGATCATCATTGCATACTTTAGAGCACTGTAATGCTGGCTATCATCATACTTTTTGGTGATTCAGTTTATAACGCATGTCCAGAAATGCAAGCTCACCTTCTCCATGCATGGCCTCAACCGAGACTACGAGTCTACGATTGAGGAACAAAAGTAAAAGAAGACCCGATCATCAGTTGAATAAAGTAAATGCATGTGAACAATATAAAATTAACCAGATGTATATTCGGCTACCTTACCTGAATAAAGAAGACCTAATATGAATTGCTACATATTTTATGGGCTTGGAGAAAACAATAGGGTACACATATGTAGTCACCACAACTGCTCCTGATCTATACGGGGATCTGTACCATGTCCTCCTTCACCTCTCCGCCCCATCCAAGTGCATCCCATCTAAAGCACTCCACCGGCTTTACCCTCGGCCAGCGTCTCTCCGCTTTAGTAGCCGGCTGCGGCGCACTGCACGAGCAGGCCGTCCTGGACTCCTGGTCAACACAGCAGCGCGGCCGTGGATTTAGCGCCTCCCAGGGCCTGAAGCCAAGTGCACTTGACCATGCAAACATTGCACCGGCACCTCCTCGAACCAGCACCGCCGCCGCCCGACATCACCCATC
>LR738711.1:674688682-674717620 GCA_902687465.1 Secale cereale
ATCTACTCACTCCCAGAACAGGAGGTGGATTCCAAAGGCCTGTAGCCGGTCGTGGCCCATTGCACGAGCAGGCCGTCCTGGACTCCTGGTCAACACAGAAGCGCGGCCGTGGATTTAGCGCCTCCCAGGGCCTGAAGCCGAGTGCACTTGACCATGCAAACGTTGCACCGGCACCTCCTCGAACCAGCACCGCCGCCGCCCGACATCACCCATCAACTCACTCCCGGAACAGGAGGTGGATTCCCACGGGTCCGATATCCGTCGTCTCCTCTTGTTTCTTGCCTCACCGGAGTCCGGCGCCTCGCTGGAAGAGCACCAGCGTCGCCGCCGCGTCGCTGGAGGAGCACCAGCGTCGCCGCCGCCTCGCGTCCCCCGTCCACTCACTCCCAGAACAGGTGATGGATTCCCACAGATCCGATCTCCCTCGTGGCGCGGTGAGACTGGGCGGAGCATGGCAGGAGGTGGAGGTAGGCTGGAGGTCTAGATGGGATCGAGAGGAAGGGTCGTTGGACAACCCCAAATTAGTACCACCTCATTTATATTACAATTTTGTATATACGAATCGTAAAAGCGTATTGCGACTGGGTACAAATGCCCGTGCGTTGCACCGGGCGAAAAAAAGAGGCACAACATGCTTCATGTGCAAAAAAAAGTGTGTTCCTCCAAACATTATTGAGGAATAAATAAAGCGTGCAGTTAGCCTAATGAAACCTGCTTCACGTGTCATTATGCATCATTTTTTATATCCAATTTTAATAATTGTCGATGATAAGGTTAAATATGGAAATTTTCTTATTTTCAATAAAATTTAACGTTTACATAAAAATTGGGACACTTTTTTAAGAATAGTTAACATTTTTACTAAATTGGAACATTTTTTAAAAAGGAATTTTTAACAGATGTTTTTTAAATAATGTTTTGTTTTTTCGAAAATTATATTTTATTTGTAATTATCTTTTGCACTATTTGGGCTTGGCCCAAACATAAGGACTTGCCTACACAAACACGCACACTGTAAGAAAAAGAAGACAATGTCGTTGCGAGAAGAACTACCCATGTTGTCACTCTTCCCGTTCCCCATCTCACTATCCCTGTAAACGAATAATTGCCCCTCTTCATTTAATTGCCCATGCGTTGCAACATGAACCGTCACATAATTTGCATGTTTGAAAAGTCACCCGGGATTCAGTTATCTTGCAAATGCGTAAAACAAATCTGGTGTTGTTGCTCCATGTAGTCCTCTTGTCTTCCTTGCTGAAGAGTGAAGAATGAACTGTGATATAATTTGCATGTTTGAAAAACTTGCCTGAGATTCAGTCATCTAGTCTATAGCAAATACGTAACTCAATGCCTCACTATGATATGGATAAATCTTATGGCTCTCACAAACAATGATAACTCTTGTGGGATCTTCTGTCACATAAAGTGTGACAATTGCAAGAGCAGGACAAATAATCGTACAGAAAAGATAAATTGAGCACTGAGACATCAAAGTAAATCAGAGCACTATTTCTTTTGCATTATTTCATATTCTCTGAAGCCAGTTGATTGCTTCTTAGCTATGTACCTTTCGACCAGAAGGATCAATCCAACAGGTAGCCAGTAGCCAGCTTTCTACATGTACCAGGGCTCACATATGTGTCTCTCCATGTAGAAGGTTTCAGCAGCAGTAAACAAAGCCAACCAACGGCGCAAAAGGCAGCAGTAGAGATACACATGCAACTCACAGAGAAATTCATCTCAACCTGATATTGTTTGGTCATTTAGCAGACAATTGCTACCTGGTAACCTTGGTTGGTGGCACATCTGAGTGTAAAGTTGTTGACGTTTTATTTAGTTTGAGGCTCAACGAATGGAACTAAAGCAAGGTTTTCTTGTCTAGAATTTTCGCGCCGAAATGCAAAGTCTGTGTGGGGTGCTTGGCTTCGCTTGAACTTGACAAGTTATAGCAAAGCATGGAGTGAGTTCAATCGGTTCTACTTATCTAACATGCCTCTGTATGTTTAGAAGTTCAGTTCCATCCAAATTTTACTTAGTTATATGTAACACTAACAGGAAGGTAAAGAATAGCAAAATGTACAGCCATGCAACAAAAGATGCATATGTTGGTGGTTCGTGTTGCCCAGATGGATCGAACCCACCACCAATTACTGAATTTTGTTTTCTCTGTTCAGAGAACAACACTATCTGAAGAAATTGCTGACAGATATAGTGCTTCGTTCAGCAGACCAACCACACAACATGGGTGTCTACAATCACAAGAAGGAACCAATATCTAAACTGACGTACTTCACAACAATATCTTTACCTCTGAACTCCATATTAGAAGGTACACAGAGAAACAGGGGACAGAAAAATAACTCAAAACAGGGGTCAAGGGGATACATACCTCTGCTGTAGCCAACACAGGCGACATTTGCAGCTCGACGACTGTTCTTCTACCTTCGGCAAACTCGGCACTTCTTCTACCTCCGACGAACTCGGCGCTTCTTCCTGCGGCGAACTCGGTGTCGACACTGGATGCTTCGTCCAAAATTGACCTGATGGAGATTTGAGCCGAGGACCCTCCCTTCTTATAGCAGCCAACAACAATCTGGGTCGGCAGCTCCATTGATTTGCATTGGACAAGGACACGGACTGCCATCCATCCAAATCGATTTGTGTTGGACAAGGAGACTGCAATTCCATCCAAATCATACATAGGAGCAGATGCAGATGTTGAGAAGGTTACGTCGGGGGAGGCGGGAGAGGACTGGCTGTGGTGGACAGGTCACACCGGAGTGTGCTCGCCGCCGGCGCTGGCCGACGGCGTACCCAACCTGAGTTGTGCCCCCTTCGCAGCGCCAACGAGGTCCGGCGCCCTTCTTGCACGCAAGCATGGCAGCTGCCTTCTTCGCCAAATTCCTGAGCATGGCACCGCACAGGGACAGGTGCCGGCACCGGAGCAGCAGAACGTAGGCGTCCCACGGCGACGGCGCAGGGGGGCTGCAGCAGCTAGTCCAGCGTGGCCACAAGCTCATCACCAAAACTCTTCTCCGCCCGCCGTGCCGCGCCTGAACATCTTCTCGGCCATCTTCTCCTGCTCCGTCATGCCGCCCCTTCTGCTCCCTCGTGCCGCCCCTTCTACCACAGCTTCGCCCTTCACTTGTCCGCTGAGCGTTTGGATAAAACGTACATTTTTTGAAGAAACGTAGAGACGTAGCGGTCAGAATAGAGAGTCGGGCCAAGGCCCAACTGGATCGCAGCCCAGCTAAACGAGAACGTACCGGTCAATCGAGTTGCAGAGACAAAATTTAGTACCACCTCGAATATGTTTTAAAATTCAAACTCAAAGCGTAAATTCACGGGAAGAAGCGTATTGTGACGGTGAACCCGACAAACTCGTTCCGTGCTTTATTATTAGGTAAAGATTGCTTGCTAGTTGATTATGCCATTGATGTGAGTAGTCTTGAGACCTGAAAGTTATTGTGAATGTGGTTAGTTCATGATCTTGTTGAAAACTTGAATGCTAGCTTACATATTTACAACAACAATAGCAAACAGAGTTTGTCAACGTTTTTCTTTATCACTTTCAATTTATCAACTGAATTGCTTGAGGACAAGCAAAGGTTTAAGCTTGGGGGAGTTGATACGTCTCCTACGTATCTACTTTGCCAAACAGTTTTGCCCTTATTTTGGACTCTAACTTGCATGATTTGAATGGAACTAACCCGGACTGACGTTGTTTTCAGCAGAACTGCCATGGTGTTGTTTTTGTGCAGAAATAAAAAGTTCTCGGAATCGCCTAAAAATCAACGGAGAATTATTTCAGATAATATAAAAAATATTTGCAAGAAGATCTGCATCGGGGGGCCCATACCCTGTCCTCGAGGGTGGGGGCACGCCCCCCTTCCCATGGTGCGCCCCCCTGCCTCGAGGGCCCCCCGATGCTCCACCGATGTATCCCCAGGTCCTATATATTCCGTTTCGTGGAGAAAAAATCAAGGAGAAAGAATTATCACATTTCACGAGACTGAGCCGCCGCCAAGCCCTAATCTCTCTCGGGAGGGCTGATCTGCAGTCCGTTCGGGGCTCCGGAGAGTGGAGATCGTCGCCATCGTCATCATCAACCTTCCTCCATCACCAATTCCATGATGCTCACCGCCGTGTGTCAGTAATTCCATTGTAGGCTGGCTGGACAGTGATGGGTTGGATGGGATCTATCATGTAATCGAGTTAGTTTTGTTAGGGTTTGATCCCTAGTATCCACTATGTTCTGAGACTGATGTTGCTATGACTTTGCTATGCTTAATGCTTGTCACTAGGGCCCGAGTGCCATGATTTCATATGTGAACCTATTATGTTTCCATAAATATATGTGTGTTCTTGATCCTATCTTGTAAGTCTATAGTCACCTACTATGTGTTATGATCCGGCAACCCCGAAGTGGCAATAATCGGGACCACTCCCGGTGATGACCATAGTTTGAGGAGTTCATGTATTCACTATGTGTTAATACTTTGGTCCGGTACTCTATTAAAAGGAGGCCTTAATATCCCTTAGTTTCCAATAGGACCCCGCTGCCATGGGAGGGTAGGACAAAAGATGTCATGCAAGTTCTTTTCCATAAGCACGTATGACTTTATTCGGAATACATGCCTACATTGCATTGATGAACTGGAGCTAGTCCTGTGTCACCCTAGGTTATAACTTCTACATGATGAATTGCATCGGACGTAATTTCCCATCATCGATCCAATGCCTACGAGTTTTACCTATATTGCTTATCGCTTATTTACTTTTCCGTTGCTACTATTACAAAAACTACAAAAACATTATCTTTACTTTTATTGCTGCTACCACCACTATCATATTACTTTGCTACTAAACTATCTTGCTGCAGATACTAAGTTTCCAAGTGTGGTTGAATTGACAACTCAGCTGCTAATACTTAAGAGTATTCTTTGGCTCCCCTTGTGTCGAATCAACAAATTTGGTTTTAATACTTTACCCTCGAAAACTGTTGTGATCCCCTACACTTGTGGGTTATCACTCCAGTAAATGGCCTCTCACCCAGAGAGCAGCGTTTTGACCCACAAACTCAAATGAGCCCTGGACTGAATAAAATAATCGTTAAGAAAATTAAATAAAATTCAAAAAAAATTAAAAAACGGAGAAACATGACTGATTGCTTGGTGTCCGTGCCAATTTTTAGAGCATTTGGATGTCTGAGTAGCTCTCAGCAAAAACACAGATTTGAGGTATGTTAAAAAATTACTGTTTGTGCATTGTTCGGACCCGATTTTTTTGGGTGAGAGTTACTGAGATGTACAAATGATTTGAAATTTGGCATGCACCTGACGTACTCAATCATCTTAAACACAGTTTTTTGGATTTTTATTTTATTTTCTAGTATTTGTTTTGAATTTACTGTTCATCGGTGCAGATGAGCCCGGGCTCAGAATTGGACTTCCCTTCTGTCGGTGTTAAATCCGACAAATATCGGGTAGGGGGTCCCAAGCTTGATGAGCTGAGCTAGATGGTAACAAGGAAAGTAGGGACACTATGTTTTACCCAGGTTCATGCCTCTTGAGGAGGTGAAACCTTACGTCATGCTTATTATTATTGATAATGATGGGGGTACAAAGTACAGATTGATCTACCTCGAGATCATATGAATATTTTCTAAGCTTTAAACCTTTGCAAAGTGAATGAGTTTGTTTCTAAGGACTAAACGCCGTGACTTATATAGACGTCGAGGGTATCTAGGGTTTACAAATGGACAGTTACAATCTCTAGAGATAGGCATGCCGGTTGAAACATGCTTAAAGTAAACGACAAGTCTTCAGGAGATCTTTGTCTTGATCATGCCGAGGGCCCTGGTTGGTATCGCCACTTCAACAGTCTTCAATGGGTCCTCAGCCTAGCCCATTACTGGCGGGCCAACTTGGCAACTACCCCCTAATCCAGGACACCAACTCCCTCTCACGCATACCTACTTTCTAATCCCTACCTTATTTTGACAAACTCTCCTTCCCCACCACTCCGGCTTGTCCACCTCATGATCCTAGAAATTGTAACGAGGTCTCCAAACTTTGTTACACCTCTGTCATCATCGTGCTTCGAGGTTGTCTCTGTTTCGTCAGTCGAAATGTTAGATCTAAAATTATATGGGTACAATTCTTACTTAGGGAACTTCAAGTCTCATAGGAGGGAATACATATGGTGTTGCAATTTGTAAGTAACCCATCCTCAGCAAACTATGTCTTCCATGTTACAACAAAGTATTGAAATTGACTTTCCATCTTTTTAGAAAGTGTGTTGTACATAAATCTCTTGAAACTTAGTTTATTACTTCTAAGGTTGAAGTGGCCTACGGCTTCAGAAAGGCATTACCTTTTTGTTTGCTTGAGAACTTCAACCAAAACCTCAACCTTCCCAAGTTGTGGCTGAGAGAGGTTGTTAGAGTTCGTAATTCTCACGTGGAACAACTAACTTGGGTCAATATGGGACCATGTTGAGTTTCAAACCTGTTTTTCCTACATCAAATTAATCTCAATCCATATAAGGCTCGTCGTGATTGCCCCCCACTCCGAAACAGGCTTTCGCCCCGCTATATAAATAAGGGAACCACCACATCCATACAGCGCACCAGAAATTAAAATAGTTTGTTGGAGTATCAGCACAAGCACGTGCAAAAACAACCATAAAAGAAAGGGGGAGACCACCAAGTGGACGGAAGCTAAGGAGGTCTACGGCGAAGCCAAACATCATGCGACAGTAGTCTCCTGCCCATCATTGTGGCGAAGCCAGTTGCGATCTCGTTGTCTAGAGAGCGGGTGACGGTGCTCCAAAAATGCAATGAATTTGAGGATAGTTAGAGCCCATCTAAGAAAGTGTTGGGGAACGTAGTATTTCAAAAAAATTCCTACAAACACGCAAAATCTATCTACCAGATGCATAGCAACGAGAGGGAAGAGTGTGTCTACGTACCCTCGTAGACTGGAAGCGGAAGCGTCTAGTGACGCGGTTGATGTAGTTGAACTTCTTCGCCATCCAACCGATCAAGCACCGAACATACGACACCTCCGCGTTTAGAACACGTTCAGATTGATGACGTCTCACGAGCTGTTGATCTAGTTGAGCTTCACGGGAGAGTTTTGTCAACACGACGGCGTGGTGACGGAGATGATGAAGTTACCGTCGCAGGGCTTCGCCTAAGCACTGCAACAGTATGACCGAGGTGTGTTTCTGTGGAGGAGGGCACCGCACACGGTTGGGAGAGATCAACAAATCAACTTGTGTGTTCATGGGGTGCCTCCCACCCCCGTATATAAAGGAGTGGAGGAGGGGGAGGGCCGACCCTCTCTCTGGCGTGCCCTAGGGGAGTCCTACTCCCACCGGGAGTAGGATTCCCCCTTTCCTAGTAAAACTAGGAGCCCTTCCAAGTAGTAGGCGTAGGAGAGAAGGAAAGGGAAAAGAGAAGAGAAGGAAGGAGGGTGCGCAGCCCCTCCCCCCTAGTCCAATTCGTACTAAGCATTGGGGACGGGGGCACAGCCTCCTCTCTCTCTTTCCCTTAAAGCCCAATAAGGCCCATATACTCCCCGGCGAATTCCCGTAACTCTCCGGTACTCCGAAAAATACACGAATCACTCGGAACCTTTCCGATGTCCGAATATAGTCGTCTAATATATTGATCTTCACGTCTCGACCATTTCGAGACTCCTCGTCATGTCCCGATCTCATCCGGGACTCTGAACTACCTTCGGTACATCAAAACACATAAACTCATAATATCGATCGTCATCCAACGTTAAGCGTGCGGACCCTACGGATTCGAGAATTATGTAGACATGACCGAGACTCATCTCCGGTCAATAACCAATAGCGGAACCTGGATGCTCATAATGGCTCCTACATATTCTACGATGATCTTTATCGGTCAAACCGCATAACAACATACGTTGTTCCCTTTGTCATCGGTATGTTTCTTGCCCGAGATTCGATCGTTGGTATCACCATACCTAGTTAATATCGTTATCGGCAAGTCTCTTTACTCGTTCCGTAATACATCATCTCGTGACTAACTCATTAGTCATTTGCTTGCAAGGCTTATTATGATGTGTATTACTGAGAGGGCCCAGAGATACCTCTCCGACACTCGGAGTGACAAATCATATTCTTGATCGATGCCAACACCACGAACACCTTTGGAGACACCTGTAGAGCATCTTTATAATCACCCAGTTACGTTGTGACGTTTGATAGCACACAAGGTGTTCCTCCGGTATTCGGGAGTTGCATAATCTCATAGTCATAGGAACATGTATAAGTCATGAAGAAAGTAATAGCAGTAAAACTAAACGATCATAGTGCTAAGCTAACGGATTGGTCTAGTCCATCACATCATTCTCCTAATGATGTGATCCCGTTGATCAAATGACAACTCATGTCTATGGCTAGGAAACATAACCATCTTTGATCAATGAGCCAGTCTAGTAGAGGCATACTAGGGACACTCTGTTTTGTCTATGTATTCACACATGTATTAAGTGTCCTGTTAATACAATTCTAGCATGAATAATAAACATTTATCATGATATAAGGAAATAAATAATTACTTTATTATTGCATCTAGGGCATATTTTCTTCAGTCTCCCACTTGCACTAGAGTTAATAATCTAGCTCACATCGCCATGTGATTTAACACCAATAGTTCACATCGTTATGTGAATAACACCCATAGTTCACATCACCATGTGACCAACACCCAAAGGGTTTACTAGAGTCTCTAGTTCACATCTCTATGTGATTAACACCCAAGAGTAATAAGGTGTGATCATGTTTTGCTTGTGAGAGAAGTTTAGTCAACGGGTTTGTCACATTCAGATCCGTATGTATTTCGCAAATTTCTATGTCTACAATGCTCTGCATGGAGCTACTCTAGCTAATTGCTCCCACTTTCAGTATGCATCCAGATTGATACTTAGAGTCATCTGGATTAGTGTAAAGCTTGCATCGGTCGTAACTCTTTACGACGAACTCTTTATCACCTCCATAATCGAGAAACATTTCCTTAGTCATCCAGTAACTAAGGATAATTTTGACCGTTGTCTAGTGATCTACTCCTGGATCACTTTTGTACCTCCTTGCCAAACTCATGGCAAGGTACACAATAGGTTTGGTACACAGCTTGGCGTACTTTAAAGAACCTATGGCTGAGGCATAGGGAATGACTTTCATTCTTTCTCTATCTTCTACCGTGGTCGGGTTTTGAGTCTTACTCAACTTCATACCTTATAACTCAGGCAAGAACTTCTTCTCTGACAGATTCATTTTGAACTAATCAAGCATCTCGATCTATCTCTATAGATCTTGATGCTCAATATGTAAGCAGCTTCACCGAGGTCTTTCTTTGAAAAAAACTCCTTTCAAACACTCCTTTATGCTTTCCAGAAAATTCTACATCATTTCCGATCGACAATATGTCATTCACATATACTTATCTGAAAGGATGTAGTGCTCCCACTCACTTTCTTGTAAATACAGGCTTCACCATAAGTCTGTATAAAACCATATGCTTTGATCTCCTCATCAAAGCGTATATTCCAACTCCGAGATGCTTGCACCAGTCCATAGATGGATCGCTGGAGCTTGCACACTTTGTTAGCACCTTTAGGATCGACAAAACCTTCTGGTTGCATCATATACAACAATTCTTTGAGGTATCTATTCAGGAATGCAGTTTTGACATCCATTTGCCAGATTTCATAATCATAAAATGCGGCAATTGCTAACATGATTCAGACAAACTTAAGCATCGCTACGGGTGAGAAAGTCTCATCGTAGCCAACTCCTTGAACTTGTCGAAAACCTTTTGCATCTAGTCGAGCTTTGTAAATAGTAACATTTCCAGCAACGTCGGTCTTCCTCTTCAAGATCCATTTATTTTCGATGGCTTGCCGATCATCGGGCAAGTCAACCAAAGTCCACACTTTGTTCTCATACAGGGATCACATCTCAAATTTCATTGCCTCAAGCTATTTTGCGGAATCTGGGCTCATCATCGCTTCCTCATAGTTCGTAGGTTCATCATGGTCTAGTAACATGACTTCCAGAACTGGGTTGCCATACCACTCTAGCGCAGAACGTACTCTGGTTGATCTACGAAGTTCAGCAGTAACTTGATCCGAAGTTTCATGATCATCATCATTAGCTTCCTCCCTAATTGGTGTAGGAATCATTGGAACCAGTTTCTGTGATGTACTACTTTCCAATTCGGGAGAAGGTACAATTACCTTATTGTGACGCCCGAGTAATTAAGCTACATTAATCCCCCGTTAATGATACCACGTCACCACGGTTATTATTGTTAATCTTGCGACGATTCAAATCATATTCAAATTTCAAATTTAGGATCGAGTCAAACATTTAAAGTTCTCAAAAGTCAAAACTAAAATGTTCTAAATGAGTTAGATAAATCATGGTTAATAATGGTGGAGAAACCAAAATTTAATAAAATGTTTAAGTGTTAAAAAATAGTTAAATCAATTGCCTAGATAATAAATTAAATGCCTTTTATAAATTATAAAAATATAAACTAGTATTTGGAGTGCCAACCTTTTTGTGGCTGCACCTAATATTGCAATACTAATTAGGTGTCCATCTTCACATTTTACAAAACTCGTTTGCTAATTGGAATAAGTGCAAAACATAGACTAGAAAATGAAAACAGAAAAGAATAGATAAAAAAAGGGCAAAGCCCCCTCCACCTCTCCGTGGGCCGAACGGCCCAACTGGCCATCCAGGCCACCAGGAGGCCCACCCCATCCCACCTTATCCCCCCGAGCAACCGAACCCTAGCCCACTACCATCCCAACTCCCGCCATGATCTCTCCTTCCTCCCCCCGATATGGATCGGGGGGCCAACACCGTCGCCGCCCGGAACGAGCCCGACTGCGCCCCGGCCCCCGCCGCCCATGGCCGGCGCGCCCCTCCGGCGTCCCCAACAGCCTCCACCACGCCGCCATCGGATCTCCTTCGCCCTGCCACTGCCTCGCATCTCCTCCCCGACCGCCTTCCTCGCCGGACTACTCAACCCCTCCTGTGAGCTCCCTTCGGTCACCGCCCCTTCGCGCTCACCTCTCCCTCGCCGCACGTCGCTCGCGGGCGCGCGCGCACCGCACCCCTCTGGCCACTCCGGCCCCCTCCCGCACTTGCCCCTCTCGGCTCCCCTGCTGCGCCCCGCGTCCGCCCGGGCCTCGCCGCACCTGCTCGCCACGCTCGCCGTTGCTCCATGCGCCACCGCGCGCACCGTCGGTCCCGGCCACGGTTGCTTCCGCCCCGCTCCGTTCAGCCGCACCCGTCTCCGGCCGCTGGCCCGCGCCCGCCGCCTCCAGGCCTCGTTGACCTCGCCCCCTGCTCCTGCTACGCTGTCACGCGGCCGCAGCCCCCGGCTGCACGCTACCACTCGCCGGCCCGACGGCCTTGGCCGCTGCGGCTGCCCTGCCGCGGTCACCGGCAGGCCCGCACGCGCCCGGGTCCAGGCGCCCGGCGCCCATGCCCGTTACTGCCGTCGCCCATGCCCGTTTTAGCCTTTGGCCCTATGACGAATGGGGCCCACCCCTAGAACAATAAAAAAAGAGATGATAAAAATAAATATATAATAATATATAATTAAAATTAATTAATTAACTTAATTAATGTTGTTAATTAACTATTAACCTAATTAACCTACGAACTAAGCTAGTTGTAAGGGCATATTTCTCCCTAAGTAGTTTTGGTGATTGATGACAATGCTTTTGCGGACTAATCGTGTGCTCTAAGCTCCTACAGGTATATCTCACTTAGGCACAAGACGATTGATTGCCCCTCGGATTCGATGGAAGAAGGTGTTTCCTTTTTGCTCCCTGTCGGTGGCTTTGAGTAATAGGAAAGCCGTACTATTAAGAGCAGGTCCGCTTCGGAAAGGTTTGCGTGGAATCAACACGTACACATCTTTCTCTCACACCACCTTTCCCTTGCTTCTCTGGAGTTCCAACCGCTTATTATCGTATATGCAAAACTTGACTTCTTAACTAAATCATCTACCTGGCAAGCGGTAGTACCGCTCCTTAAAGCGGTAGTACCGCACAGCCACGCGGTAGTACTGCCTGAAGACACGGTAGTACCGCACCAGCAGTAGTACCGCGGCTCCAGAGCGGTAGTACTGCGTATCTGGCCCGGCACTGATTCTAAGTGCAGAAGTAGGTGCGGAAGTAAATTTTTACTTCCGCATCCTATGCGGTAGTACCGCTTACTCCAAGCAGTAGTATCGTGTCACGTTTTGCTACTACCGTTTTCTCTGCGGATGTAGCCGCAGATGTAATTTATTTCATCCGTGGTCGTTAATCATGTCGCATGTTTTTTCCTAGCGGTAGTACCGCTCCCAGAGGGGTAGTACCGCTCAGCCAGCGGTAGTACCGCAACTTACGTGCGGTACTACCGCTCTCTGCGGGCTGAAAACGCACATAACGGTTGGATTAGCTCTCCCACTATATATAGGGGGTCTTCTTCTCCAAGAAGACTTACCTCTTCCCCCACTACTCCATTATTGCTCCAAAAGCTCCATTTCCGCCCGATCTCTCTCCCTAGCCAATCAAACTTGTTGATTTGCTCGGGATTGCTTGAGGAGGCATCGATCTACACTTCCACCAAGAGATATTTGATTCTCCCCACTAATCCCTTGCGGATCTTGTTACTCTTGGGTGTTTGAGCACCCTAGACGGTTGAGGTCACCTCGAAGCCATATTCCATTGTGGTGAAGCTTCGTGGTTTTGTTGGGAGCCTCCAAGTTGTGGAGATAGCCCCAACCTTGTTTGTAAAGGTTCGGTCGCCGCCTTCAAGGGCACCACTAGTGGAATCACGACACCTTGCATCGTGTGAGGGCGTCAGGAGAATACGGTGGCCCTAGTGGCTTCTTGGGGAGCATTGTGCCTCCACACCGCTCCAACGGAGACGTACTTCCCCTCAAAGGGAAGGAACTTCGGCAACACATCCTCGTCTCCACCGGTTCCACTTGTGGTTATTTCTTACCTTTACTTGTGCATGCTTTACTTGTTCAACTCCTATAGCATGCTTGTGTAGTTGTTATCCTTCTTTCCTTTAGTTGTCATCATAGTAGAATATCTAGACAACTTACTTTGTCGTTTAATTTAAAGTGGTTAAGAAAAGTTAAAAATTGTTAGTTGCCTATTCACCCCCCCCCCCTCTAGTCAACCATATCGATCCTTTCAATTGGTATCAGAGCCTCGTCTCTTTTTAAGGACTTTACCATCCAAAGAGTATGGGTGACAACGTAGTCGAGACGAAGGACCATTCCGGTGGAACTCCGTCCTTGCCTACGTCAGATGGGGGAGCCTCGGTCTCTCGTGAGGAGTTCAATGTGGCCTTGACCACATTGAAAGAATCACTAGCGAGCGAGGTCAAAGGCATGTTTAAAGATTTGCTTGAGGGGCTTAAATTATTCACCACACCGTTGGAAGTGGCTCGTCCCGCTACCAACGTGTCGGAGGCTAATCCCGACAAGGGAGAAGCTAGTAGTGAACAAGCCCCGGTTACTAAGAATGGGAGTGGGAAATTTGCCCAATCCGCTCCTCCTACTCACTATGGAGGACCCATTCCCACATCGCATTTAAATTCCGTTGGGCCCCCTCCCAAGTTTATCAAAAATTCTGATTTTGCTACTTGGGTGTTTTGTTTCAAACGTCATATTAATCATTGTTCTACTAACCTTTGGAGAATCATTGAGCAAGGCTTTTATCCGTATGATCCCGACAACATGACTCCAAGAGAAACTGCAGATCATCAGTTCAACGAGTCCGTTCTTTGCATTCTTCAAGATTCCATCCCTCCTGAAGACATTGCACACCTTCGACCCTTCACTGTGGCCAAGGAAGCTTGGGAGCATGTTGGAACGATGTACAAGGGAAGCACCAGTATTCAACGCTCCAACTATGAAGTGGTGCAAGATGAAGATGATGAGTTTGCTATGATCGAAGATGAAGATCCTCGTGAACTTTATCGAAGATTAACTATCCTTGCGGTTTCTCTTCGAGATCATGGCAGTAAGGATACGGATGACAATTGGATCAAGCGCAAGTTCCTCAAGGCCATGATGCCCTATCATAAGGCCATGTCCTCTGTCATACGTCAGAGACCGGACTTCCACACCTTATCCTCAAATGAAGTGTTGGATGAGTTTGTTGCCATGAGGATCTTGGACGTGATCGCCGACAATGCGGTCTTAAGAGCTCAACGATCAAAGAAGCCTAATCTTGCACCGAAGGCCAAGGCTTGTGTGGAAGAGGAGGAAGTGGAAGATGATGATGAGTGTAGCCCCGAGGACACTAAATATGCCTATCATGAGCACATGGCTCTTGCTTCAAGGAAATTCTGGGGCAAGAAGAACATAAGATCCAACTTCAACAGGAACAACTCTAGTGGGAACAAGGGGAAGCAACGAGTAAGGACATGCTTCAACTGTGGAAATGTAAGTCACTTCGTTGTGGATTGCCCATATGAGAAGAGAGAAGACTTTGGAGGCAAGCTTATTCGGAAGGACAAGTCAAAGTCCTATCCCAACAAGAACAACTTCATCAAGAAGACTCCTCCGAAAGTGTTGGTGGCCCAAGAAGAATATGTGGAGGATGATGATAATGATGAAGACGATGAGGTGACCACTATGGACACAATTGCAATTGCGACTACTCCGCACTCATCTCTCTTCGACTCACCAAACGAGAACATCACCGCCAAGTGTCTCATGGCCAAGGCCACCAACAAGGTAACCCCAAACATCAATACTACTATCTCTTCTAATCCTTCATTGACAAATTGTATTGATGAGGGTGAGGGTATTAAGGAGGGAGAAAATGAATTTGAGTTGTTCATGAAAAATCTCAAGGGCAAACCCAAGAAGCATTTTGTTGCTCTCTTGGAACAACTCGGTGAGGCCAATGACATGATCGAGGCTCACGAGGAAACCATTACTAAAATGGAAGGACATAGTCGAGACTATGCCGATGAGATATCGGATCTCTCTAACGCCCTAGAGGAAGAGCGTGGTCTTTGTTTGGCTCTTGAGGAGTCAGACAACGATGGTCATGCTAAATTAAAGAAAGATCTTGATCATGCTTTAGTTGTCTCTCGCATCCTTAACTCCGAGAAGGCAAAACTTGAGGTTGACCATGCTAAACTCAAAGAGGAGTTTGGCATACTTGACAAGGCTCACAAGGCCTTGAAAGGTATGCATGCTACTCTCAAGGAGTCTCATGATCAACTCCAGGTTTCGCTAACCAAGGAAAAGGCTATCTTCCCTCGCATGGTTTTAATTGATAATGCAAATGCTACTAACCCGTGTTGCAAGCATGTGCATCTTGTTGAAGAAAATGCCGAGTTGAAGAAGCAACTTGAGAAAGGCCTTGTGACTTGCATACAAGGTGAGAAGAACCTCAACACCCTTTTGAGCAATCAAAAGGAGGTTGTGGCAAAGGAAGGAATTGGGTTTGTCCCTAAGCCCAAGAAAAAGAAGAGTGACAAGACAAAGCAACCACCCCCTCTCCGACAATCGTTTGTGAAAGAAGGAGAGGGCACGTCAAAGAAGAAGAAAAGTGGTGGTGTCAAGAAAAACTCCACCATACCATCAAACATGGCCGGCGACTTTAATTCTTCATATGTTTTATGCTGTGCTAGTGATGGTCATGTGTTTGCTAAATTTGTTGGTTCTTCATATGAGTACATTGAATGGTCCATTTGGGTTCCTAAGACCCTTGTTACTAACCTCAAAGGACCCATTACCAAATGGGTACCTAAATCCAAGCATTGATCTATTGTAGGAGTTTGCTTCCGGTGGGGGATCATGGTTGCTCGATAGCGGAGCCACAAATCATATGACTGGAAGCAAAGACTTGGTGGTGGACGTGCATCTCGGTTCATCTATGGCCACCAACGTCGAATGGGGTGATGCTTCATCCTCTAAGGTATTGGGACTCGGCAAGGTTGTTATCTCTCATGATCTCACGATCGAGAAAGTCATGCTTGTTGAGTCTCTTGCATACAATTTACTTTCTGTACGCCAACTTGCACTCATGGGCTTTGCTACATTCTTTGATATTGATACCGTGGCCCTCCTGTGGAGCAAGACTCTTAAAGTAGCCTATGTTGGGCATGTTGAGAACGCCCTTTATGTGGTTAACTTCTCGAAGCAACTCACTAAGGTCGCGAGATGCCTAATGGCTAAAGTTGATGTGGGATGGCTTTGGCATCGCCGTTTGGCCCATGTCAATATGAGATCTTTGCAAAGTCTTCTCAAGGGGGACCATGTCCGAGGACTAACAAATGTTAGCTTTGCCAAAGATCGTGCTTGCAGGGCTTGCATTGAAGGAAAATTACATGAGAAGGCTCACCCTCCCACGACTATCATCTATTCAAGGAGACCCCTAGATCTCCTCCACATGGACCTCTTTGGGCCTCCATCTTTTGATAGTCTTGGGGGTAGAAATTACTGCTTGGTGATTGTGGATGATTACTCAAGATACACCTGGGTATATTTCTTCAAGAAGAAGAGTGAGACCCAACAAACCATCATCAACTTTGCAAATGAAGCTCAACGACAACATGAAGGAAAGATTTTGATGATCAGAAGTGACAACGACACCGAGTTCAAGAACTACACCTTGGATGAGTTTCTTGGTGATGAGGGGATCAAACTTCAATATGCAGCCCCATATACCCCTCAACAAAATGGTGTAGCGGAGAGAAAGAACCGAACTCTAATGGATGATGCAAGAACCATGATGGCTGAATTCAAATCTCCATACAACTTTTGGGCCGAAGCCATCAACACCGCTTGCCATGCATCAAATCGTCTCTATCTCCGCAAAGGCTTGAACAAAACTCCGTATGAGATTCTTACCGGTAACAAGCCCAATCTCAAGTATTTCCGGGTATTCGGGTGTAAGTGTTTCATTCTCAAGAAAGGTGTTCGTTTGTCTAAATTGGAATCTAGAGCTCATGAGGGCATATTTGTTGGTTATGCTACAAACTCTCATGCTTACCGTGTCCTCAACAAGTCCAATGGACTCAATGAGGAGACGAGTAACGTAGAGTTTGATGAAAATAACGTCTCCCAAGTGGAGCAAAGTGGTACTTGTGATGCAGGTGATGAAATTCCTCCTCAAGCCATAAGAAGAATGGGTGTCGGATATATCCTACCCATTGAGGAACCCCTTGTGGCCGAAGGAGAAGGACAATGTTCCACTCAAGTGGAACCATCACCAACCCAAGACCCACACGCTTCCGAAGAACAAAGTGAAGGCCCTCAACCTGATGAACAAGTCCAAGTGCAAGATCAATCACAAGATGGTGGAGAGCCACCAAATGATGCACAAGGCCAAGTTCTGTCCTCTGAGCATGATCAAGATCAAGAGGAAGCTCAAGATCAAGATCTAGCTCCTGTCAACGCTCAAGATGATCAACTCTGTGCTCCTCAGTTAACTCTTGAAGAGCAATTAGAGCGTCGGGCTGCAAAAGTTGCCTCCAGGCTTGCTTCCAACGAACATCACATCGAGAACATTCTAGGAAGCATCAAAAGGGGGGTAAGCACTCGTAGACAATTAGCAAACTATTGTGCTCATCAAGCTTTTGTCTCATGTGTTGAACCTCAGAAGGTTTATGAGGCGCTCGAAGACCCTGATTGGCTCAATGCCATGCATGAAGAACTCCGTAACTTCGAGCGCAACAAGGTGTGGCGTCTGGTGCCAAGGCCAAAGGAGAACCATAATGTCATTGGAACCAAATGGATCTTTAAGAACAAGCAAGATGCTCATGGTATTGTCATCCGCAACAAGGCGCGTCTGGTGGCTCAAGGCTACTCCCAAGTCGAGGGTATCGACTACGGTGAAACCTTTGCCCCCGTTGCTCGTCTTGAATCCATTCGTTTGTTGCTTGCCTATGCTTCCCATCATAACTTTAAATTGCAACAAATGGATGTGAAAAGTGCATTTCTTAATGGTCCTATTAATGAGTTGGTGTATGTTAAACAACCCCCGGGGTTTGAGGATCCTAAGTTCCCCAATCACGTGTACCAACTCGATAAGGCACTCTGTGGCCTTAAGCAAGCCCCACGTGCGTGGTATGAGCATCTTATCGAGTTGTTACAAGATCGTGGGTTTGAAATTGGGAAAATTGACCCCACTCTTTTTACTAAGAAGGTCAAAGGGGAGTTGTTTGTATGCCAACTATATGTTGATGATATTATCTTTGGTTCTCCTAACAAAGCTTTCAATGATGAGTTCGCCGCACTCATGACCACACATTTTGAGATGTCCATGATGGGAGAGTTGAAGTATTTCCTTGGGTTTGAGATTAAACAAAGAAGAGAAGGCATCTTCATCAAACAATCCAAGTATACTCAAGACATGCTCAAGAGGTTCAATCTAAGTGATGTCAAGCCGGCTACTACTCCAATGCCAACCAAATGCCAACTTGACATTGATCCCAATGGTAAAGCGGTGGATTAAAAGGTATATCGCTCTATGATCGGATCCTTGCTTTATCTTTGTGCATCTAGACCGGATATTATGTTGAGTGTAGGAATTTGTGCACGATTTCAAGCCTCACCTAAGGAGAGTCACTTTGTGGCTGTCAAGCGAATCTTTCGATATTTGGCCCATACCCCAAACTTTGGCTTATGGTACCCAAGAGGAGCAAACTTCAACCTTGTAGGTTTCTCTGATTCTGACTGGGCGGGAGACAAAGTGGATAGGTAGTCCACTTCGGGAGGGTGCCAATTTCTTGGTTGCTCTCTTGTTAGTTGGTCTTCCAAAAAGCAAAGTTGTGTATCTCTCTCGTCCAACGAAGCAGAGTATGTGGCTGCTGGCAGTTGTTGTGCTCAACTCTTATGGATGAGGCAAACTTTAAAGGATTACGGTGTCACTTGTGACAAAGTGCCTCTTTGGTGTGACAATGAAAGTGCCATCAAGATTTCTCTCAACCCGGTGTTACACTTCAAGACGAAGCATATTGAGATTCGGTATCACTTCATCCGGGATCACATAAGGCAAGGAGAGATCGAGCTTCACTACGTCAACACTCATGATAACCTTGCAGATATCTTCACGAAGCCATTGGATGAAGCAAGATTTCGCAAGTTAAGGCATGAGCTAAATATCATCGATTTGAGCAATGTGGCTTGAGTCTTTGCACACACTCCTCACACTCAATATAGTTATCTTGTCTAGATGTAGGCATGGACATAGGGGGAGTATTGTTCTCTCAATGAACCATTCCTCCCCCCATTATGCATAAACTAATCAAGTCTTTATCATTTGCCATACATAGTTGGATTAAGTGCTTCAAGACGAGTATTGGTCATGGGCCCAAGGATAATTCTTCGCGGTGCCATACCAACAAACTCAAACATAGGTGGCCTCGGCCACCGCCCTCCTCTGTGGAGTTGTGTTATTTGCCTTACTTGTGCGCTCGTCTCTTTTCTTTTTCCCTCTTTGCTAAAAGCCTCTTGTCAATTCGTGCAAGCTCTTGGAGGAGCGGTACTACCGTGCATGGTTACGGTACTACCGCAAAGGGGGTACGGTACTACCGCTCGTACAGCACGGCAATATTTCTTTACTGCCGCTGGTCGAGCGGTACTACCGCCTAGCGAGCGGAACTACCGCGCAAGCGGTACTACCGCAATGACCGCGGTACTACCGCACTCATTCGAACGGGTGGGGGTTATAAGCAGGCAGGGGGAGTTCCAACTCCCCCATACCCATTCACTCCTAACCCCCACGTCGTCCCTCTCTCTCCCTCTCAAGAACGCCGCCGGAGGATCTCGCCGGATCTCCTCCCTCGATCACTCTCCTCGCATTCCGACCGGTGGGATCGCTCCCCACCTCGCCCTCTTGCCATGGATGAAGGTTTCTCCCCTTTTCCCCTCTTCTTGTTGCCTTGATTGTTGTTTTTAGGGTTAGGGGAGATGCTTAGTGTTCTTGTGTTCTTCGTGTTCTTATCCATGGAAGTCTAGGATGTAGGAGAGTGTTTTTGCACTAGAAATGCGCATTTGTATGTTGCTACCAAGTTACTATGATCAGCCGTAGTACTGTTAGTCGATCTATATGGCCTTTTCTAGATCTGTTCCTCTTAGATCTGTTCCGTGCGGTACTACCGCTGGAGAACCGCGGTACTACCGCCCGATCTGGTCCAGATCGGATCTGACCTCAGCGGTACTACCGTTGTCCTCAGCGGTACTACCGCTCTGGCGGAAGTAAAATTTTACTACCGCTTGCCGAGCGGTACTACCGCAACCCCAACGCGGTACTACCGCTCCGTAAGCAGCACTAATTTTTTCCTTCCGCTTCTGTACACGGAAGTAAATTCTTACTACCGCAGAGTGTGCGGTACTACCGCAGCCACAAAGCGGTACTACCGCTTACTAAGCGGTACTAATTTTTTACTTCCGCGTCTGGCCAGCAGTACTACCGCTTGTGTCATATTGTCTTCGTAGCATGTACACATTCGTCTTTCTACTGGTTTCTTGTGCTTGTTGAGGCTTTGGCATTGATTCTCTTTGTGCTTTTGTCGTGTTCTTGTGGTTGTGTTTTAGGTGGTGGCTCCGGTTTCGATGCTCGTCGTACCAACCCTGTCTGCGACACCGGGTCCAAGCGTCTGCGCAACCCCAGTGATGTGCCAGCGGGCTCCAATCCCCAGCGCCGGTACAAGACTGCCGCCAACAAGCAAAAGGAATCCTCGATGACTATGGAAGAAATGCCAGCGAATGAGTTCATGGCACGGAGGAAGCACAACCCCTATGGAGAACCCCGTGCTCAGTTTCCTGGAGATGAGCTTTTCTGGACTAGGCAGCAGTATCGCATCTACCAAGAGGTGCTCAAGAGCAAGACCAACCTGTACGTGGATGCTCACTGGGTGGATGTGGACCACATGCGAAAGGACTCCAACCGGGCCTACTTTGCCAAGGCTCTGGATCTGGTCGAGCAGTTGGGACTTGAGCACATCATGACCTTCCAGAATGACTTTGATCCGGAGATTATTGCTCAATTCTATGCATCAGTCCATTTCCACACCAAGGATGATCGCCCAATGACATGGATGACCAATGGTCACAAGATGACTTCATCTTGGACGGAGTTCATGGATCTTCTCCAGATTCCTGACGAGGGACTCCACAACCCAGTTGGATTTCGGCCTCACGCCAATCCTGAATCTGCCAACAAAGACAAGCTGCTACCATTTGATGGCTTCTCGCCCCTCGTTGGTTACCCCAAGTGGAAGGTGTGAGATGCAGTGTAGCGGAAGTTTTCCCTTGGCAAAGATACCAAGGATCGATTTCCCCTGAGACTCCCAGTTTCAACAAGAAGGTGTCAACTGCTAACGGCGCCAGATATTAGCAATCAACGTGGACCTGCACACAGATACAAATAACTTTGCTCCCAACGAGTACAGAGAGGTTGTCAATCCCTCCGGCCTTGTAGTTTACAAAGGATCAAACACAAGTGATAGTAGTGATAGACATTGCTGCAATAGTAAGTAAAAGCGTAAAGTAAATAGCGGATGTGATCAATGATGTTAATATGGACCGGAGCCTCATGATGTTCACTAGTGATGTCTCTCTCCCAAAAGACGATAAAACAGCTATGTGAGGTAAACGAATTACAGTTGGGCAATTGACAGAACCATGAACGCAAACTAATGCTGACTACATTGCAAGAAAGGTTGAGGTTCAAAGCATGGGCGGTACGCCGAGGTAAGTAGACCGAAATCCATCTGCATCTACTACTAATCATCCACCTTGAGATATCTATCCAGAACATCTCGCTGGTATTAAGTTGCGAGTCCCACCCATAGTGTAAACTCAAAGCAACAAACAACTGCATTAAAAGAACTTTGTGTAAAGTAAACAATCCTCGCACCCGCGGGCACAAGCACCGTTGTTTTCCCCCTTGTGGCAACAGCACATCCCCTAGACTCATGTTTCTGTCACTCAAGCTAGTCATCGAGGGGCATGAACCCACAATCAAGCATAACGTTCCCTCTTGGAGTCACTACTTATTACTTGGCCAAAGCAATAAATAACAACGGAGAACATGCAAGAATTACTTACGAACATAAATATAAAAGAGGTGAATCAAATATATTACTCAAACACAATCTGAACATAATCTCATAATCCATCGGATCCCAGCAAACTCATCATAGCAACAGCATAAGGATTACATAGGTGCCTCGATCATGTAGGGCAGCTCACGAGGACTAATTAGTGAAGCAAAAGAACGGGAGGAGAACATCACATAGCTACTGGTCATGGACTCATGGTCCAAGGGAGACTACTCACAACTCATCCGGGAGGCGTCCATGGTGGTGGAGAAGCTCTCGGTGGTGATCCTCCCCTCCGGCAGGGTGCCGGGAAGAGTTCTCCTGGAGCTCCCGATCTTGGAAGCGGCGGCGGCGGAACAGAGATGAGATCGCGAAAAAGAGTTCCCGTCTCGAGGGTTTCGGGAGACGCTTTAAATATATGCCAAAGGGGGGCATCAGCGGAGCCTCGGGGGGCCCAGGCGCCCCCCCGGCGCGGCCCAGGGGGGGCGCGCCGCCAGGGCGCCTGGAGCCCTGGTGCCCCCCCCCCAGCTGTACTTCGGGCGCAAGGTAGCTTCTGGAATGCTGATTTTTTATATAATTTTTCTGGATTTTTCCTGGCAGTTCTCGTAATGTGAAAACATGAAATACAAAAACAGCCGAAAACAGAAACTGGCACTGGGGTGCACTGAGTTAATAGGTTAGTCCAAATATGATCAAAAGTGTATGGAAGTGTATAAATAACATAGCAATATCACCCAAAAGAGGCATGGAGCAAGCAGAAATTATAGATATGTTTTGGACGTATCAACATCCCCAAGCTTAATTCCTGCTCGTCCTCGAGTAGGTAAATGATAATAAGAATAATTTCTGTGGTGACATGCTATTAACCATATAGGACTTTTTCATAGTCATATGACAAAAGCTTACTGAGACAATGAATCTATAGTAATTAAGTTTCCTCATGAGAAAATCACAAAGGACTGAAAGTTTTACAATATGATACTGAAACATCAAAAAGATTTGTAATGAACATGGTGTGCAAAAATGATAAAGTGATATCTAGCTTGCCCCCTTTAGTGAAGCAAAACATAAATGCAGGGGCACCTCCAAGGTTTAAGTGATGACTAGATACAATGATTTCAAAATAAACGATATCACAATCATGCAAAAGACAATGCTACTTTGGAACAATGCACATTACACTCAGAATGACAATCATGCTCTCAGTAGTTGGTGCTTTTAAAAGAAGGTGGAGACTCTCGAACCGTGGCTTTTGTTGGCAAGGTTGAAAACCCATAGTCGGAAACAAAGACAAAACATGTACCAGAGCTCTTGGTTTTTAAAAACAGAGGTAATAATTTTTTTTAGATTATGCATGTTTCGTCAACGAATGCTAGCAGACAACTCAATCACTTCTTGAGATGGACAAGTTTCGAGGAACGGCTCCCGAATGAGGATGATCACATCCTCTTAATCTCCTTTGTTTATCACTGCCAAAGTTTTCTAATTTCTCATGAACAAAGCGTGAAGGAGGGTTGGTTTGTTATATTATCTTTTTGAGCCGGGCGCACTCAATGCCAGTTCCTTCTCGTATTATGGGTTTGCACATTATACATGCAATCCCGGGGTGAAACTTGTCCAACTTAAAAAGATCATGAATTAACTACTACTTCCTCATGAACTTACAACAGAGGCACAAAATAAGGATGCTTTTTTTCTTTTTGAATAATTTCGAGATGGTACATGCAAGTCTCCGTTAGGAATGTCAGGTAAATACCATGTAGGAAGGTATGGTGGACTCATATGGCATAACTGGTATAAAGGGATTTGGATGCACAAGCAGTCAGTCCGCTTAGTACAGGCGAAGGTTAGCAAAAGACTGGGAGCGACCAACTAAGAGAGCAATGACGGTCATAATCATGCACAGCGACAAAGCAACATTGAATCAGGCATGGAAGTTATATCGCTACTCAGAAACAAAAGATCATCAAGGCTTGACAGACTTGTTTTACAGTCTTAAATATGCGTGAGCATACGCCAAGTCGATCAAAATAAATTCTCGAAGGAAGATATTACTAAACCATACCACATCATAGGCAAACAAATCATGTTGGTACTCCAATAACACATTGGGAACCCCCCCAGCTATTTGAGACTAACCATAAGAAAACATGAACTACTAAGCGCCATTATGCACGTAGCATCTTTATCATAGACATATCAACCAATGCAACGGAAGCAAACTCTCTTAATAAGGTGAGCATGATAATTAAAGAGAGTTCAAGCAACCAACTAAACGAAGCTCTTTAGAAAGATAAGCATGAAAGTAAAGAGCTAAGCATGATAGTAGCTATTAAAAGACAAAGAACACACACAGCAAAGATAGACATGAAAATTCTATGTTGTGTTCTAGGTAAAGGTGGAGCGTGTTTCTCTCCCACATAAAGAATGCTGAGTTCCGACTCATTATGAAAAGCTAAAGAAAACTAAAAAGGAAAACTAAAAGCAAGACGCTCCAAGCATAGCACATAACACATGAAGTGATAAAAATATAGTGGAACGAAAGACGAACTGATAATGTTGATGGAGAAGGGGATGCACGGGGGCATCCCCAAGCTTAGACGCTTGAGTCTCCTTGAATATTTCTTGGGGGTGCACGGGGGCATCCCCAAGCTTGAGCGCTTGACACTACTGAATCTTTTTATCATCTTCCCTCGCAAACTTGAAAACTCCCTTCATACATAACTCATCATAATCTGATTAGCGAGGTTAGTACCCATAATAAAATAATTGTTCCTTGCTGGAAATAAAGATATTCTTGAAGATCTACTGTTTCTCAAGATTGCCAAAAGGTTTTTGCAAAGAAAAAGCAAGCTCTAGGTTCGCAAAATGAAGGAAAGGCAAAACAGGACAGAATCTGTGAAAAACAGAACAGCAGGTAGTAAATGATTTGTTCGGGGCACTTCTGCAACTCTAATCAAAAAACTCAAAACAGAAGCACGAAAGACAATTATATAGAGCACGCTGTCGAAAAAATTCAGACCAAAAAGATGATATGGTGATTTTATACGAATTTTTCTATCCAAGGACAGAATCTGTTTCCTGGACAGCACCTCACAACTTTTGTACTTTTAGCAATCAGAGGCTATACTTGGCACAAAATTGAAAAGCAAGGATACAATGATGATGCTGCTGTAGTAAACAACATCAAGACACAACAAAAGCAAAATAAATTTATTCATTGGGCTGCCTCCCAAAAGCGCTTTCTTTTATGCCTTTAAGCTAGGCATAATGCAAAGAGATCAAGTTTTATCAAGAGTAAAAGAATAGCTAGCCCGTACAACGGACTCAAAAGGTAACTTAATCTTCTTTCGAGGGAAGTGTTCCATCCCTTTCTTGAGAGGAAACTGAAATTTTATATTCCCCTCTTTCATGTCAATGATAGCACCAACGGTGCGCAAAAAAGGACGTCCCAAAATAATTGGACAAGAAGGATCACATTCAATATCCATAATAGTGAAATCAACTGGAACATAATTATCATTGACAACAATAAGAACATTGTCGATCCTCCCCAAAGGTTTCTTTATGTAAGAATCAATGAGACGAACACCAAAATAACAAGAATCAAAAGGTTTCAATTTAAGCATCTCATATATTCTTTTTGGCATAACAGAGGTACTAGCTCCAACATCACATAATGCATAGCAAGAGAAGTCATTCAACTTAATTTTTATCATAGGATCCCAACCATCTTCTAGCTTTCTAGGTATGGAGCCTTCTACTCTAAGTTTCTCCTCCCTAGCTTTGATGAGAGCATTAGTGATATGCTCTGTGAAGGCAAGGTTAATCGTGCTAGTGCGGGGATCTCTAGACATCTTGTGAAGGAAATCAATAACTTCGGTAAGAGTGCAATTATCAAAATCAAGGTCACTAGCATCAAGTAAAGTGGTAGTGGTGTCCTTTAGGTTCACTTGTTTGGTAGTTTCTATAGTCATAGCATCACCATTAATAGGTCCATCGGGACCAGGAGTACATTGGGTGCTAAGAGTTTGGATATCCTCAACAACTTGGATAGTAGCAACTGTGTGGCGGGTAGGAAGGCTCTTAATTCTATCTTCTTCCTCCCTTTCTCTAGCCCATCTCTCTTTAAGTTTAGCCATCATCCTAATATTTTCATTAATTTGCACTTGGATAGCATTCATAGGAGTGACCTTCCTCTCCTCGAGAGGAGAAGTTCTAATTTTAAGCAATTCAACCTCATTGGCTAAATTGTCTACCTTCAAAGAGAGATTATCTAGTTTGTTTAGTTTTTCTTCTACACTATTATTAAAGGCCTTTTGGGTAGTGATGAAATATTTAAGCATAATCTCTAGTTCAGTAGTGGAGTTCTTGGTGCTAGGATAAGCATTGTTGTTCCCATAAGAGTTAGAGGGGAACGGTCTAGGATTGCTACCAAAGTTACTCCTATAAGCATTGTTGTTAAAATTGTTTCTAGAGATAAATTTCACATCTACTTGTTCTTGAACAATCAAAGAATTTAAAGGAACATCACGAGGATCAACAGAAGATTGCTTCGAAAGTAGAGACATAATCAAGTCAACTTTTTCATTTAGGGAGGAAATCTCCTCGACAGAGTTTACCTTCCTACCTGTTGGAGTGCGTTCGGTGTGCCATTGGGAATAGTTGGTCATCATCTCATCGAGAAGTTTTGTGGCAGCACCAAGTGTAGTTGACATAAAGGTTCCTCCCGCGGCCGAATCTAACAAGTTCCGCGAGGTAAAGTTCAAGCCTGCATAAAAAGTTTGGATAACCATCCAAGTAGTCAAACCATGAGTAGGGCAGTTCTTGATAAGAGATTTCGTACGTTCCCAAGCTTGGGCAACGTGTTCATTATCCAATTGTTTAAAATTCATTATGTTACTTCTTAGTTGGATAATTTTAGCAGGTGGATAGTATTTTCCAATAAAAGCATCTTTGCACTTGCCCCAAGAATCTATGCTATTTCTAGGCAAAGACTGAAACCAAATTTTAGCTCCTCCTCTCAAGGAGAAAGGAAAAAGCTTAAGCTTAACAATATTACCATCTATTTCTTGGTACTTTTGCATATCACAGAGTTCAACAAAGTTGTTCCAGTGTAAAGCAGCATCATCTCCAGCACCGGAGAATTGATCTTTCATGACTAAGTTCAATAAGCAGGTTTAATTTCATATGAAGGTGCTGAAGTGGCAGGTGTAGTGATAGGTGTGCTGATAAAGTCATCGTTGTTGTGACTAGTGAAGTCACACAACTTGGTGTTCTCGGTGGAACCCATAGTAGCAAGCAAGCAAGATAACTATTTTTGTGATTTTCGATAAGACATACTAAAGCAAAAATGAAAGGTAAACTAACAAGGCTAAAAAGCAAAGGTAAAAGATAGCGTCCAACTCCCCTATCCTGAAGAGTGGAGTCCCCGGCAACGGCGCCAGAAAACTTTGCTTGATGGCTTCTCGCCCCTCGTTGGTTACCCCAAGTGGAAGGTGTGAGATGCAGTGTAGCGGAAGTTTTCCCTTGGCAAAGATACCAAGGATCGATTTCCCCTGAGACTCCCAGTTTCAACAAGAAGGTGTCAACTGCTAACGGTGCCAGATATTAGCAATCAACGTGGACCTGCACACGGATACAAATAACTTTGCTCCCAACGAGTACAGAGAGGTTGTCAATCCCTCCGGCCTTGTAGTTTACAAAGGATCAAACACAAGTGATATTAGTGATAGATATTGCTGCTATAGTAAGTAAAAGTGTAAAGTAAATAGCGAATGTGATCAATGATGGTAATATGGACCGGAGCCTCATGATGTTCACTAGTGATGTCTCTCTCCCAAAAGACGATAAAACAGCTATGTGAGGTAAACGAATTACAGCTGGGCAATTGACAGAACCATGAACGCAAACTAATGCTAACTACATTGCAAGAAAGGTTGAGGTTCAAAGCATGGGCGGTACGCCGAGGTAAGTAGACCGAAATCCATCTGCATCTACTACTAATCATCCACCTTGAGATATCCATCCAGAACATCTCGCTGGTATTAAGTTGCGAGTCCCACCCATAGTGTAAACTCAAAGCAACAGACAACTGCATTAAAAGAACTTTGCGTAAAGTAAACAATCCTTGCACCCGCGGGCACAAGCACCGTTGTTTTCCCCCTTGTGGCAACAGCACATCCCCTAGACTCATGTTTCTGTCACTCAAGCTAGTCATCGAGGGGCATGAACCCACAATCAAGCATAGCGTTCCCTCTTGGAGTCACTACCTATTACTTGGCCAAAGCAATAAATAACAACGGAGAACATGCAAGAATTACTTACGAACATAAATATAAAAGAGGTGAATCAAATATATTACTCAAACACAATCTGAACATAATCTCATAATCCATCGGATCCCAGCAAACTCATCATAGCAACAGCATAAGGATTACATAGGTGCCTCGATCATGTAGGGCAGCTCACGAGGACTAATTAGTGAAGCACAAGAACGGGAGGAGAACATCACATAGCTACTGGTCATGGACTCATGGTCCAAGGGAGACTACTCACAACTCATCCGGGAGGCGTCCATGGTGGTGGAGAAGCTCCCGGTGGTGATCCTCCCCTCCGGTAGGGTGCCGGGAAGAGTTCTCCTGGTGCTCCCGATCTTGGAAGCGGCGGCGGTGGCGGAACAGAGATGAGATTGCGAAAAAGAGTTCCCGTCTCGAGGGTTTCGGGAGACGCTTTAAATATATGCCAAAGGGGGGCATCAGCGGAGCCTCGGGGGGCCCAGGCGCCCCCCCGGCGCGGCCCGGGGGG
>LR738711.1:674717648-674776455 GCA_902687465.1 Secale cereale
CCCCCCCCCCCCGGCTGTACTTCGGGCGCAAGGTAGGTTTTGGAACGCTGATTTTTTATATAATTTTCTGGATTTTTCCTGGCAGTTCTCGTAATGTGAAAACCTGAAATAAAAAAACAGCCGAAAACAGAAACTGGCACTGTGGTGCACTGAGTTAATAGGTTAGTCCAAATATGATCAAAAGTGTATGGAAGTGTATAAATAACATAGCAATATCTCCCAAAAGAGGCATGGAGCAAGCAGAAATTATAGATACGTTTTGGACGTATCACCATTCTATGTGGAGAAGACTCCTGCTAGTGGCAAGAAGACATGGGTGTTGAACCCCTTTTTGGACATCATGTATCGGATCTTTCGCAACACTTTGTTTCCTCGCGTTGGAGACAAGGACAAGGTCCATGCCTACCTGGTTGACATGCTGCTGATGTGTGAAGAGGCTCGCACGACCCAGACTCCACCACTTGACATATCTCATATCATGTGGAATGAGCTCCGTTTTGCAATCTCACTCGCAAGGTACCCATCTATGGTCCATTCTTGTTTCTGCTGATCTCCAAGACTTGGGAGAAGCTATACCCTGATGAGGAGTTCGAGGCCGACTGTTTCCGTCATGATCCCATCCGTCTTCGCATCAAGACTCGATGGGCCAACACCACCACTCGTCCGCAAGCTGCTGCAGCCCAGATGGGCACTGATGAGGAGCCTGTGGAGGAGGCTGATGATGATGGCCCTGGAAGATTTGCTCCTTCTTCCTCCTCTGCTGTGGAGGAGCCTTCTTGGGCTAAAAAGCTTAAGCAAAAGATAAAGGCCTTCTTTTGCATGCAGGCTAAAGGTCAATACAGGGCTCATGTGACTGACAAGAAGACACGCCAGCATGAAAAGAAGCTCTTGGCGGTCTATGGAGAGGACGTGTCAAATGGGTCCGAGGATAACATCACCCCTGAGGCAACTTGGATGGCCCGTCAGGGGTACAAGTGGTCAGAGTCTGACGAGGAGCGTCAGGAGGAGCACCCGGGATCTGCTGATGAGTACGATGACTGAGTTTCTCCAGGGCTGCCACCCTTCTTAGTGTCCTCTTTCCCCTTTGTGGTGTCTCGATGACAAAGGGGGAGAGAGTGATTTGCGTCTTGTGCCAGTTGCCAGTTGTTTCTTTTCGAACTCTGTTTATTTGCGTGCTTTTGTGTCGTGTGCGTGAGACTATCGTATGGTGTAAGACATATGCTTCTCTATTGTTGAACTCGTCGTTATGTCTTTATTATTATGTCGTGAGCAGTTAATTTACTTTCCCTTGTTTATGTGCTCAGTGGTATATAAGGAGTTTATTTTGTGAAGAATATAGGGGGAGCACTGAACCTTGTATGTGTGTTGTGCAGTCCAAAGCATAATCTTGTGTAGGCACACATCCAGGGGGAGCTCACCTATATTCTAGTTTTAGGATTGCATACTCTCGTATTTTATTCTTGTGCAAATCCCGTATTGTCATCAATCCACCAAAAAGGGGGAGATTGTAAGGGCATATTTCTCCCTAAGTAGTTTTGGTGATTGATGACAATGCTTTTGCGGACTAATCGTGTGCTCTAAGCTCCTGCAGGTATATCTCACTTAGGCACAAGACGATTGATTGCCCCTCGGATTCGATGGAAGACGGTGTTTCCTTTTTGCTCCCTGTCGGTGGCTTTGAGTAATAGGAAAGCCGTACTATTAAGAGGGGGTCCGCTTCGGAAAGGTTTGGGTGGAATCAACACGTACACATCTTTCTCTCACACCACCTTTCCCTTGCTTCTCTGGAGTTCAAACCGCTTATTATCGTATATGCAAAACTTGACTTCTTAACTAAATCATCTACCTGGCAAGCGGTAGTACCGCTCCTTAAAGCGGTAGTACCGCACAGCCACGCGGTAGTACTGCCTGAAGACACGGTAGTACCGCACAAGTGGTAGTACCACGGCTCCAGAGCGGTAGTACCGCGTATCTGGTCCGGCACTAATTCTAAGTGCAGAAGTAGGTGCGGAAGTAAATTTTTACTTCCGCATCCTATGCGGTAGTACCGCTTACTCCAAGCGGTAGTACCGTGTCGCGTTTTGCTACTACCGTTTTCTCTGCGGATGTAGCCGCGGATGTAATTTATTTCATCCGTGGTCGTCAATCATGTCGCATGTTTTTGCCTAGCGGTAGTACCGCTCTCAGAGCGGTAGTACCGCTCAACCAGCGGTAGTACCGCAACTTACGTGCGGTACTACCGCTCTCTGCGGGCTGAAAAAGCACATAACGGTTGGATTAGCTCTCCCACTATATATAGGGGGTCTTCTTCTCCAAGAAGACTTACCTCTTCCCCCACTACTCCATTGTTGCTCCAAAAGCTCCATTTCCGCCCGATCTCTCTCCCTAGCCAATCAAATTTGTTGATTTGCTCGGGATTGCTTGACGAGGCATCGATCTACACTTCCACCAAGAGATATTTGATTCTCCCCACTAATCCCTTGCGGATCTTGTTACTCTTGGGTGTTTGAGCACCCTAGACGGTTGAGGTCACCTCGAAGCCATATTCCATTGTGGTGAAGCTTCGTGGTTTTGTTGGGAGCCTCCAAGTTGTGGAGATAGCCCCAACCTTGTTTGTAAAGGTTTGGTCGCCGCCTTCAAGGGCACCACTAGTGGAATCACGGCACCTTGCATCGTGTGAGGGCGTGAGGAGAATACGGTGGCCCTAGTGGCTTCTTGGGGAGCATTGTGCCTCCACACCGCTCCAACGGAGACGTACTTCCCCTCAAAGGGAAGGAACTTCGGCAACATATCCTCGTCTCCACCGGTTCCACTTGTGGTTATTTCTTACCTTTACTTGTGCATGCTTTACTTGTTCAACTCCTATAGCATGCTTGTGTAGTTGTTATCCTTCTTTCCTTTAGTTGTCATCTTAGTAGAATATCTAGACAACTTACTTTGTCGTTTAATTTAAAGTGGTTAAGAAAAGTTAAAAATTGTTAGTTGCCTATTCACCCTCCCCTCTAGTCAACCATATCGATCCTTTCACTAGTTAAACTGTTAGTTACTTAGTCAGGCAATGACATGCGGGACCCACACTGCCCCTTGACCAGTCAACTTTGACTCAGTCAACTGCTGACTATGCAGTTGACTGGGCCCCATGTCAGCCTCTGTTGACAGGGCTGCCGACCAAGTCAACAGGCCCACCTGTCAACCTCTAATGCCACTGCTGTGTACACTTCTTTGTGTACACTTACAATTAATATTTAATTTATTTTCGAATTAAATCATTTCCACAAAATGCAGAAAATGACTAAACTTTGGAAAATCATATAAAATAATCCGTAACTCGGATGAAAATAATTTATATATGAAAGTTGCTCAAAATTTCGATACAAATCCGAACACGCGGTCTGTTTGTCAACCACACGTCCCTAGCATAGCGAATCTGCCACTTTTCACCTCCGGTTCATCTATCTGAAAACGTCAAACACCGGGATACTTTCCCGGGTGTTTCCCTCCTTCGCCGGTATCACCTCCCACCGCGTTAGGCCACCCCTAGCGCCGCGTATTGCTGTGTTATGTTTTGTTATGCCTTTGATTGCTTTGTTATTTATTGTGTTCCCCCTCCGTTACTTCCTTTCCGATAGACCCTGAGACAATGTCGGTGCCACTGTGATCGACTGCGTCGGTGACGACCCCCTCCTTCTTGCCAAAGCAACTAGGCAAGCCCCCCCCTTGATCAACCCGATATCGCCTATTCCTCTCTCTACTGCTTGCATTAGAGTAGTGTAGCATGTTACTGCTTTTGATGAATCCTATTCTGCTGCATAGCCTGTCATTGTTCCTACAACTGTTGATACCTTTACTTGCTATCCTAATGCTTAGTATAGGATGCTAGTATTCCATCAGTGGCCCCACATCCTTGTCCGCCTGCCATGCTATACTATCGGGCCATGATCACGGGTATATACTATATTCATACTTTACATGACACATGATGTGACTAAAGTCGGGTCGGCTCTTTGAGTACCCGCAAGTGATTCAATGTGGGGGATGAAACGACAGGTGGCTCCATCCAGGTAGTGATGGGCCTGAGTTCCCGATGGCCCCCCCGAGTGGATCTTTGTGGCGGAGCGACAGGGCAGGTTGAGACACCCAGTGGAGAGGTGGCCTGGCCCTGGTCGTTGTCTGTGGTGATTTCATAATAACACGCTTAACGAGTTTGGATATTTGATCTGAGTCTGGCCGCTGGCCTATGCGCACTAACCAGCTACGTGGGAATAGTTATGGGCACTCGACATCGTGGTATCAGTAGAAGCCTTATTGACGTCAGCGACTGAGCGGCGCGCGCCGGGTTGGACCGCGTAACGTAACTTTTTTAGTAATGGAGGTTGCTAGGTCTGCTCACCAGCCGCGTACGCAACGTGCATGTGTGCGTTGGGCCCGGACCCCTGCGCGCCTAGGACTTAGACCAGCGTGCTTACCTCTCTGTTGTGCTTAGGTACGGCTGCGACGTGTTGATCTTCCGAGGCCGGGCATGACCCTGGAAAGTGTGTTCGGCTAAATGGGATCAAGCGTGCTGGGTTATGTGGTGCACCCCTGCAAGGAAGTTAATCTATTCGAATAGCCGTGTCCCTTGGTAAAAGGATGACCCGAAGTTGTACTCTGACCTCATGACAACTAGAACCGGATACTTAATAAAACACACCCTTACAAGTGCCAGACATAACTCGGTGGTTGCTCTCTCACTGGGTGATGTGCGGGAGGATCGTCGGGTAGGATTATACTATACGATGTTACTCGGTGAACTCTTCAGCTACTCAAGATGGAGGCTACCAGAAGCTTTGAGACTTGTTACTATTCCTTTTATTCTCTTCTACTGCTGCAAGATGGAGGTGGCCAGAAGCGTAGTCTTTGATTGGATTAGCTATCCCCCTCTCATTCTGGCATTCTGCAGTTTAACCCACAGATATTACCCCTTTACACAGATATAATTGCATATGTAGTGTAGATCCTTGCTTGCGAGTACTTTGGATGAGTACTCACGGTTGCTTTGCTCCCCCTTTCCCCTTTTCTTCCTTTCTTCTCGGATGACGCAACCAGATGTGGAGCCCAGGAGCCAGATGATCCCGAGGATGTTTCTACATGGAGTTCGGCTTCGAGGAGTAGTTAGGAGGTCCCAGGCAGGAAGCCTTGCCTTTTCGATCGTTGTTACATTTGTGCTAGCCATCTTATGGCAACTTATTTAACTTATGTCTGTACTCAAATATTATTGCTTCCGCTGACTCTTGTGTTTTTCGAGCTTATGTATTCGAGCCCTCGAGACCCTTGGCTTGTAATATAAACCTTGTATTATTTTAATTTGTGTCTAGAGTTGTGTTGTGATATCTTCCAGTGAGTCCCTGATCTTGGTCATACACATTTGCGTGCATGATTAGTGTACGGACAAATCGGGGGCGTCACAAGTTGGTATCAGAGCCGACTGCCTGTAGGAATCCCCCTTTCCAACTCCTTGGCCGAAGTTGAGTCTAGTATTTGAGAAACAAAATTACTAACTTGTTGTGTGGCTTACGGGCCCACAACACCTATGGGTGTTATTAGGATCTTTCATTCCTCGTCTATACTCTAGGGCTCTGATCTCTCTTCTATTCGGGTTAAAAGATTTTATTAACTCCGACTCTAGGTTCTCGTAACTATTTCTCCCGGAGAGCCCTCATTCCGGAAGATCACCTGCTTCGTCAGAAGATTCTGAGGATATCCCTTGATATTTTCTCGAGACCCTTGTGCTCATCACCTTTGCAATTCATTGCCACCGATATATCCCTATGGATATCTGCATGCACTTGCCATTCTCATGATCATTCCTTGTCGCTCTTGTTGTTAAAAGATGCCTCGAAATATTCTCCGTTGTCCTGAGAATCCTTTGAGTTTACTGTCTTGCAATTTTATTTCACATGAAAACCCTTACGGTTATTTCCTCATATTTATCGAGGATCCGTTCTTCTCGATTGTTCATGTGTCTCACAAAATTCTTTGGAATACTTTCAAACTTTCGAAAATCCTCTACAGCCGGTTACTCTTGAAATTCTTGCCTGCTTGCATTATGGTTAATTCCATATGACTAGTAGTCTTCGTTAATATCCTTTGTCTTAGCAATTTTGAGCCTATTGATTCAATGTGTGCGTATGCACGCAGTCATCAGGTTATCCTTTTTTTTAAATTATCTTGCCGGCTCAGACGTCATTCCGGACATGAGTTGGTTCTCGGCAATTCAAACCTTTAATTGATTGTCCAACTAAGTGTTTTCAAATTATCTATCCTTGATCAGAGCGCCTGCTTCTGATCCTTCATTTTGGAAACCATAATTTCTATCTATTTAAGCATCACATAATCAGGTGATTCTTGAATCTGATGCCTCTACTTTCTCTCTTCCTCTAAGTGAGTACCGATACTCACATCAGCTCCGCTGTGGATCACCCGATCCATTGTTTGATTGTTATCCGGTAGTGCCCTTCATATTCAATCACCTTGTGAGTTCTTCCCCTGATACATAATGCCTTTGGTAAATTGTATCCTCTGCTTGGCCAACCATGCTTTGCTTTCTAGCTTGTGTATTTAATTTTGGAACTTGGGGTATAAGTTACTAAGATGCCCGATGGGTTGAACCCATGCCTTCCCCTAATCCGTGAGAACCGAAAAGTTTTCTCAAGTCATACTATTCCGGTGTTCTACCAGATAAAATTCCAACACTACAGTTTTATCAAAGTGAGAGGTGAATGAAATGATATGCATTAAAGCAGTGGGAGTTGACCTTGGACTTTGTGTTCATGCCCATGAAAATGATGTACACCGTCTTGGAAGCTTCTTGCCAAATGATTATCCAGCTGTATGAATCTTTCGGTATTCTTGAATTGATTCCTTACAGTTATGGTTCCGACCATGCTGTCTTGATCTGTTATATCTGATGGGAATTCATTCCAGTGCCTCGTCTATTTTTGGCAAGGTTGAAGTATCTACTATCATAGGTCAATGACCCGGTTCTACTTCTAGCATGTTCTACCTTCGAGTATTACCCCCTGGTATCTCGAAGATGTCTTGCCATTGCACCACATCTTACTTTGTTGAAGTAATGTCTTTCCTTGTCGTAATCACTCTACGGGTTATGGGTTGTTGTCAGCCAAGGACATCGACTAGTGAAACTATTCCGCACTACAAATCAAATGCCCCTAATAATTTTACTGGGAAATGTGTCGGATCACTTTCAACACTTTGACTTCTTCCGAGATGTCAATTGTGTTCATGATGAGAAATAATCTCCTTGCCCTTGATGATTTTTATTATCATCGGCAATACCCCTGACTTCCTTTCATCGCGGACTTCTCCACATTATGAATACATCTTGCTCTCCGTCTAGTGTTGTGTTCTACATTGAAGTATTATTGTCTTTCATGTCGAGAATGTTGTGGGGATTGCTCCACCTCTTAGAAATTATTGGTATGATGATACTTCACACCATCACCATTCTTCCTTGGTCCCCGTGTTGTTTTTTTTAACCGGGATACCAATATGCTAACGATGCTGCTTGAGTTCTGTACTTCTAGCAACCCTATTGCTTTGAAGTTAATGATCGACAGTTCATTCTTAGACTGTTGGTTATTGAATCATCACTCTAACATTGATCTTGCTGCCTAAGGTCATATTTCGGGCACACCTTTCAACTAATGATTAATGGTGTATGTTTTCCTCGAGCATACAACATTATATCATTTGACTTGACAAGTTTCATCTTCTTGTTCACATTATTGTGAAATCCCTCCGTTTGGAATTCTCGATGAATTGTCGTTGAGCCCATCAGCCACCTCCTCATCCTCTCCTTGGTTTAATGATGAACTATTGTTTCGGGAACCCGCTCCCATAGTTCATTTCCCAAGAATCTTGCAATGTCATGTCGTCGATTTGTGTTGCACCTTTTCTTCTCGAACATCCTGAGTCTGAGGTATCATGACACCAATTGGATCTGAATCTCGGTCAGATATGATGGTTGGGACAACTTTCCAGTAGTTATAATGATGGTCCTTTGATGACCCGATAATATGATGTCATGCCTAGCACCCCTGGCTGGAGGACCCATCATTATAATTTCTTTTGCAAGGATAGCCATTCTTCCAGGAGGAAATTGTAAGACTTATTCTATAAGTTGCTTCTGATGGAACATTTGTGTATCCAATGTCTGGCCCTTGCTTGAAATACCATATCATTGCTACCTCGAAGCATGACAATGATACCCCGCTCATCAACAAGAACATTGGAGGCGTGATGCTAAGTGTTTCTTGGTCAGTTATCCAAACACCGTTGTATGGGTAACATCTTGATTAATCTTTGCATCTTTATCTGAATGGTTGGGTACTTGCTCTCCTACCATGTATGCCATGTTCTGATTGTCCATGGGAAGGATATACTCCTAATAATTATGTGTAATCACAATTTTCCTTTCCATTTGTTTGTTTAACCTTTCCTTGATCTACATATAATCTAAGCAGTAATAATTCTCCGCTTATGTAAACACCTTGTTGTACAACTCTGTTGGTAAGACCCTGTTACTATGGTTGGTAACATTCCAGTAACCAGCGATGGAAGAAAACTTTGCCTGCCGGTCCGCCTCGTTTCAACGAGCAAGAAAATGGTTCTCTTCGTTCCCCGTCCTTGGTACCGACATTGTTGCCAACTTAGCTGACAGACTATCCTCTGACATGCCTTGCTTTCTGTGCAAGATGTCATCGCCCTTCCTACTCTTAGCCCACATGGTGAGCCCATAACCCACAGGTCCACTGGGTTGAAACCTGACTCTTCTTTACAACCCGGATTCTAATGTATCCTTTGCACCTGGCTTCGCATGTGATTCACGAGCTAAATTATGTACCATTATTCATCCTGGAATCAAACACTGTGTTATTCTCGTTGTTCAAGCCCCCATTCTAGCTTCTGTCTAGGCATCAAATGATTGCCTACTCATTTGAAACTTTAATACCATCGTATATTGCACTCAACGAATTCACTCAAATACAACTCGTGGGGTTCCTCATGAATTTCCCATTGAGTTCACCGTCAGATGCCCAACTTTGTGGAGATGCGTTCTTTCGGAGTTTTTCCCCTGGTCGCGTTCGTAGGACGATGGAGATCCCGAAGAAAGGATGACGACTTGATCACGATGACTTGAAGCAAAGAAATGAAGACTTCAACGAAAGGGATCAACCTCTTCGAAAGGGCAGCCAATACCGAGAAGACTCGTTAGGTTTTCGCTACCATCACTTTTTCCCCCTTACTTCACCGCTTAAATCTCGGGACGAGATTTCTTATAGTGGAGCAGAATTGTGACGACCGAGTAATTAAGCTACAGTAATCCCCCGTTAATGATGCCACGTCACCACGGTTATTGTTGTTAATCTTGCGACGATTCAAATCATGTTCGAATTTCAAATTTAGGATCGAGTCAAACATTTAAAGTTTTCAAAAGTCAAAACTAAAATGTTCTAAATGAGTTAGATAAATCATGGTTAATAATGGTGGAGAAACCAAAATTTAATAAAATGTTTAAGTGTTAAAAAAATAGTTAAATCAATGGCCTAGATAATAAATTAAATGCCTTTTATAAATTATAAAAATATAAACTAGTATTTGGAGTGCCAACCTTTTTGTGGCTGCACCTAATATTGCAATACTAATTAGGTGTCCATCTTCACATTTTACAAAACTCGTTTGTTAATTGGAATAAGTGCAAAACATAGACTAGAAAATGAAAACAGAAAAGAATAGATAGAAAAAAGGGCAAAGCCCCCTCCACCTCTCCCTAGGCCGAACGTCCCAACTGGCCATCCAGGCCACCAGGAGGCCCAACCCATCCCACCTTATCCCCTCGAGCAACCGAACCCTAGCCCACTACCACCCCAACTCCCCCCACGATCTCTCCTTCCTCCTCTCGATTTGGATCGGGGGCCAACACCGTCACCGCCCGGAGCGAGCCCGACTACGCCACGGCCCCCGCCGCCCATGGCCGGCGCGCCCCTCAGGCGTCCCCAACGGCCTCCACCGCGCCACCATCGGATCCCCTTCGCCCCGCCACTGCCTCGCATCTCCTCCCCGACCGCCTTCCTCGCAAGACTGCTCAACCCCTCCTGTGAGCTCCCTTCGGTCATCGCCCCTTCGCGCTCACCTCTCCCTCGCCGCGCGTCGCTCGAGGGCGCGCGCGCACCGCGCCCATCTGGCCACTCCGACCCCTCCCGCACTTGCCCCGCTCGGCTCCCCTGCCGCGCCCGGCCGCGCCCCGCGTCCGCCCGGGCCTCGCCGTACCTGCCCGCCACGCTCGTTGTTGCTCCATGCGCCACCGCGCGCACTTTCGGTCCCGGCCACAGCCGCTTCCGCCCCGCTCCATTCAGCCGCACCCGTCTTTGGCCGCTGGCCCGCGCCCGTCGCCTCTAGGCCTCGTCGGCCTCGTCCCCTGCTCCTGCTACGCTGTCACGCGCCCGCAGCCCCCGGCTGCACGCTGCCACTCGCCGGCCCGACGGCCTTGGCCGCTGCGGCTGCTCTGCCGCGGTCACCGGCAGGCCCGCACGCGCCCGGGTCCAGGCGCCCGGCGCCCATGCCCGTTACTGTCGTCGCCCGTGCCCGTTTTGGCCTTTGGCCCTATGACGAATGGGGCCCACCCCTAGAACAATAAAAAAATGAGATGATAAAAATAAATAAATAATAATTTATAATTAAAATTAATTAATTAACTTAATTAATGTTGTTAATTAACCTAATTAACCTACGAACTAAGCTAGCTAAACTGTTAGTTACTTAGTTAGGCAATGACATGCAGGACCCATAGTGCCCCTTGACCAGTCAACTTTGACTCAGTCAACTGCTGACTATGCAGTTGACTGGGCCCCATGTCAGCCTCTGTTGACTGGGCTGCTGACCAAGTCAACAGGCCCACCTGTCAACCTCTAATGCCACTGCTGTGTACACTTCTTTGTGTACACTCACAATTAATATTTAATTTATTTTCGAATTAAATCATTTCCAGAAAATGCAGAAAATGACTAAAACTTTGGAAAATCATATAAAATAACCCGTAACTTGGATGAAAATAATTTATATATGAAAGTTGCTCATAATTTCGATACGAATCCGAGTACGCGGTCCGTTTGTCAACCACACGTCCCTAGCTTAGCGAATCTGCCACTTTTCACCTCCGGTTCATCTGTCCAAAAACGTCAAACACCGGGATACTTTTCCGGGTGTTTCCCTCCTTCGTCGGTATCACCTCCCACCGCGTTAGGCCACCCCTAGCGCCGCGTATTGTTGTGTTATGTTTTGTTATGCCTTTGATTGCTTTGTTATTTGTTGTGTTCCCCCTCCGTTACTTCCTTTCCAATAGACCCTGAGACGATGCCGGTGCCATTGTGATCGAATGCGTCGGTGACGACCCCCTCCTTCTTGCCAAAGCAACCAGGCAAGCCCCCCCCCCTTGATCAACCCGATATCGCCTATTCCTCTCTCTACTGCTTGCATTAGAGTAGTGTAGCATGTTACTGCTTTCGATGAATCCTATTCTGCTGCATAGCCTGTCATTGTTGCTACAACTGTTGATACCTTTACTTGCTATCCTAATGCTTAGTATAGGATGCTAGTATTCCATCAGTGGCCCCACATCCTTGTCCGTCTGCCATGCTATACTATCGGGCCGTGATCACCTCGGGTGGTGATCACGGGTATATACTATACTCATACTTTACATGACACATGATGTGACTAAAGTTGGGTCGGCTCTTTGAGTACCCGCAAGTGATTCGATGTGGGGGCTGAAAGGACAGGTGGCTCCATCCAGGTAGTGATGGGCCTGAGTTCCCGACGACCCCCCGAGTGGATCTTTGTGGTGGAGGGACAGGGTAGGTTGATACACCCAGTGGAGAGGTGGCCTGGCCCTGGTCGTTGTCCGTGGTGAATTCATAATAACACGCTTAACGAGTTTGGATATTTGATCTGTGTCTGGCCGCTGGCCTATATGCACTAACCAGCTACGTGGGAATAGTTATGGGCACTCGACGTCGTGGTATCAGCCGAAGCCTTCTTGACGTCAGCGACTGAGCGGCCCGTGCCGGGTTGGACCGCGTAATGTAACTTCCTTAGTAATGGAGGTTGCTAGGTCTGCTCACCGGCCGCGTACGCAACGTGCAGGTGTGCGTTGGGCGATGGGCCCGGACCCTTGCGCGCCTAGGACTTAGACCGGCGTGCTGACCTCTCTGTTGTGCTTAGGTAGGGCTGCGACGTGTCGATCTTCCGAGGCCGGGCATGACCCTGGAAAGTGTGTTCGGCCAAATGGGATCAAGCGTGATGGGTTATGTGGTGCACCCTGCAGGGAAGTTAATCTATTCGAATAGCCGTGTCCCTCGGTAAAAGGACGACTCAGAGTTGTACTCTGACCTCATGACAACTAGAACCGGATACTTAATAAAACACACCCTTACAAGTGCCAGGAATAACTTGGTGGTTGCTCTCTCACAGGGTGATGTGCGGGAGGATCGTCGGGTAGGATTATGTTATACGATGTTACTCGGTGAACTCTTCAGCTACTCAAGACGGAGGCTGCCAGAAGCTTTGATACTTGTTACTATTCCTTATATTCTCTTCTACTGCTGCAAGATGGAGGTGGCCAGAAGCGTAGTCTTCGATTGGATTAGCTATCCTCCTGTCATTCTGGCATTCTGCAGTTTAACCCACAGATATTACCCCTTTACACAGATATCATTGCATATGCAGTGTAGATCCTTGCTTGTGAGTACTTTGGATGAGTACTCACGGTTGCTTTGCTCTCCCTTTCTTCCTTTCTTTGGAGCCCAGGAGCCAGATGATCCCAAGGATGTTTCTACATGGAGTTCGGCTTCGAGGAGTAGTTAGGAGGTCCCAGGCAGGAGGCCTTGCCTTTTCGATCGTTGCTACATTTGTGCTAGCCATCTTATGGCAACTTGTTTAACTTATGTCTGTACTCAGATATTATTGCTTCCGCTGACTCTTGTGTTTTTCGAGCTTATGTATTCGAGCCCTCGAGACCCCTGGCTTGTAATATAAAGCTTGTATTATTTTAATTTGTGTCTAGAGTTGTGTTGTGATATCTTCTAGTGAGTCCCTGATCTTAGTCGTACACATTTGCGTGCATGATTAGTGTACGGACAAATCGGGGGCGTCACACTCATCAAGTTCCAGTTTCCTCCTACTCACTTCTTTCGAGAGAAACTCCTACTTTAGAAAAGATTCGTACTTAGCAGCGAATATCTTGCCTTCAGATCTATGATAGAAGGTGTACCCAACAGTCTCCTTTGGGTATCCTATGAAGACACATTTCTCCGACTTGGGTTCGAGCTTATCAGGTTGAAGCTCTTTCACATAAGCATCGCAGCCCCATACTTTAAGAAACGACAACTTTGGTTTCTTGCCAAACCACAGTTCATAAGGCATCATCTCAACGGATTTAGATGGTGCCCTATTTAACATGAATGCAGTTGTCTCTAATGCATAACCCAAAACAATAGTGGTAAATCGGTAAGAGACATCATAGATCGCACCATATCTAATAAAGTACGGCCACGACGTTCGGACGCACCATTAAGCTGTGGTGTTCCGGGTGGCGTGAGCTGTGAAACTATTCCACATTGTTTTAAATGAAGACCAAACTCGTAACTCAAATATTCACCTCCACCATCAGATCGAAGAAACTTTATTTTCTTGTTACGATGATTCTCTACTTCACTCTGAAATTCTTTGAACTTTGCAAATGTTTCAGACTTGTGCTTCATCAAGTAGATATACCCATATCTGCTCAAATCATTAGTGAAGGTCAGAAAATAACGATACCCGCCGCGGGCCTCAACACTCATCGGTCCACATACATCAGTATGTATGATTTCCAATAAATCAGTTGCTCGCTCCATTGTTCTGGAGAATGGAGTTTTTAGTCATGTTGCCCATGAGGCATGGTTCGCAAGCACCAACTGATTCATAATCAAGTGATTCCAGAAGCCCATCAGCATGGAGTTTCATCATGCGCTTTACACCAATATGACCTAAATGGTAGTGCCACAAATAAGTTGCACTATCATTATCAACTTTGCATCTTTTGGCTTCAATATTATGAATATGTCTATTACTATGATCAAGATCCAACAAACTATTTTCATTGGGTGTATGACCATCGAAGGTTTTATTCATGTAAACAGAACAACAATTATCTATGACTTTAAATGAATAACCGTATTGCAACAAACATGATCAAATCATATTCTTGCTCAACGCTAATGCCAAATAACATTTATTTGGGTTTTGCACTAATCCCGAAAGTATAGAGAGTGCGCGATGATGATCATATCAATTTTGGAACCACTTCCAATACACATCGTCACTTCACCTTTAACTAGTCTCTGTTCATTCTGCAACTCTCGTTTCGAGTTACTAATTTTAGCAATTGAACCGGTATCAAATACCCAGGGGTTGCTATGAACACTAGTAAAGTACACACATCAATAATCTATATATCAAATATACCTTTGTTCACTTTGCCATCCTTCTTATCCCCCAAGTATCTAGGGTAGTTCCACTTCCAGTGACCATTTCCTTTGTAGTAGAAGCACTTAGTTTCAGGCTTGAGTTTACCTTTGGGTTTCTTCACGGGAGTGACAACTTCCTTGCCATTCTTCTTAAAGTTCCCCTTCTATCCCTTTGCCCTTTACTTGAAACAAGTGGTCTTGTTAACCATCAACACTTGATGCTCTTTCTTGATTTCTACCTTCGCCGATTTCAGCATCGCGAAGAGCTTGGGAATTACTTTCGTCATCCCTTGCATATTATAGTTCATCACGAAGTTCTACTAACTTGGTGATAGTGACTAGAGAACTTTTTCAATTACTATCTTATCTGGAAGATTAACTCCCACTTGATTCAAGTAATTGTAGTACCTAGACAATCTGAGCGCATGCTCACTCGTTGAGCTATTCTCCTCCATCTTGTAGGCAAAGTACTGTCAGAGGTCTTATACCTCTCGACACGGGCATGAGTATAAAATACTAATTTCAACTCTTGGAACATCTCATATGCTCCATTGCGTTCAAAACATTTTTGAAGTCTCGGTTATAAGCCGTAAAGCATGGGGCACTAAACTATAAAGTAGTCATCATACCGAGCTAGTCAAACGTTCATAATGTCTACATCCGCTCCTGTAATAGATATGTCACCTAGAGGTGCATCAAGGACATAATACTTCTGTCAAACAATGAGGAAAATCCTCAGATCACGGAACAAGTCCGCATCATTGATACTAACATCTTTCAACTTAGTTTTCTCTAGGAACATATAAAAAAACATAGCGGAGCTATAACGCTTGTTATTGATCTACAACATAATTTGCAAAATCTATCAGGACTAAGTTCATGATAAATTAAAGTTCAATTAATCATATTACTAAAGAACTCCCACTTAGATAGACATCCCTCTAGTCATCTAAATGATCACGTGATCCAAATCAACTAAACCATGTCCGGTCATCACGTGAGATGGAGTAGTTTTCAATGGTGAACATCTTATGTTGATCATATCTACTACATGATTCACGCTCGACCTTTCGGTCTCCAGTGTTCCGAGGCCATGTCTATACATGCTAGGCTCGTCAAGTTTAACCCGAGTATTCTGCATGTGCAAAACTGGCTTACACCCGTTGTAGGTGAACGTAGAGCTTATCACACCCAATCATCACGTGGTGTCTCGGCACGACGAACTTTCGCAACGGTGCATACTCAGGGAGAACACTTGTACCTTGAAATTTTGTAAGGGATCATCTTATAATGCTACCGCCATACTAAGCAAAATAAGAAGCATAATAAGATAAACATCACATGCAATCAAAATATGTGACATGATATGGCCATCATCATCTTGTGCTTTTGATCTCCATCTCCAAGGCACCGTCATGATCACCATCATCACCGGTGCGACACCTTGATCTCCATCGTAGCATCATTGTCGTCTCGCCAACTATTGCTTCCACGACTATCGCTACCGCTTAGTGATAAAGTAAAGCAATTACATGGCGATTGTATTTCATACAATAAAGGGACAACCATATGGATCCTGCCAGTTGCCGATAACTTTACAAAACATGATCATCTCATACAATAATGTATAACTCATCATGTCTAGACCATATCACATGGCGACATGCCCTGCAAAAACAAGTTAGACGTCCTCTACTTTGTTGTTGCAAGTTTTACGTGGCTGCTACGGGCTTAGCAAGAACCGTTCTTACCTACGCATACAAAACTATAATGATATTTCGTCAAGTATGTGTTGTTTTAACCTTCACAAGGACCGGGCGTAGCCATACTTGATTCAACTAAAGTTGAACAAACTGACACCAGTCAGCCACCTGTGTGCGCAGCACGTCGGTAGAACCAGTCTCGCATAAGCGTACGCGTAATGTCGGTCCGCGCCGCTTCATCCAACAATACCGCCGAATCAAAATATGACATGCTGGTAAGCAGTATGACTAGTATCGTACACAACTCACTTGTGTTCTACTCGTGCATATCATCTACGCATAGACCTGGCTCATGATGCCACTGTTGGGGAACGTAGTATTTCAAAACAAAATCCTACGAACACGCAAGATCTATCTACCAGATGCATAGCAACGAGAGGAAAGAGTGTGGCTATGTAGCCTCGTAGACCGGAAGCGGAAGCGTCTACTGACATGGTAGATGTAGTTGAACTTCTTCGCGATCCAACCGATCAAGCACCGAACGTACGGCACCTCCGCGTTCAGCACACGTTCAGCTTGATGACGTCCCACGAGCTCTTGATCCAGTTGAGCTTCATGGGAGAGTTTTGTCAGCACGATGGCGTGTTGACGGAGATGATGAAGTTACCGTCGCAGGGCTTCGCCTAAAACTGCAATAGTATGACCGAGGTGTGTTTCTGCGGAGGGGGCACCGCACACGGTTGGGAGAGATCAACGGATCAATTTGTGTGTTCATGGGGTGCCCCCAACCCCCGTATATAAAGGAGTGGAGGAGGGGGAGGGCCGGCCCTCTTTATGGCGCGACCTAGGGGAGTCCTACTCCCACCGGGAGTAGGATTCCCCCTTTCCTAGTAAAACTAGGAGCCCTTCCAAGTAGTAGGAGTAGGAGAGAAGGAAAGGGAAAAGAGAAGAGAAGGAAGGAGGGGGCGCAACCCCTCCCCCTAGTCCAATTCGGACTAAGCATTGGGGGGCGTGCAACCTCCTCTCTCTCTTTCCCTTAAAGCCCAATAAGGCCCATATACTCCCCGGCGAATTCCATAACTCTCCGATACTCCGAAAAATACCCGAATCACTCGCAACCTTTCCGATGTCCGAATATAGTCTTCCAATATATCAATCTTCACGTCTCAACCATTTCGAGACTCCTCGTTATGTCCCCGATCTCATCCAGGACTCCGAACTACCTTCGGTACATCAAAACACATAAACTCATAATATCGATCGTCATCAAACGTTAAGCGTGCGGACCCTACGGGCTCGAGAACTATTTAGACATGACCGAGACTCATCTCCGGTCAATAACCAATAGCGGAACATGGATGCTCATATTGGCTCCTACATATTCTACGAAGATCTTTATCGGTCAAACCGCATAACAACATATGTTGTTCCCTTTGTCATCGGTATGTTACATGCCCGAGATTCGATCGTCGGTATCACCTTACCTAGTTAATCTCGTTATCGGCAAGTCTCTTTACTCATTTCGTAATACATCATCTCGTGACTAACTCATTAGTCATTTCCTTGCAAGGCTTATTATGATGTTTATTACCGAGAGGGCCCAGAGATACCTCTCCGACACTCGGAGTGACAAATCCTATTCTTGATCTATGCTAACACCATGAACACCTTTCGAGACACCTGTAGAGAATCTTTATAATCACCCAATTACGTTGTGATGTTTGATAGCACACAAGGTGTTCCTCCGGTATTCGGGAGTTGCCTAATCTCATAGTCATAGGAACATGTATAAGTCATGAAGAAAGTAATAGCAGTAAAACTAAACGATCATAGTGCTAAGCTAACGGATGGGTCTAGTCCATCACATCATTCTCCTAATGATGGGATCCCGTTGATCAAATGACAACTCATGTCTATGGCTAGGAAACATAACCATCTTTGATCAATGGGCCAGTCTAGTAGAGGCATACTAGGGACACTCCGTTTTGTCCATGTATTCACACATGTATTAAGTTTCCTGTTAATACATTCTAGCATTATAGTCAAAAAAAAATACAATTCTAGCATGAATAATAAACATTTATCATGATATAAGGAAATAAATAATAACTTTATTATTGCCTCTAGGGCATATTTCCTTCAGAAAGACCTCACAATAATCATCTTGTTACATGTCGTCAATAGGGTCCAAGCTAGCGCGAACATAAGCCAGAACATGCGTCTCCTCCTCCCGGTCTAATTGGCACGGGTTTAGAGGAACCCAGCCAGGTCTATGGCCTAAGTCAGCCCCCAGAGCCTCATATACAAAGCTCCAAAGGATGCTCACTATTGTGGGCAAGATGTGTGTTCCTATCTCCAGAACACCTCAAAGGGGGCACAACCCATCCCCAAGACCGTGCCGCTTGATCACGTCCACCCCAGATGGGACGCGATCCCGTAATACCCATCATCAGAGCTAGTGGGGGCAATCTCCTCGTTGAGGGCAGTAGGTGCAGTACCCCAGTTCTCCTTCTACCTTAGCTGCAGAACACCATGAGACAACATATGCTCAGTGGGAAGGAAATCATCTGGGAATTCAATAGCCCAAGTCTCATCAATCAACCTAAATATGTAGGGGGCATAAATGGGCACCTTTCGGTCAAGCACATTGGAACGAAGCTCATGCCACAGAATGTGAGAGATGTCCAAAGTAGAGTTTATGCCCCTCTCCTTGATGCACAACAACAACATATCCACCAGACAGGAGTGTACCTGTGTTGGAAAACGTTGCATGGAAAACAAAAACATTTATACGCACACACAAGATCTATCCATGGAGATGCATAGCAACAAGAGGGGAGAGTGTGTCTACATACTCTTGTAGACCGTAAGCGGAAGCGTTTAGTAATGCGGTTGATGTAGTCGAACATCTTCACGATCCAACCGATGAAGTACCGAATGTACGGCACCTCCGCGTTCAGCACACGTTCAGCTCGGTGACATCCTCGCCTTCTTGATCCAGCAAGACGGGCGAAGTAGTAGATGAGTTCCGGCGGCACGATGGCGTGGTGACGATGGTGGTGATGCTATCTCCGTAGGGCTTTGCCTAAGCACTACGAAAATATGACCGAGGGACAAAACTGTGGAGAGGGGCGCCGCACACGGCTAAGACAATCTTGTGTGTTGTGTGGCGCCCCCTCCCTCATATATATATAGGTGGGGGAGGAGAGGCAACCCCTAGGACGCCCCAAGTGGACGGCGGCTGCCCTAGGGCACCTACCTAGCCGCCCCCCTTTTCCTTATTTGAACATGAGGGGGAAAGAAAGGGAGTTGGCTGCCTTAAGGCACCTCCCTTTTCCTTCCCTCCCTCCTGTGGTGCATGGGCAGGGGGTAGAGGGGCACACCAGCCCCTTGTGGGCTGGTGTGCTCTTCTCCTTTGGCCCATTAGGCCCAATAACCTACCGGGGTCCTCCCAAAACCCCTTTCGGCACTCCGGTATATCCCAAAATCTTTCCGTTGTCCAAATAGTATCGTCCTATATATCAATCTTTACCTCCGGACCATTACGGAGCTCCTTGTCATGTCTGTGATCTCATCTGGGACTTCGAACAACATTAGGTCACCAAATCACATAACTCATATAACACTATATTGTCATCGAACGTTAAGCGTGTGGACCCTACAGGTTCGAAAATTATGTAGACACGACCGAGACACCTCTCTAGTAAATAACCAATAGCCGAACCTGGATGCCCATATTGGTTCCTACATATTCTACGAAGATCTTTATCGGTCGAACCGTTATGACAACATACTGATACATCTCCAACGTATCTATAATTTTTTATTGTTCCATGCTATTATTTATGAAGTCTTGGATGTTTAATGGGCTTTATCATACACTTTTATATCATTTTTGGGACTAACCTACTAACCCAAAGGGCCAGTCCAGATTGCTGTTTTTTGCCCGTTTCAGGGATTTGCAGAAAAAGAATATCAAACGGAGTCCAAACGGAATGAAACCTTCGCGAGAGATATTTTTGGAGAAAATCACGCACAGGGAACTTGAGAACCACGTCAGGGAAGCATCGAGGCGCCCACGAGGGTGGGGGCGCGCCCCCTGCCTCGTGGGCCCCTCGAGCATCCCCAGTGTCCTCCTTCCTCCTATATAAGTCTACGTACCCTGAAACCTTCGACAACAGAGAGAAAACCCTAATTCCACCGGCATAACCTTCTGTTCCCGTGAGATCCCATCTTGGAGCCTGTTCCGGAGCTCCATCGGAGGGGGATCCATCATGGAGTTCTTCTTCATCATCATCATCGCCCTCACCATGAGCTGTGAGTAGTTTACCACAGACCTTCGGGTCCATAGCTAGTATCTAGATGGCTTCTTCTCTCTCTCTGGATCTCAATACAAAGTTCTCCTCGGTCTTCGAGGAGATCTATTCGATGTAATCTCTTTTTGTGGTGTGTTTGTCGAGATCCGATGAATTGTGAGTTTATGATCAAGATTATCTATGAAAGATATTTGGTTCTTCTTTGAACTTTTTTTGTGTGCTCATAATATCCTTGCAAGTCTCTTCGAATTATTGGTTTGGTTCGGCCTACTAGATCTATAGTTCTTGCAATGGGAGAAGTGCTTGGCTTTGGGTTCAATCTTGCTGTGTCCTTTCCCAGTGATACTAGGGGCAGCAAGGCACGTATTGTATTGTTGCCATCGAGGATAAAAGATGGGGTTTATATCATATTGCTTGAGTTTATCCCTCTACATCATGTCATCTTGCTTAAGGCATTACTCTGTTCTTATGAACTCAATACACTAGAAGCATGCTGGATAGCGGTCGATGTGTAGAGTAATAGTAGTAGATGCAGAATCGTTTCGGTCTACTTGTCTCGGATGTGATGCCTATATACAATGATCATGCCTAGATAGTCTCATAATTATTCGCTTTTCTATCAATTGCTTGACAGTAATTTGTTTACCCACCGTAGAATATCGCTATCATGAGAGAAGCCACTAGAGAATACTATGGCCCCCAGGTCCATTCTCAACATATCAATCTACATCTACTTTACTTTTATCGCTTTTATTCGCTGTGCATATAAACCAAAAATACCAAAAATATAAACTATCATCTCTATCAGATCTCACTTTCATAAGTGACCGTAAAGGGATTGACAACCCCTTATCGCATTGGCTGTGAAGTTCTTATTTGTTTGTGCAGGTGCGTGTCAGTGTATTTGGATCGACACCTATGGGATCACAAGAATCCCTACTACGGTTGCGGGGCGCGGGGTTGAGAGAAGAGCGGATCTAACAGTCAGGACACGGTTCCTTTACCCAGGTTCGGGCCGCAAGGATGCGTAAAACCCTACTCCTGCTTTGGTGTATTATATGTTGGTGTTCTTCAGCTAACGAGGAGCTCCAAGAGAGTCGTGAGGAGTTCTAAAAAGTCGAATCCTTCTCCTGGTCGCCTCGGGCCTCCTTTTATAGGGAAAAGGGGTTGCCACAGTGGCACACAGGAGGTGGAAAGGGTACAGTGATGCGAGGTTATCCCTCACATTACAGGACAAGGTGCATTTAATGCGCCCAGCTTAGGTGTCCTTGCTTTATCGGGGACGAGGGGGAGACGTCCGTCTTGTCCGTCGCCGCTCCTCCTCGTGTTGACGCGCGCCCTGGCCAGCGGTGCCTGAGGTGCCATGTAGGCAGACAGGCAGCTGAGGTGGCGCAACGGCGGGTCTCCACGAAGATATGTGGGTTGCCACGCAGGAGCCTCTCCAGCTGGTTGGGTCGGCAGCTGCGTGGGTCGGTGAAACCCAGTTGATGCGGGCCTGACGGTGGCCCCGCGGGTGTCCCCGGCAAGGGCCTTGCCGGGGGCCCCGGCAAGGGTCTTGCCGTGGCGCCTGATGTCATCCCCGGCAAGGTGCTTGCCGGGGGCCTTCTAGTCCTCCTTGGCTGGGATCCCGCCAAGGGTCGTCGTCTTCTTAACTTGCATCTGATCTTGAAGGTCTTCACAAAGATCTGCATGCTACCACGGGGATATCTCCCGAATCCTCGCCCCATGGGGGCGGTGGACTCAAGGGTGATTCGCTTCGTAGGCGCGGGGCGAGCTGCCGTGGCAAGGGTCTTGCCGGGGCTGCTAGAGCCGGCCCCGGCAAGGATCTTGCCGGGGGAAGCCGTTTCGTCCCTTTGCTCTTTGTGGTCTTGTTCCTGGCGTCGCTCCAATCTCCATCGAGCTTCAGTCTCGCCTCGGCTTGCCTCCCTTGCCATGCTTGGTGTGGTGGCGCCGTGGCTCAGACTGCCCGTGCACAGTCATAGGGGTACAAAAAGTGTACCCCTCTTTTTGTACACCTACAGGAGCCCCCGAGCTTGGGCCACACATAGGCGCTACTCGTTGTTGGGCCAGGCCCAGAACGGTGCGCGGGCAGGCGGGGTGGTTTTCACCGTGGTAAAATTTCCGCGCGCTGCGCCTCCCACGACCCGCGCGCGCGGCGCGGGGTGGAGGGGCGTGCGTGACGTGGGCGGCATGCGTGGGGTGGTTTCCGCAGGCATGCGTCACGTCGCAGTAAATGTGAAAGGAGGCGGCCCGCGCCTTCCCCATAAACGGGGGGAGGTGTGGGGGCGTGGCCCGCTAACTGGATGGGGCCGAGGCGTGGTCTGCTAGGCGTCCACTCCCCACGATCACGGGGTGGGGAGAGGTCGCCTCACCCGTCCCTTCGGTCCTGCACGTTCGCCACGTGCCCTCCATGCGTTTGAGGTGGCGAGCGGTGGGGGCGGGAAACCGAGCCGTAGCTGGTTGGGGCGGCGGGTCGGTCCCAGCCGCCCTTCGCCTTCTGCGTCTTGATTGGTCGAGCGGCGCGGTCGAGCTCCAGCCCCGCCCCTTTATAAAGGGCGGAGGGAGGGGACGGCGCCACGCACTCCTCCATCTTCTTTCTCCTTCAGCTTCTGCTCCTTTCTTCTGTCCGCCATGAAGAAGGAAAACCATGGCTCCTCAACGGTGGCGGCGAGGGTCGCTGCTCGACAGCGCGTCCCCTTCTCCTGCACCCGCAGTGGCCGAACCAGCCATGAGGGGAAGAGGGAGGGGGTGGTGCCGTGGGCGAGGCCGGGTTGCTCGGGGAAGAGGAGGACGGCGAGGCTCGCCGGCCTCGCCCCCGCCAGCAGCTCCTCCTCCAGTGGAAGGTCATGTTGGAGATGACCCATGTGAGTTCTTTATTAGGATGCAAGGGTCACCGCGTCGTCGCCTTCGTCTCCCGACTCCGTTCGCGCGGGAGATGGAGGTGAACCCGCCTGAGTCACTGCGGCTGCACATGAGGGGTTGTGGGATCAGTGGCACGTAGGCCCGCATCGACTTCCCTGCCCCTCATCTGATGTATCTTCGCCAAGGATGGAAGAGGTTCGCTCGCATCCACAGCCTGGCGGATGGGCTCACCCTCCACTTCAAGTTGATGGGGGACGGCCACCTCTCCGTCAAGGTCTTCGAGCACCTCGGGACTCGCGCGAGGTGCTGCATGGAGAGCTCCTCTGATGACGAAGACTCCTCCTCGAACGAGGGTGACGAGGAGGACAGCGACAGCGACAACGAGGGCGGGGGACAGCAGGATGACGGGTACGACTAGGTGTCGGGCGCCGCTCCTGGTGGCACCGGCGACCCCATCATCCGCGTCGCCGGCTCCTTGAACTTCTTGGGGCCGTCCCCTTGGCAGCTGGCGTAGGGAGGCTGCGGAAGAGGAAGAGGAAGAAGGCGGACGGCAAGGTCGTCATGTCATAGTACGCGGGCACCGACGCCTTCGTCTCCTACTGACGTCCTGCCGCCTCGCCTTCGAGCTCAGCCTCCGGCGCCATCATCACCGTCCAGCCCTGGGGAGGCCGCCGAGATGCCTTCTCAGTGTCTTCTGTCACCCGTAGCTCGCCTAGGCGCCCCTTTTGCCCTTCTCGCCTCCTTAACCTATCTCCTGAGGAGAGGGACAAGAAAGGCATTACGGGCATCTTATATCTTTTTAGTCTGTAAGCCTTCGTGTAATGCCCCGGATGTAACACTTTCCCTATATGGCAATATATAAACTTTGGCTTCATCATTTCCTTTCCGGGCTCTTCTTTCTTCTCGGTTTCGTCATTTTGTCGTGTGCGTGTGTGCATTTCATCCATGTCATGTTGTCATGTGCATTGCATTGCATTTGTGTTGTCGTTTGCATCCGGTCCCACTCGTCTCTTCCCGTTGTCCGTTTCGAGTTCCGACTCTCTCACACGTGCCCGTGGCATCCCCGAGTCCTTCTTTCATGTTGGGGCGTGTAACCTTTCCGGAATGGCGTGAGACTTGTCGTGCGATGTTGTTTTGATAAGTGTAGGCCGCCTGTCAACTTTCGTCGCGTTTGGAGTTTGTTTGGTACTCCAACAGTTAACCTCGTGGGCTAAAAGTACCTCCTCTTTGAGGCCCAAGACCCCCTCCACAACAGCCCACCAACCCAGCACAACCCTTCCCATCATCTCGGTCGTCGATTTGTGATCGCGTCGCCAAAAACCGCTCCCCATTTGGAGTCTCCTAGCTCCTTGTTCCTATAAAAACGTCTCCCCCGTCGAAAATTTCGTCCAAAAACCCTAGCCTCCTCCTAGCTCCAGCTGCCGCCTCGTTTTTCGTGTCGGGCGGACGTGTCCGTCCGCACCGGACACAACCGCCGCCTCCCACCGTGCGGGCCCGCCGGGCCCGAGGCCGGCCCCCACGGCCCGCATCGCAACCGCCGCCGCGCCGCCTCGCGCTCCCTCCGCCTCCCGCTTATTCTCCGCCGCCGGCCGGGCGACAGGACGCCGCCGCCGCCGATCGCCATACCCCGTCGCCGCCTTCGCCGTACCTCGCCGGAGGGACGAGGTCCGCCGCCCGTGCTGTAGCCTCCGAGCCGCCCCGCCGCCGGCTTCTCGCCGCTCCGGCTGGTCCCCAGCCGCCGGCCTCCTCCGGCCAGGCTCGCCGGCCGGCCCAGCCGCCTCTCCGCCCGGCCGCCTCGCCGGAGGGACGAGGGCGCCGCCGGTCCCGATCGAGGAGCGATCCCGATCCCGATCCAGTCTCCAACCGGGCCGAAACCCTAACGGGTGCGGACCCGCGAACCCGTTGACCCACGACCCGGCGCCCGCGTTGACTGAACCGAAGGTTGACCCCGTTTCCTCTGTTTTTTTGTGAAGTCTTTAGTTATTTTCATTGTCTAATGCATTATTGTAATGGCTATAACTTTTGTTGTGCTTGTCCGATTTGTGCATATAATATGTCAAAATGATCGTGGTGACATGTACTATGTTTTGTTCCATTGTGTCATGCTTGTTTGAGTCCATCTAGATGTCTTAATCTTCATGACAAGAGTGCTACTTGATTTAAACTGCTGCTACTTGTTATTTTCATGCCATGTTTGAGATCTGATAACTTGGTGCATGTTTATCCAAATGAAGCAAACGATATGTCCAAATGTTCATCATGAGATGCTCTACATGTTGGTTGCTATAGCATGCATGTTAGAGTTCATATTGCCATGTTTATCTCTGTTGCAAAAGTGCATGTGGCTGTTATGTTTTGTAACTTGTTACGAGATGCCTAGTTGAGGAGCTCGTTGCTATTGTTGTGTTTGCCCCCATGTCGCATGCTCACATGTTTTAGATTCCCCTTCATGTGATCTTTGCTGTGGTGCAAACCACTTGCCCTGATATGCTTTGAGATGACATAAACATGCCATGAAAATGTTACTGTTTTAACACTTAGTGAAATTTCACTAAGTCTGGAATCCGTAATATCCGGATGCTATGTTTGCTTGTTGTCCTAGGCAAATCCATGTTAGTTTTGGGGTGGCTATTGATCATTCCTTGTTGTATATGTCGTTGTCTATCAATCCATGCCCTCACATGCTCATTTGGGTTGCTGTAGCATATTTAACTCTTGCTCCCAAGTTGCTATAAAATATTGCTGTCAGGTTTTTATTATCATGATCAAAATGTTGTAGCTTGTTGCTATTGATCCATGCCTCCTATGGAGATGCTCCAATGGAGTTGTTTGCTGTAGGATATGTCTACTTCATGTCCATGCTTCTTTTCACCATGTTTGAGTGCTGTAGAGTATATAATTATTGCTCCAAAGTTGCTATGTGGCTGTTAGTTTCAACTTTGCACTGTTTCTTGTTTCGGTTGTATCTTTTAGTCCGTTGCTCCGTTTTGGGTGAGTCCTATATGAAACTTGTGTGATTTTGCATTTAGATTCATAATATTATCTTGTTAGAATGTTTGGAGTATGTTTGCTTGATGTTTGGGTGCATCTTGCACCGTTGCCATGCTTATCTTGTGTTGGTCATATCTTCTAGACCGTAGCTCCGTTTTAAACAAACTTTATATGAAACTTGACTAGAATCTCGTGTAGATCATCATGGTGCATGTTAACTTGCTGTTTAACAACTTTAACTTAAGGTTTGTTCATATCTGGACTAATTTCAAACTATGCATATGAGGACTTACCGGATTTGTCTTAAGTAGTTTTCGGCCTCTTTTAAACCTGTTGTTTCTTGTGTTGTTTCTCTGTGCTTCCTACCTTGCCATGTTTTGCATCCTAAATAGACTTGTCTTGCTTCCTACTTGCTTGAGCATATTGTCATGTCTCTTGTGCTGTTTCTCTGTGCTTCCTATGTTGTCAGGCTGTGCATCCTAAGTGCATCTGTAGTGCTTCCTTAGTGCATCAGCCATGCATCATGTAGTTTGCGCATTGCATCTTGTTTGATTTTCGTGCCTCGTGTGTTCTTGTGTTGAGTAGAGTCGGAAGCCGAGATCGAGTACGAGAACGAGGTTACTACCGAGGTTGAGAACGAGGAGCCCTCTTACGATCCCATCGACGACTCGACAGGCAAGATGACGTGACCCAGATATCATTACTATCTTTGCCTATTTGCTAGAAGTCTCGCTCTTTAGCTTATTGCCTTGATGCCCATGTTTGTTTGTCAGCCTCCTATTGTAACCATGAATCTGTTTAACCACACAACCTATGCAAACCTTTGTTTGGCTACGTAGGCTTCGCTCAGCCCCTCTTATAGCATTGCTAGTTGCAGGAGAAGATTCGAAGATTCTTGCTTCATGTTGAAGCTTGTTGGGATATCACACTATATAAATTCTTAATTGAAATCATCTATATATTGGTAATGGGTGGAAGGCTAAGCCTCTTGCTTGGTGATTTGTTCCACTCATGCCGCCCTAGGAACCGTATATACCGGTGTTATGTTCCTTGATTTTGCGTTCCTCACACGGTTGGGGTTATGGGACCCCCTCGATAAACCGCTTAGCGCTAAGTCTTTTCCAGCAAGTCCCAACATTGGTACTATTTTCCTAATAACTAAAAACTTGCATAGGGCTTTGCAAACACGAGTTCTTAATCAACAACCCCCGGGGCCAGTGCTCCACATGAGTGTTGGTCCAAACTGAGCGGACTGCGGGGCCACCACGAGGAAACTCGAGGATTGGTATACACCTGTAGGACGTCTCATCCGGTCGTGGCCTGAGACTAGATACGCACGGCTACTGCCAGGGTGTCGGCACGCCGGGAGGATTTGCTGTATTAGTCTTACCTTAGTCGGAGTATCTTGAGCACGGGATTCCGAGAATGTTTTTAATGAAAAAGGAATGTTTGCCGGGTCATTTGTTCGTAGGTAAAAACCCACAACAGGGAATAAATCCCTGATATCCTCAAGATAAACATTTTCTCGCCCGGCAACAGGCCCTGCCGTTTCCCTACTTCACTCGACCTTTCTCACGCCCTTGGCAGAGGCAGGGATGAAACGGGCTTAGGCTCCTCGTTTTATCCTTTTGCTGCCGTGACTACGACCAAACCTAGTCCTAGGAACGAGCCTTAGGGCCTAGAGTTATGGGAGCACGGTAGCTTAAGGAAAAGAACGAGGTTTCACATACCTCAGTCCATAACGGAATGCATGATAAGGGAAAAAGGACTTATCTGAAGCTGCAGCCCCCGGCAACCCTCTTGCTCTTGCAGCCCCCGACAACACTAGCTTGCCGGGGCCTAGGCACTGATTTGTTATTCTTTCCTCCCTCCAAGTGGCTTTGTCAAGGATGCATGTGCGTCCTGTAAACCAAGGAAGACAGAGGAAAGACAAAGACTCGACCTCTAAGCTAGGGGTTAGCCGCTGCTAAGCACTATCAACCCTAACCAAGGACCAGACTCGACTCAGCATGCATGCTAAAACTTAGGGCGCCAGCGCTTCATTTATTTATGCTTAGGGTCTGCGCCTGGCTTTGTACAAAGGGTTACATGCCTTGCCGGCAAGGCTCGTACAAAAGGGTGGCTTGTCGGGAGGCCCGGCAAGCCGCGCCTTATGGGTAAAACTTGTGAAGATGCTCGATGTTCCAGGAATTACTCACCGGAACGGCATCCTCGGTCTCCAGGCGGACAGCGCCAGGCCTGGTGACTCGTATTACCCGATAAGGGCCTTCCCACTTCAGCGTCAACTTGTTCGTATTCCTGGCCGATTGAACGCGCCGGAGAACAAGGTTGCCTTCCTCAAAGCTTCGGGCATGAACCTTGCGGCTATGGTAGCGGCACAAGGCTTGCTGGTAGCGCGCTGCTCTCACAGCCGCTCGAAGACGATCTTCCTCAAGGAGCATTGCGTCGTCTTGGCGCAGTTGCTCTTGCTCAAGCTCATCATAAGCAAGCACTCGAGGTGACCCATATATGAGTTCCGTGGGGAGAACTGCTTCTGTCCCGTATATCAGGGCAAAGGGCATCTCGCCGGTGGCTCGATTTGGCGTCGTCCTGATCGACCAAAGAACCGCCGACAATTCATCAATCCAGCGCCTCCCGCTCTTGTCCAGCCTGTCAAAGGTCTTTGTCCTTAGTCCTCCCAACACTTCAGCATTTGCCCTCTCAGCTTGACCATTGCTCCTGGGGTGAGCAACGGAAGCGAAATAGACCGTCCTGCCGAGCTCTCGGGTATATTGCATGAAGGTACGACTTGTAAACGGCGTGCCATTGTCGGTGATGATCCTGTTGGGTACACCAAACGGCACACTAGTCCCTTGAAGAACTTGACAGCTGACTGAGCTGTGACCTTCCTCACTGCCTCCACTTCTGGCCACTTTGTGAACTTGTCGATTGCAACGTACAAGTACTCAAAGCCCCCGACGGCGCGGGGGAAAGGGCCCAGTATGTCGAGCCCCCAGACCGAGAAGGGCCAGGAGAGAGGAATGGTTTGAAGGGCTTGAGCTGGTTGATGAAGTTTCTTTGAATGGAATTGGCACGCTTCACACCTGGTGACCAGCACCGCCGCATCCTGGAGGGAAGTGGGCCAGAAGAAGCCTTGCCGGAATGCCTTGCCGGCAAAGGCTCTTGACCCTATGTGGGATCCACATATGCCTCCATGTATCTCTGCCAACAGCTCCAGTCCTTCCTCTCGAGGGATGCACTTCAATTTCACACCATTCGGTCTCCTCCTGTACAGGACGTCATCGACGAACTGGTACATGGCGGACCGACGGGCTACTTTCTTCGCTTCTTCCTGCTCCTCAGGAAGTTCCCCAGTCTGAAGGAATCGGACGATATGCTGCGCCCACGCTGGAGCCTGGGGCTCGACGGCGAGGACTAAAGGCATTTCCTCTGCCAAGGGAGTGGCCATCTCGACGACAAAAGCTTAATGCTCCGCCAAAGTTAGCCCTCCGGTGGCGGGCTCAGTGTCTCCGGCAACATCTTTGCCGGCGGCTCCGGGGAGCTCGGCGGGGAAGTACTTGCCAGGCCCTGACTTCCTCCTCTTGTTCTACTCTATTGATGGATCAACGGATGGCTGAGAAAGCTGAAGCACAAAGGTACCTGGTTCCACAGGTAGTTTAAGGGCAGCGCGCTTTGACAGGTAATCGACGATGTCGTTCTCCGCTCGGGGAACGTGTTCTGCCTGTATACCGTCAAAGCGCTCTTCCAACTTTCTCACTTCATCGACGTAGGCCCTCATCAACGGGCTCTGGTAATCCTTGTTGACTTGTTTGATGACAAGCTGCGAGTCGCCCCTGACAATGAGCTTCTTGATTCCGAGGTCCGCTGCGATCCTAAGACCAGCAAGCAGCCCCTCGTACTCGGCAGTGTTGTTCATTGATACCTCCCTAGGGTAGTGCATCTGGACCACGTACTTGAGGTGCTCTCCAGTGGGCGCGACCAGCAGTACGTCGGCCCCGGCGCCCTACAAGGAGAAAGCCCCATCAAAGTACATGATCCAGTTGCAACTTGCCTCTTTGCCGGGGAGAGCAGTTTCTTGGACTTCTTCGTCAGGCGTTGCGGTCCATTCTGCGACGAACTCTGCCAGGACTCGGCTCTGAATTGTCAAGGTACTTTCAAACTTGAGGCCAAAGCTGGACAGCTCCAGTGCCCACTCTATAATTCTTCCCGTTGCATCTGGGTTGTGCAATATCCGTTGCAGAGGGAGGCGAGTGACGACAGTGATCTCGTGTGCCTTGAAGTAGTGACGCAGCTTCCTCGAGGCCATAAGAAGGCCGAAGAGCAATTTCTGCACACCGGAGTACCTTGACCTAGCCCCCTGCAAGAGGGAGCTAACAAAGTAGACCGGGTGCTGCATCATCTTCTTCTTCGGTTGCACTCCAATCGGCTGTGTCGCCTCTGCGCTAGTGGCACGAGGCTCCGTTGCTGCTATCACCTCATCATCAATTTCTCTCTGCGCCACCAGTGTGGCGCTGACCACTTGGTTTGTTGCCGCTAAGTATAGCAACAATGGTTCCTATGGTGGAGGCGCAACCAGTATTGGCGTGGAGGAAAGATACTTCTTAAGATCCTGTAACGCTGCTTCGGCTTCCGGCGTCCACTCCATTGGGCCCGCCTTTTTCAAAATCTCGACAAAGGGGAGGGCGCGCTCAGCAGATTTGGAAATGAATCTGCTCATGGCGGCAACGCAGCTGGCAAGCCGACGCACATCCTTGACCCGCTTGGGTGCTTCAATCTGCTCTATAGCTTTGATCTTGTCCGGATTAGCTTCTATCCCACGCTGCGACACAAAGAACCCGAGAAGCTTGCCAGACGGAACGCCAAAGACGCACTTCTCAGGGTTCAGCTTGAGGTTGATCTTGCGCAGGTTCACAAATGTTTCTTGTAAATCCGGTACGAGGGTTGCCTTGTTCTTGGTTTTGACCACTATATCATCCATATAAGCCTCCATATTTCTATGGAGCTGGGGTTCAAAACCAATCTGGACTGCCCTTGCAAAAGTCGAGCCAGCACTCTTCAAACCGAAAGGCATTCGTACGAAACAGTACGTACCACATGGGGTGATGAATGTTGTCTTCTCTTCGTCTTCTCTTGCCATGAAGATCTGGTGGTAGCCGGAGTAGGCATCGAGGAATGACAGCAGGTCACACCCTGCCGTGGAGTCAACAATCTGGTCTATGCACGGCAACAGGAAGGGGTCCTTGGGACAAGCTTTATTGATATCCGTGTAATCAATACATAGCCTCCACTTCCCATTTGCCTTGCGCACTACCACTGGATTGGCCAACCACGTCGGGTGGAGCGCCCCTCTCACAAAACCCGCAGCTTCCAGTTTCCGGATCTCCTCGGTGATTAACTCTTGTCGTTCAAAAGCTTGCTTCCTGACCTTCTGCTTGACGGTCCGCGCATGAGGACAGACAGCAAGGTAGTGCTCGATCACCTCCCTGGGAACGCCGGGGATGTCGGACGCTTGCCAGGCAAACACGTCGACATTCGCCCGCAGGAAGGTGACGAGCGCGTCTTCCTATTTTTTGTCAAGGGCGGAGCTTATGGTAAAAGCCCCTCCCGTGCCGTCCTCCTTGACAGAAACCTTCTTGGTTCCTGGCGGCGTAGCCCTGGATCTCTTCTTTCTGCCAGTGGAGCTCTCTAGCACGTCCTCGACGGGAGCGCGACACTCCGAAGAGGTGCGCTTGCCGGAGTAGGTGTCTGAGGTCTTGCCGGTCTTCTTCTTTCCGGTGGAGCTCTCAGGCACGTCCTCGACGGGAGCACAGCACTCCGATGAGGTGCGCTTGCCGGAGTGGGCGCCCGAGGTCTCGCCGGTCTTCTTCTTCTTCCCTCCCGGGGCTCCAGTGGCAGGAGCAAGTGCCCCCGTAGCGGCAGTTGCTGCAACTTCTTGCTGGTACAATTGGTCGGTGCAAATCAGCGCATCTTTCTTGTCAGAGGGGATGGTGATGATCGTCACGGGCCCTGGCATCTTTAGGGTGTTGTAGGCATAGTGTGACGCTTGCATGAACTTGGCCAGTGCTGGGCGACCAAGGATCCCATTGTAAGGCAGGGGGATCTTGGCAACATCGAACACGATCCTCTCAGTTCTGTAGTTCACATCACTTCCAAAAGTCACAGGCAGCATGACTTTCCCCCTTGGTTGACCCCCTGAAACGTGCCCGTCTCCTCGAGGTCTCCATCAGGAACTTGCAACTTCTCGATCATGGTGGGCGAAAGTAGGTTCAGACTGGCCCCGCCATCAACTAGCATCTTCGTCACCTTGAGGTTGCGTATTGTCGGTGAAACCAACAATGGCAAGCACCCGACCGCAGTAGTGTGATGAGGGTGATCCTCGGCGTCAAAGATGATAGGTGTGCTGGACCATTTCAGCGGCTTTTGGGCACCGGACGATGGCTCTGCCGCAATAATCTCACGCGCCCACTGTTTAAGCTGGCGGTGAGAAGCATGCAGCGAGGCGCCACCATCGACGCACATGGCATCCGTAGCCTTCTGAAATTCTTGGCCGTCGGACTTGTCATCCTCTTCGTGATCGTCGTCTTCAGGTCTTCTGTCGCGGCCCCGGGCGGGCCTTTCCTGCTGTTTCTCCTTGCCGCGACGGCCTGCTTGGCCATCACGCTTCTTGCTGGATCCCTCAGTGCCGTCTTGGCCCTTCTCCTTGTCCCGCCTCTCGTATTCAGCCCTTTGCTTCTCAGCAAGGAGCTCGACCTGGTGGCAGTCTTGGAGATCATGGCCCTTGGTGCGATGGATCTTGCAGTACCGCTTGCCGGACTTTCCTGGCTTCTCGACAGCCGCCAAGGCCCGGCAGGCAACACACCCGGCAATCTCCTTGCCAGGGTCACCCGCCTGGGTTTTCTTGGCGGAGCCAGCGTCATCAGATCCCTCGACGGCAAGCACGGCCTTCCCCTTGTGCTTCCTGTTACGGTTCCGGCCCTTCCTCGCTGGGGCGGCAGTATCTTCGTCTGAAGAGTCGGTTTCCGCACCGGCGCCTTCGCCGGGGTACTTCCTTCCCTCTTCAGCCCGGGCACATCTGTCGGCAAGAACGTAGAGTTCCGCCACATCCTTCACCTTGGTCATCGCCAGTTCTTCGCGCATCTTGCGGTTGCGCACGTTCTGGTGGAACGCGCTGATGATGGCGGCAGGGTGAACATCGGGGATATTGTACTGTACCCGGCTGAATCTCTGTATGTACTTGCGCAGAGTCTCGCCTTCCTTCTAGGGTATGACATGCAGGTCACTCGCCTGGCCATGGGCTTGGTGGCCTCCGGTAAAGGCGCCAACAAACTCATGGCACAATTCGGACCAGGAGGAAATAGAGTCTACTGGCAAGTGCATCAACCACGACATGGCGTTAGGTTTAAGAGCCAATGGAAAGTAATTCGCAAGCACCTTATCGTCGCGGGCTCCGGCAGCTTGCATCGCGATGGTGTAGATGCTGGGGAACTCCGACGGGTGGGTCTTGCCGTCGTACTTCTCGTCGACGTCAGGTTTGAAGGTGCAGTGAGAGGGCCACTGGAACTGCCGCAGCTCGCGGGTGAAAGCTGGGCAGCCTACCTCGTAGGGTAGGCCTCCAGGACTTTCCGGTGTTGGGCGGTCCGCAGCAGGCCTTGCTCGCCTGTCTGACTGGTGGCGCGTTTCGCGCCGGCGCTCGATGGTGGTTCGAGCGTCTTCATGAGCTCGCACCTGAAGAACTTGATGCTGGTCGCCGCGGGTCCGTTGGTCGGACGACACTATGGAGATGGCGTCGCCCGCGACATCTCGACGGGTCGACGCACGCGGCGCCGGGCGAGGGGGAGGCGAATGCACCGTAGCCACGGTGCTGCCGGCTCTCCCGCCGCCGGTGCGCGGGGCCCCATCGGAGCGTCGGCCTAGGAGCTCCGCTGGATTTAGGTCATCCCTGTTGGCGACTGCGATAAGGCCTCGGATGGTGGCTCTCCATTCGTCGAGTTTCCCCGTAACGGGAGGAAAGTCGAGGAGCAACTGCGAGCGCGCCAAAGCTTCGGCTGGTGTCAATGGTAGCGAAACCTGCATGGATCGTGACGCGCTTCGACCCTTGACCGTGTCAGGGGGAGTTCCATCATGATCCCGCGGTCGCTTATCGTCTCCACCAGTGCTTCGGCGGGCGGGCAGGTCTTCTACGTCCCGGGAGCGGCGCTCGGGGCTCTTCCCATGGCGACGCCCGGGGTCTTCGGGACGACGACGCCGTTCATCGCACGCTGCTTGAGAAGAGCGCGCTGTTGGCGCCGGCGTGGGAGTTCTGGAGGGCCTCGCGTCGCCCTCGGGTGGTGTGGTCGCGACCTTGGAGGGCCCGCGCCACCCGCGGAGGGCCGGGATTCATCTCTGGAACTAGCGGTGTGCGGCCTGTTACCACGCGCACAAGCATCGCCACCTCCCAAACTCCGGCTGCTGGGGCGGCGTTGGTGTTCGCGAGCGGCGCCCTGGGTCCTTTCCGTGACCGGTCCGCTGCTCGCCCGCGTCGGGACGGGCTGTCCGGCCTCCGACTGGCCAACTGCCACCGTTATCTTCTTCTTGGGCGCCATGACGATGAAGATGCGTCGAACTGACCGCTAAAGCCGATTCTCACAACTGCGCCCCCTACCTGGCGCGCCAAAGATGTTGATGTATTTGGATCGACACCTATGGGATCACAAGAATCCCTACTATGGTTGCGGGGCGCGAGGTTGAGAGAAGAGCGGATCTAACAGTCAAGACACGGTTCCTTTACTCAGGTTCGGGCCGCAAGGATGCGTAAAACCCTACTCCTGCTTTGGTGGATTATATGTTGGTATTCTTCAGCTAACGAGGAGCTCCAAGAGAGTCGTGAGGAGTTCTAAAAAGCCGAATCCTTCTCCTGGTCGCCTCGGGCCTCCTTTTATAGGGAAAAGGGGCTGCCACAGTGGCACACAGGAGGTGGAAAGGGTACAGTAATGCGAGGTTATCCCTCGCATTACAGGACAAGGTGCATTTAATGCGCCCAGCTTAGGTGTCCTTGTTTTATCGGGGAAGGGGGGAGACGTCCGTCTTGTCCGTCGCCGCTCGTCCTCGTGTTGACACGCGCCCTGGCCAACGGTGCCTGAGGTGCCATGTAGGCAGACAGGCAGCTGAGGTGGCGCAACGGCGGGTCTCCACGAAGATATGTGGGTTGCCACGCAGGAGCCTGTCCAGCTGGTTGGGTCGGCAGCTACGTGGGTCGGTGAAACCCAGTTGATGCGGGCCTGACGGTGGCCCCGCGGGTGTCCTCGGCAAGGGCCTTGCCGTGGCGCCTGCTGTCATCCCCGGCAAGGTGCTTGCTGGGGCCTTCTAGTCCTCCTTGGCTGGGATCCCGCCAAGGGTCGTCGTCTTCTTAACTTGTATCTGATCTTGAATGTCTTCACAAAGATCTGCATGCTACCACGGGGATATCTCCCGAATCCCCGCCCCCATGGGGGCGGTGGACTCAACGGTGATTCGCTCCATAGGCGCGGGGCGAGCTGCCGCGGCAAGGGTCTTGCCGGGGCTGCCAGAGCCGGCCCCGGCAAGGATCTTGCCGGGGGAAGCCGTTTCGTCCCTTTGCTCTTTGTGGTCTTGTTCTTGGCGTCGCTTGAGTCTCCATCGAGCTTCAGTCTCGCCCCGGCTTGCCTCCCTTGCCATGCTTGGTGTGGTGGCGCCGTGGCTCAGACTGCCCGTGCACAGTCATAGGGGTACAAAAAGTGTACCCCTCTTTTTGTACACCGACAGTGCGAGGGACTCACGGGTGGTCTCCTACAGGATTGATACCTTGGTTCTCAAAAACTGAGGGAAATACTTATGCTACTGTGCTGCATCTCCCTTTCCTCTTCGAGGGAATACAACGCAAGCTCGAGAAGTAGCACATATGTAATTCCTTTTGTCCGTAGGTATGTTACTTGCCTAAGATTCGATTGTCGGTATCTCTAAACATAGTTCAATCTCGTTACCGGAAAGTCTCTTTAGGGCCAGTTCTTTTGGTAGCTTTTTTGGGCTTCTAGAATAAGCTGCCCCCTACCCAGCTTATTCTAGAAGCCCAACCAAATTTATTTTTTTAGAAGCCTACTAGTCAAGTCTTAATTAGTAGGCTTCTAAATAAATAAATTTGGTTGGGCTTCTAGAATAAGCTGGGTAGGGGTAGCTTATTTCAGCTTATTCTAGAAGCCAGCAAAAGAACTGGCCCTTACTCATTCCGTAAAATATCATCTCATAACCAACTCCTTAGTAATTTTTCTTGCAAGCTTCTTGTGATGTGTATTACCAAGAGGGCCCAGAGATACCTCTCCGATACACAATGTGACAATTCCTAATCGCGATCCATGCCAACTCAACAGACACCTTCAGAGATACCTGTAGAGCATCTTTATGATCACTCAGTTACCTTGTGACGTCTGATAGCACACAAGGTATTCCTCTGGTATCCGGGAGTTGCATGATCTCATAGTCGAAGGAATATGTATTTGACATTAAGAAAGCAATAGCAATAAATTGAACGATCATATGCTAAGCATCATTCTCCTAATGATGTGATCCCGTTATCAAATGACAACTCATGTCTATGGTTGGGAAACCTTAACCATCTTTGATCAACAAGATAGTCTAGTAGAGGCTCACTAGGGACACGATATTTGTTTATCTATTCACACATGTATTTAGGTTTCCAGTCAAAACAATTCTAGCATGAATAATAAAACTTTATCAGATTAAGGAAATATAATAATAACCATTTTATTATTGCCTCTAGGGCATATTTCCATCAGTCTCCCACTTGCACCAGAGTTAGTAATCTAGTTCACATCGCCATGTGATTAACAAACAAAGATTTTACTAGAGTAAATAATCTAGTTCACATCACCACGTGATTAACACCCAAAGGGTTTACTAGAGTCAATAATCTAGTTCACATCGTGATACGTCTCCAACGTATCTATAATATTTGATTGTTCCATGTTATTATTTAAGATGTTTTGGATGTTTAATGGGCTTTGTTATACACTTTTATATTATTTTTGGGACTAACCTATTAACCCAAAGGCCCAGTCCAGATTGATGTTTTTTGCCTATTTCAGGGTTTTACAGAAAAGAAATAAAAAAGGAGTCCAAACGGAATGAAACTTCGGGAGAGATATTTTTGGAGCAAAATACGCACGGGAAACTTGAGAACCACGGAATAGGGCTGAGGTGGCGTCCACGAGGGTGGGGGCGCGCCCCCTACCTCGTGGGCACCCCTTCTGGCCCCCGGTGCCCTCCTTACTCCTATATATACCTATGTACCCCGAAACCATCAGACGAACAGAGAAAACCCTAGTTCTACCACCGCAACCTTCTGTTCCCATGAGATCCCATCTTGGGGCCTCTTCCGGAGCTCCGCCGGAGGGGGGATCTTCCACAGAGTGCTTCTACATCATCATCATCGCCTCACCATGAGTTGTGAGTAGTTTACTACAAACCTTTCGGGTCCATAGCTAGTATCCAGATGGCTTCTTCTCTCTCTTTGGATCTCAATACCAAGTTATCCTCGGTCTTCGAGGAGATCTATTCGATGTAATCTCCATTTGCGGTGTGTTTGTCGAGAACCGATGAATTGTGGGTTTATGATCAAGATTATCTATGAGAAATATTTGGTTCTTTTCTGAACTCTTTATGTATGATTATAATATCCTTGCAAGTCTCTTTTAATTATCGGTTTGGTTTGGCCTACTAGATCTATAGTTCTTGCAATGGGAGAAGTGCTTGGCTTTGGGTTCAATCTTGCGGTGTCCTCTCCCAGTGACAGTAGGTGCAGCAAGGCACGTATTGTATTGTTGCCATCGAGGATAAAAAGATGGGGTTTATATCACTATGTTTGAGTTTATCCCTCTACATCATGTCATCTTGCTTAAGGTGTTACTCTGTTCTTCTAAACTTAATACTCTAGATGCATGCTGGATAATGGTCGATGTGTGGAGTAATAGTAGTAGATGCAGAATCATTTCGGTCTACTTGTCTCGGACGTGATGCCTATATATAATGATCATGCCTAGATAGTCTCATAATTATTCGCTTTTCTATCAATTGCTCGACAGTAATTTGTTTACCCGCCGTAGAATATCGCTATCATGAGAGAAGCCACTAGAGAACACTATGCCCCCGGGTCTATTCTCAACATATCAATCTACAATCTACTTTACTTTTCCGCTTTTACTTTCTATTCTTATATCCAAAAATACCAAAAATATCAAACTATCATCTCTATCAGATCTCACTTTCGTAAGTGACCGTAAAGGGATTGACAACCCCTTATCGCGTTGGTTGTGAAGTTCTTATTTGTTTGTGCAGGTGCGAGGGACTCGCACGGGGTCTCCTACTGGATTGATACCTTGGTTCTCAAAAACTGAGGGAAATACTTACGCTACTGTGTTGCATCACCCTTTCCTCTTCGAGGGAATACAACGCAAGCTCGGGAAGTAGTAAGAAGAATTTATGGCGCCGTTGATGGGAAGGCTTACGCAAAAGTCATATACCAAGTACCTATCACAAACCCTTATCCTTCGCATTACATTTATTTGCTCTCGTTTTCCTCTCCCCCACTTCACCCTTGCCGTTTTATTCGCCCTTCTTCTGCCGTGTGTTTATCGTTCGCTTGCCTCTTGTTTGCTTGTGTTGCTATGTGCCCTCTATTAGCCTACATCTTTGCTTGCTAAATTATGGATTTGCATCCACTTGCTAATCTCTTTAAGAGATCCAACTATGATGAACCAATTGCTAGTGAGTTTAGTGCACTAGATTATCTTTATGAGGTTTTGCTTGAAATTTGTGAATCCAAAAATTGTGATGAAGTATTGAAGAAAATTATAAAGTGATTCAAAATAGCTCCTTGAGTAAAAATCATGATTGCAATGATGTTATTATAAATTCTATTAATGTCAATTGTGCTAATGATATGCAAAACCCTAAGCTTGGGGATGCTTATTTTGCTTTGCCCACTGCTTGTTGCAATGATCATGATTGGGGTGATTCTTATGATCTTGAAAATTTATTTAATCTCCATGATGAATGTAAGATTGATAATAATGTTTGCAATAATATTGAAAGTGGGTTTGGAGAGGTCATGACTTTAGTTAATGTTGCTCCCTCTATTTTGGAAGAATGTCAACTTCGTATGCATGTGGATTGTGTTGAGAATATGTTATGTGATAGCTATTTTGTTGAATTTGCTTATGATCCTACATGCAATTATTTTGAGAGAGGAAAATATGGTTGTAGAAATTTTCATGTTACTAAATTACCTATCTTTATGTTGAGATTGCTATTGTTTCTTTCTTCTTCCTTGCATAAGCTAGATCTTTCTTGTCTTGCTAATTTGTTTTCTTATAAAAATGCCTATGCATAGGAAGTATGTTAGACTTAGATGTGATTTTCACATGTTTTATGATGCTCTCTTTGTGCTTCAATTCTTATCTTTCATGTGAGCATCATTGAATTCTCGTGCCTAGCTAGGGGCGTAAAATAATAGCGCTTGTTGGGAGGCAACCCAATTTTTTTTATATTTTTTTGTTTTTGCTTCTGTTTAGGAATAAATATTGCATCTAGCTTCTTTTTAGATGTGGTTTTATGTTTTAATTAGTGTTCGTGCCAAGTAGAACCTTTGGGAAGACTTGTGTGAAGTTTATATGATCTTGCTGTGAAAAATAGAATCGTTTGCACTCGCTAGAATGGTCACCAGATTTTACTGGAGTGTGCTATTTAGTTGACTATTTTTAAAGATGATTAATAGACAAATTCCTCACGTTTACCAATTTATTTCAATTTTTTTGGAGTTACAGAAGTATGTGAAAGTTAAAGATTACTACAGACTGTTCTGTTTTTGACAGATTCTGTTTTTCGTGTGTTGTTTGCTTATTTCAATGCATCTATGAGCAGTATTGGGAAGTATGAATCATAGAGAAGTTGGAATACAGTAGGTTTAACACCAATTTAAACAAACAATGAATTGATTGCAGTACCTTTGAGTAGTGGTTTGTTTTCTTATACTAACGAAGCTCATGAGATTTTTGTCTAAGTTTTGTGTTGTGAAGTTTTCAAGTTTTGAATATTGCTTTGATGGACTATGGAACAAAGAATGGCAAGAGCCTAAGCTTGGGGATGCCCAAGGCACCCCAAGGTAAAATTCAAGGACAACCAAGAGCCTAATCTTGGGGATGCCCCGGGAAGGCATCCCCTCTTTCGTCTTCATCTATCAGTAACTATACTCGGAGCTATATTTTTATTCACCACATGATATGAGTTTTACTTGGAGCGTCATGTATAATTTGAGTCTTTGCTTGTTAGTTTTCCACAATTATCCTTGTTGGACACACCTTTTTGAGAGAGTTAAATATGGCCTAGGAATTGTTAGAACACTCTATATGATTCACTTATATCATTTGAGTTGAATAGTTTTTGCTCTAGTGCTTCACTTATACCTTTTAGAGCACGGTGGTGATTATATTTTGTAGAAATTGTTGATCTCTCATGCTTCACTTATATTCTTCTGAGAGTCTATTAAAACAGCATCGTCATGTGCTTTGGCTATAAAACTAGCCTTCACATGATAGACATCCAAGATCAATGTAGTAAAAACTTTCACACTAAGTGCATTGAATATGATGAGAAGTTGGATGCTTGATAATTGTTTTGAGATATGAGGATAGTGATATTAGAGTCATGCTAATGGAGTTATTATGAAATTGAGAAATTTTTGTGTTAAAGTTAGTGATTCCCATAGCATGCACGTATGGTGAACCACTATGTGACGAAGTTAGAGCATGAGGTATTTGTAGACTGTCATCCTTTGTGTGGAGATTGGGGGCGCGCGATGGTTAACTCCTACCAACCTCCCCCCTAGGAGCATGTGTTGATTGCTTTGTTTTGATGACTCATAAATTTTTGCAATAAGTATATGAGTTCTTATGACTAATGTTGAGTCCATGGATATTACACACTCTCACCCTTCCACCATTGCTAGCCTCTCTTGTGTCGCGCAACTTTAGCCGGTACCATACACCCACTATATATTCTTCCTCAAAACAGCCACCATATATCTTCCTCAAAACAGCCACCATACCGACCTATCATGGCATTTCCATAGCCATTCCGAGATATATTTCCATGCAACTTTCCACCGTTCCGTTCATATGACACGCTTCATATTGTCATATTGCCATGCATGATCATGTAGTTGACATTGTATTTGTGGCAAAGCCACCATGCGTAATTTTTCATACATGTCACTCTTGTTTCATTGCATATCCCGGTACACCGCCGGAGGCATTCATATAGAGTCATACTTTGTTCTAGTATCGAGTTGTAAATCAAAAAAAGAGTGATGATCATCATTATTAGAGCATTGTCCCATGTGAGGAAAGGCCAATAAAAAAAGTTATGACCCCAATAAAATAGAGAGGGGCTAAAAAAAGGAGAAAACCCCTCCAAAAAATGAGAGAAAAGAGAGAAGGGACAATTGCTACTATCCTTTTCCACACTTGTGCTTCAAAGTAGCACCATGTTCTTCATGATAGAGAGTCGCATGTTTAGTCACTTTCATATACTAGTGGGAATTTTCATTATAGGACTTGGCTTGTATATTCGAACGATGGGCTTCCTCAAATGCCCTAGGTCTTCGTGAGCAAGCAAGTTGGATGACACCCACTTAGTTTCTTTTTGTTGAGCTTTTATACATTCTTAGCTCTAGTGCATCCGTTGCATGGCAATCCCTACTCACTCACATTGATATATATTGATGGGCATCTCCATAGCCCGTTGATACGCCTAGTCGATGTGAGACTATCTCCCTCCTTTCTGTCTTCTCCACAACCACCATGCTATTCCACCCATAGTGCTATGTCCATGGCTCACGCTCATGTATTGCGTGAAAGTTGAAAGTTTGAAAGAATAGAGTATGAAAACAAGTGCTTGGCTGAAACCGGGGTTGTGCATGATATGAATATTTCGTGTGATGAAGAGGGAGCATAGCCAGACTCTATGATTTTGTAGTGATAACTTTCTTTAGCCATAGTATTTTGAGAAGACATGATTGCTTTGTTAGTATGCTTGAAGTATTATTATTTCTTATGTCAATATAGACTTTTGTCTTGAATCTTTCAGATCTGAACATTCATGCCACAATTAAGAGAATTACATTGAAAACTATGTTGGTTAGCATTCCACATCAAAAATTCTGTTTTTATCATTTACCTACTCGAGGACGAGCAGGAATTAAGCTTGGGGATGCTTGATACGTCTCCAACGTATCTATTATTTATGATGTTTTGGATGTTTAATGGGCTTTGTTCTACACTTTTATATTATTTTTGGGACTAACCTATTAACCCAAAGGCCCAGTCCAGATTGCTGTTTTTCTGCCTATTTCAGGGTTTTACAGTAAAGGAATATCAAACGGAGTCCAAACGGAATGAAACTTTGAGAGAGATATTTTTGGAGCAAAATACGCCCGGGAGACTTGAGAACCACGGAATAGGGCTGAGGTGGCGTCCACGAGGGTGCCCCCCCCCCTACAGGGCGCGCCCCCTGCCTCGTGGGCACCCCTTCTGGCCCCCGGTACCCTCCTTCCTCCTATATATACCTACGTACCCCGAAACCATCAGACGAACAGAGAAAACCCTAGTTCTACCACCGCAACCTTCTGTTCCCGTGAGATCCCATCTTGGGGCCTCTTCCGGAGCTCCGCCGGAGGGGGATCTTCCAAAGAGTGCTTCTACATCATCATCATCGCCTCACCATGAGTTGTGAGTAGTTTACTACAGACCTTTCGGGTCCATAGCTAGTATCCAAATGGCTTCTTCTCTATCTTTGGATCTCAATACCAAGTTCTCCTCGGTCTTCGAGGAGATCTATTCAATGTAATCTCCTTTTGCGGTGTGTTTGTCGAGAACCGATGAATTGTGGGTTTATGATCAAGATTATCTATGAGAAATATTTGGTTCTTTTCTGAACTCTTTATGTATGATTATAATATCCTTGCAAGTCTCTTTGAATTATCAGTTTGGTTTGGCCTACTAGATCTATAGTTCTTGCAATGGGAGAAGTGCTTGGCTTTGGGTTCAATCTTGCGGTGTCCTTTCCCAGTGACAGTAGGTGCAGCAAGGCACGTATTGTATTGTTGCCATCGAGGATAAAAAGATGGGGTTTATATCACTAGGTTTGAGTTTATCCCTCTACATCATGCCATCTTGCTTAAGGCGTTACTCTGTTCTTCTGAACTTAATACTCTAGATGCATGCGGGATAGCGGTCGATGTGTGGAGTAATAGTAGTAGATGCAGAATCATTTCGGTCTACTTGTCTCGGACGTGATGCCTATATATAATGATCATGCTTAGATAGTCTCATAATTATTCGCTTTTCTATCAATTGCTCGACAGTAATTTGTTTACCCGCCGTAGAATATCGTTATCATGAGAGAATCCACTAGAGAACACTATGCCCCCGGGTCTATTCTCAACATATCAATCTACAATCTACTTTACTTTTCCGCTTTTACTTTCTGTTCTTATATCCAAAAATACCAAAAATATCAAACTATCATCTCTATCAGATCTCACTTTCGTAAGTGACCGTAAAGGGATTGACAACCCCTTATCGCGTTGGCTGCGAAGTTCTTATTTGTTTGTGCAGGTGCGAGGGACTCGCGCGTGCTCTCCTACTGGATTGATACCTTGGTTCTCAACACTGAGGGAAATACTTACGCTACTGTGCTGTATCACCCTTTCCTCTTCGAGGGAATACAACACAAGCTCGAGAAGTAGCACATCACCATGTGATGAACACTCAAAGAGTTCTAATGAGTGATCATGTTTTTGCTTGTGAGAGAGGGTTTTAGTCAATGGGTCTACAACATTCAGATCTGTGTGTACTTTGCAAATATATGTCTACAATGCTTTGCATAAAGCTATTCTAGCTAATGGCTCCCACGTTCAATACGCATCCATTAGGTGTGGTACACGGCAAGGCATATCATATAGAGCCTATGACTAAGGCATAGAGAAAGACTTTCATTGTCTCTCTATCTTTTGTCATGGCCGGGCTTTGTGTCTGACTCAATTTCACACCTTGTAACACAGGCCAGAACCCTTTCTTTGACCAATCCATTTTGAACTTCTTCGAAACATTGTCAAGGTATGTGCTTTGTGAAATTCCTATTAAGCGTCTTGATCTATCCCTATAGATCTTGATGCCTAATATATAAGCAGCTTCACTGAGGTCTTCCATTGAAGAACTCCTTTCAAAAAACCCTTTATACTTTTCAGAAAATTCTACATCATTTCCGATCAACAATATGTCATCCGCATATACTTATCAGAAATGTGGTAGTTCTCCCACTCACTTTCTCGTAAATACAGGCATCACCGTATGTTTGGATAAAACCATATGCTTTGATCACCTTATCTAAGCGTATATTCCTACCCCGAGATGCTTGCACGAGTCCATAGATGGATCGCTCGAGTTTGCATACTTTTTTAGCACCTTTAGGATCGACAAAACCTTCTGGTTGATTCATATAAAACTCTTCCTTAGGAAACCCGTTAAGGAATGCAGTTTTGACGTACATTTGTCATATTTCATAATCATAAAATGCGGCAATTGCTAACATGATTCGGACAGACTTAAGCATCGCTACGGGTGAGAAAATCTCATCATAGTCAACTCCTTGAACTTGTCAAAAACCTTTTGCGTCAAGTCGATCTTTGTAGATAGTAACATTACCATCAACATATGTCTTCCTCTTTAAGATCCATTTATTCTCAATGGATTGCCGATCATCGGGCAAGTCCACCAAAGTCCACACTCTGTTCTCATACATGGATCCTATCTCAGATTTCATGGCCTCAAGCCATCTGTCGGAATCTGGGATCATCATAGCTTCTTCATAGTTTGAAGGTTCGCCGTTGTCTAACAACATGACTTCTAGGACCTGATTACCGTATCACTCTAGTGCGGTATGTGTTATGGTCGACCTACGAGGTTCAGTAGTAATTTGATCCGAAGTTTCATGATCATCATCATTACCTTCTTCTCTAGTTGATGTGTAGGCATCACGGGAACGGTATTATGTGATGTGCTACTTTCCAATTCGAGAGAAGGTACAATTACCTCATCAAGTTCTACTTTCCTCCCACACACTTCTTTCGAGAGAAACTCCTTCTCTAGAAAGGACTCATTCTTAGCAACAAATATGTTGCCTTCGGATCTGTGGTAGTAGGTGTACCCAATAGTTTCTTTTGGCTATCCTATGAAGATGCACTTCTCTAATTTGGGTTTGAGCTTATCAGGCTGAAGCCTTTTCACAAAAGTGTCACAACCCCGAACTTTAAGAAACGACAACTTTGGTTTCTTGCCAAACCATAATTCACACGGTGTCGTCTCAACGGATTTAGATGGTGCCCTATTTAACGTGAATGGAGTTGTCTCTAATGCATAACCCCAAAATGGTAAAGGCAAATCGATAAGAGACATCAAAGAACGCACCATATCCAATAGAGTACGGTTACGATGTTTGGCACACCATTATGATGTGGTGTTCCAGGTGGTGTGAGTTGTGAAACTATTCCACATTGTTTTAAATGAAGGCCAAACTTGTAACTCAAATATTCGCATCCACGATCAGATTGTAGAAACTTTATTTTCTTGTTACGATATTTCTCCACTTCACCCTGAAATTCTTTGAACTTTTCAAATGTTTCAGACTTGTGTTTCGTCAAGTAGATATACCCATACCTACTTAATTCATCTGTGATGGTGAGAAAATAATGATACCCGTCGCATGCTTCAACACGTATCGGACCGCATGCATCGGTATGTATTATTTCCAATAAGTCATTAGCTCGCTCCATTGTTTCGGAGAACGGAGTTTTAGTCATCTTGCCCATGAGGCATGGTTCGCAAGTACCAAATGATTCATAATCAAGCGATTTACAAAAGTCCATCCGCATGGAGTTTCTTCATGCGCTTTACAACAATATGACCTAAACGGCAGTGCCACAAGTATGTTGCACTACCATTATCAACTTTGCATCTTTTGGCACCAATATTATGAATATATCTATCACTATGATCAAGATTCAATAAACCATTTACATTGTGTGTATGACCATAGAAGGTTTTATTCATGTAAACAGAAAATCAATTTTTCTCGGACTTAAATGAATAAATGTATTGCAATAAATCTGATCCAATCTTGTTCATGCTCAAAGAAAACACCAAATAACATTTATTTAGGTTCAACACTAATCCTGAAAGTAGAGGGAGTGTGTGATGATGATCATATCAATCTTGTAACCACTTCCAACACACATCGTCACCTCACCCTTAACTAGTCTCCGTTTATTCTACAACTCATGTTTCGAGTTACTAATCTTAGCAACTGAACCGGTATCAAATACTAAGGGGATACTATGAGCACTAGTAAAAAACACATCAATAACATGTATATCAAATATACCTTTGTTCACTTTGCCATCCTTCTTATCCGCCAAATATTTGGGGCAGTTTTGCTTCCAGTGATCATTACCCTTGCAGTAGAAGCACTGAGTCTCAAGATTGGGTCTAGCTTTGGGCTTCTTCACGGGAGCAGAAACTTGATTGCCGTTCTTCTTGAAGTTCCCTTTCTTTCCCTTGCCCTTTTCTTGAAACTGGTGGTCTTATTAACCATCAACACTTGATGTTCTTTCTTTGATTTCTACCTCCGCCGATTTCAACATCGTGAAGAGCTTTGGGAATTGTTTTCGTCATCCCTTGCATATTTATAGTTCATCACGAAGCTCTAGTAGCTTGGTGATAGTGACTGGAGAAATATGTCAAACACTATCTTATCTGGAAGAATAACTCCCAATTGATTCAAGCGATTGTAATACCCATACATTCTGAGCACATGCTCACTTGTTTAGTTGTTCTCCTCCATCTTGTAGGCGAAGTACTTGTCAGAGGTCTCATACCTCTCAACACGGGCATGATCCTGAAATACTAATTTCAGCTCTTGGAACATCTCATATATTCTATGGCGTTCAAAACGTCTTTTGAGCCCGGATTGTAAGCCGTAAAGCATGGCGCACTAAACTATCAGGTAGTCATAAGATCGAGCATGCCAAACATTCATAACGTCAGCATCAGCTCCTGCAATAGGTATGTCACCTAGCGGTGCATCAAGGACATAATTCTTCTATGCGACAATGAGGATAATCCTCAGATCACGGACACAGTTCGCATTATCGCTACCATCATCTTTGAACTTAGTTTTCTCTAGGACCGTATCAAAAACAGGTGAGCTACATCGCGAGCTATTGATCTACAACATAATATGCAAAGACATTTTGACTAAGTTCATGATAAATTAAGTGAATTAATAAAATTACTAATGAACTCCTACTTAAATTAACATCCCTCAAGTTATCTCAGTGATACATGATCCTAATCAACTAGCCCATGTCTGCTCATCACGTGAGATGGGGTAGTCATCAATGATGAACATCTCTATGTTGATCATATATACTATATGACTCATGTTCGGCCTTTCGGTCTCCAGTGTTCCTAGACCATGTATCTACATGCTAGGTTCGCAAGTTTAACCCAAGTATTCCGTGTGTGTAAATCTGGCTTACACCCATTGTATGTGAACGTAGAGCCTATCACACCTGATCATCACGAGGTGCTTAGAAACAACGAACTTTAGCAACGGTACATACTCGGGGAGAACACTTTTATCTTGAAATTTAGTGAAGTGATCATCTTATAATGCTACCGTTGTTCTAAAAAAATAAGATGCATAAAGGATAAACGTCACATGAAATCATAATATGTGACATGCAATCACTTTTATCTTGACCATTCCGAAGCTCCTAGTCATGTGCGTGATCTCATCCGGGACTCTGCTACCTCTTGAGCATGCGTTGGTTTTCCCTTGAAGAGGAAAGGGTGATGGAGCAAACTAGAGTAACTATTTCCCTCAGTTTTGAGAACCAAGGTATCAATCCAGTAGGAGACAACGCACAAGTCACCTAGTACATGCACAAACAATCAAGAACCTTGCAACCAACGTGATAAAGGGGCTGTCAATCCCTTCACGGTCACTAGCAATAGTGAGATCTAATAACGATAGTAAAGTAAATATTTTTGGTATTTTTGTTGTATAGATTGGAAAGTAAAGATTGCAAAATAGTAAACTAGATGCGATGTAAATAAAAGAGATTCAATATAATAGGAAAGAGACACGGGGGGCATAGGTTTCACTAGTGGCTTCTCTCAAGATAGCATGTATTACGGTGGGTGAACAAATTACTGCCGATCAATTGATAGAAAGGCGCATAGTTATGAAGATATCTAAGGCAATGATCATGAATATAGGCATCACGTCCGTGTCAAGTAGACCAAAACGATTCTGCATCTACTACTATTACTCCACACATCGACCGCTATCTAGCATGCATCTAGAGTATTAAGTTCATAAGAACGGAGTAACGCATTAAGCAAGATGACATGATGTAGAGGGATGAACTCAAGCAATATGATATAAACTCCATCTTTTTACCCTCGATGGCAACAATACAATATGTTCCTAGCTGCCCCTACTGTCACTGGGAAAGGACACCGCGAGAGTGAACCCAAAGCTAAGCACTTCTACCATTGCAAGAAAGATCAATCTAGTAGGCCAAACTAAACTGATAATTCGAAGAGACTTGCAAAGGTATCAAATCATGCATATAAAAATTCATAGAAGAACCAAGTAATATTCATAGATAAACTTGTTCATAAATCCACAATTCATCGAATCTTTGCAAACGCACCACAAAAAGTAGTACATTGACTAGATCTCCAAGAGAATCGAGGAGAACTTTGTATTGATGATCAAAGAGAGAGAATAAGCCATCTAGCTAATAACCATGGACCCGAAGGTCTGTGGTAAACTACTCACGCTTCATCGGAGAGGCTATGGTGTTGATGTCGAAGCCCTCTGTGATTGATTCCCCCTCTGACAGATCGCCGGTAAAGGCCCCAAGATGAGATCTTATGGGTACAGAAGGTTGCGGCGGTGGAAAACTGGTTTCGTAGCTCTCCCCGATGTTTCTAGAGTATAAGAGCTTATATAGGCGGAAGAAGTACGTCGGTGGAGCTACGAGAGGCCCACGAGGGTGGGGGCGTGCCTACCACCACTAGGCGCGCCCTCCTGCCTCATGGCCTCCTTGTGGAGTTCCAAACTTCAACTCCAAGTCTTCTGGATTGCTTTCGGTCCAAGAAAGATCATCGCGAAGGTTTCATTCCGTTTGGACTCCATTTGGTATTCCTTTTCTGCAAAACTCTAAAATAGGCAAAAAAACAGAAACTGGCACTGGGCCTCCGGTTAATAGGTTAGTCCCAAAAATAATATAAAATAGCATATTAAAGCCCATTAAACATCCAAAAAAGATAATATAATAGCATGGAATAATCAAAAATTATAGATACGTTGGAGTCGTATCAAGCATCCCCAAGCTTAATTCCTACTCCTCCACGAGTATGTAAAGTATAAAAACAGAATTTTTGATGTGGAATGCTACCTAACATAATTATCAATGTAATTTTATTTATTGTGGCATTAATGTTCAGATCAGAAAGATTCAAGACAAAAGTTTAATATTGACATGAAAATAATAATACTTCAAGCATACTAACAAAGTAATCATGTCTTCTCAAAATAACATGGCCAAAGAAAGTTCATCCCTACAAAATCATATAGTTTGGTGATGGTCCCCAAGTGCAGGGAATTATCGTAGCAATTCCCAATGGTGGAAGTGATAGGTATGGAGTGTCGAACCCACAAGGAGCTAAAGGTAAGATCAATATTCTCTCAAGTCATATCTGCCACTGATACGACTCTACGTACACCGAACGTTTGCTTCCAACTAGAAACGAGAAATAAAACTACGTTGTGCGTATGAAGAGGATAACTTTGCATGATATCGGAGTGCTAAAATATAGAAGTAGGTGCTGTTATCATAAAGTTAAAATATATTACTAAATATTATAAATAGCGAGTGTGGAATAATGATTGATCGGTGTGCGGAATTGTCCTAGGCAATTGTTAACAATACCGATAGTCGTCATTGCAATTTCATATGAGGGAGAGGCATAAGCTAACATACTTTGTCTTCTTGGATCATATGCACTTATGATTGGAACTCTTGTAAGCATCCACAACTACTAAAGATCATTAAGGTAAAACCCAACCATAGCATTAAAGCATCAAGTCCCCTTTATCCCACACGCAACAATCCCCTTACTCGGGTTTATGCTTCTGTCACTCAAGCAACCCACTATAAGCGAATCATGAACGTCTTGCAACACCCTACAGCAGGAATCCCTCACGCTTGCGCGACACGGAGGGCACCATAGGACAGCACCAAAATAAAACATACAATTCGTACCAATATAGATCATCAATCAACCCAAAGACAAAGGATGCCTACTCAAAACATCATAAGATGGCAACACATCATTGGATCATAATATGTGGCATAAAGTACCATGTTCAAGTAGGGATTACAGCGGGGTGCGGGAGAGTGTACCGCGTAAAAGAGATGAGGATGGTGATGATGATGGTGATGATGATGGTGATGTTGATGAAGACGATCACCGCGGTGATGATTCCCCTACCGATGGCACTCCGGCGCCACCGAGAGAGAGGAGGAGAGGTTCTCCCCCTTGTGCTTCCTCCTCCATGGCCCCCCTAGATGGGGAGAGGTTCTCCCTCTGGTCCTTGGCCTTCATGGCAATGATGGCCCCTCCGGGATCCTCCTCCATGGCCTCCGGTGATGATGGCCCCCTCCGGCAGGGTGCCAGAGAGGGCCTAGATTGATTTCTCGTGGTTAAAGAGGCTTGCGACGGCGGAACTTCCGATCCAGGTTATTTTCTGGAGGTTTCTGTATTTATAGGAATTTTTGGCGTCGGTCTCACGTCCAGGGGGTCTCTGGGCTGTCCACGAGATAGGGGGCGCGCCCAGGGGCGTGGGCGCGCCCCCAACCTCATGGGCAGCCCGAGACTCTCCCGGCATAACTCTTTTACCCCGGGGGCTTCTTTTGGTCCATAAAAAATCATCAAAAATTGGCACGTCAATTGGACTCCGTTTGGTATTCCTTTTCTGTAAAACTCAAAAATAAGGAAAAACAGAGACTGGCACTGGGCTCTAGGTTAATAGGTTAGCCCCAAAAATCATATAAAATAGCATATAAATGTATATAAAACATCTAAGATGGATAATATAATAGCATGAATACTTCATAAATTATAGATACGTTGGAGACGTACCATTTGTCTATGCTCCATCTTCGTCATGCAAAATATTCAAATCATGCACAACCCCGGTTTCAGCCAAGCAATTGTTTCATACTTTAGTATTCCCAAACTTTTTCAACTTTCACTCAATACATGAGTGTGAGCCATGGACATAGCACTATAGGTGGAATAGAGTGGTGGTTGTGGAGAAGACAAAAAGGAGGAAGATGATCTCACATCAACTAGGTGTATTAATGGGCTATGGAGATGCCCATCAATAGATATCAATGTGAGTGAGAAGGGATTGCCATGCAACGGATGCACTAGAGCTATAAATGTATGAAAGCTCAAGAAAAAAACTAAGTGGGTGTGCATCCAATTTGCTTGCTCACGAAGACCTAGGGCATTCTGAGGAAGCCCGTTGTTGGAATATACAAGCCAAGTTCTATAACGAAAATTCCCACTATTATATGAAAGTGACAAAACAAGAGACTCTCTATCATGAAGATCATGGTGCTACTTTGAAGCACAAGTGTGGAAAAGGGATAGTAGCATTGTCCCTTCTCTCTTTTTCTCTCTCCCTTTTTTTACATTGGCTTCTTTGGCCTTTCTTTTTTTTCATTGGCTTCTTTGGCCCGTTTTTTATTTCCTTTTTTATTTCCTCACACGGTACAATACTCTAATAATGATGATCATCACACTTCTATTTATTTACAACTCAAGGATTACAACTCGATACTTAGAACAAAATATGACTCTATATGAATGCCTTTGGCGGTGTACCGGGATGTGCAATGAATCAAGAGTGACATGTATGAAAAATTATGTAGGGTTGCTTTGCCACAAATACGATGTCAACTACATGATCATGCAAGGCAATATGACAATGATGGAGCATGTCATAATTAACGGAACGGTGGAAAGTTGCATGGCAATATATCTCGGAATGGCTATGGTAATGCCATAATAGGTAGGTATGATGGCTGTTTTGAGGAAGGTAAATGGTGGGTTTATGGTATCGGCAAAAGTTGCGCGGTACTAGAGAGGCTAGCAACGATGGAAGGGTGAGAGTGTGTATAATCCATGGACTCAACAATAGTCATAAAGAACTCACATACTTATTGCAAAAATCTACAAGTCATCAAAACGAAGCACTACATGCATGCTCCTAGGGGAAGGGTTGGTGAGAGTTAACCATCGCGCGATCCCGACCTCCACACAAAGGAAGACAAACAAAGAAACCCCTCATGCTTGAAATTTGTTACACAACGATTACCATATGTGCATGCTACGGGACTTGCAAACCTCAACACAAGTATTCCTCAAATTCAAAATTACTCTACTAGCATGACTCTAATATCACCATCCTCATATCTCAAAACTATCATCAAGCATCAAACTTCTCATAGTATTCACCGCACTTTATATGAAAGTTTTTATTATACCCATCTTGGATGCCCATCATATTAGGACTAGTTTTATAGCCAAAGCAAATTACCATGCTGTTCTAAAAGACTCTCAAAATAATATAAGTGAATCATGAGAGATCAATAATTTCTATAAAATAAAACCACCACCGTGCTCTAAAAAGATATAAGTGAAGCACTAGAGCAAAATTATCTAGCTCAAAAGATATAAGTAAAGCACATAGAGTATTCTAATAAGTTCTGATTCAAGTGTGTCTCTCATAATGATGTATTCAGCAAGGATGATTGTGGAAAACTAAAAAGCAAATATTCATATCATACATGACGCTCCAAGCAAAACACATATCATGTGGTGAATAAAAATATAGCCTCAAGTAAAGTTACCGATAGACGAAGACGAAAGAGGGGATGCCTTCCCGGGGCATCCCCAATCTTAGGCTTTTGGTTGTCCTTGAATTTTAACTTGGGGTGCCTTGAGCATCCCCAAGCTTACGCTCTTGCCACTCTTTATTCCATAGTCCATCAAAGCCTTACCCAAAAACTTGAAAACTTCACAACACAAAACTTAACAGAAAATCTTGTGAGCTCCGTTATTATAAGAAAATTAACCACCACTTTAAGGTACCGTAATGAACTCATTCTTTAATTATATTGGTGTTAAACCTACTGTATTTAAACTTCTCTATGGTTCATACCCCCCGATACTACTCATAGATCCATCAAAATAAGCAACAACACACGAAAAACAGAATCTGTCAAAAACAGAATAGTCTGTAGCAACCTGTAACTTTCGAATACTTCTGTAACTCTAAATATTCTTAAATAAATTGGCGGACATGAGGAATTTTTCTATTAATCCTATGCAAAAAGAATCAACCTAAAAGCACTCTCCCGTATAAAATTACAGCTAATCTCGTGAGCGCAAAAGTTTCTGTTTTTTACAGCAAGATCGCAAAGACTTCACCCAAGTCTTCCCAAAGGTTCTAATTGGCACACACACCAATTAAAATATAAAACCACATCTAAATAGAAGCTAGATGAATTTTTTATAACTAAACAGGAGCAAAAAGCAAAGAACAAAAATAAATTTGACTTCACCCAAGTCTTCCCAAAGGTTCTACTTGGCACAAACACTAATTAAAATATAAAACCACATCTAAACAGAAGCTAGATTAATTTTTTATTACTAAACTGGAGCAAAAAGAAAAGAACAAAATTAAAATTGGGTTGCCTCCCAACAAGCGCTATTGTTTAACGCCCTTAGCTAGGCATAAAAACAAGAATATATCTAGGTATTACCATATTAATAATAGGGCAAATCGCGAAAGCTCATTTCATACTCCCTACGTTCAGCAGCAAGCTTTCTTTGTGGCAGGCAAAAGTAATCAAAAGGGCTAAATTTAATGGGATAAAAGTCCCCAAGATCAAGCTCGGGAGGTATTGGTTCCTCCTTTGGCCCCTCATATTGCACAACCAATTCATCATTATAAGCATTCTTTTGGCAAAAAGTCATGAGCCTTTGTTCAAGAGGAAAACCTAACCCATTGTTCTGAATAGCAAAATTATCATTAAGTTCAGAAATCCTATACACTAGAACGTCGGTAGGTACCTTTTTCTAAGGTTTTCATTATAAGCAACATGATCTAAAGATCACTAATGCATTATGTCTTCTAGATTAAAAAGGATTGCTTCTATGGGAGGACGGCCAGCATCCACCTTATAATGCACAAAAAATGCATTGGCCTCTTTCATTATAAATCTGAACTCATGTGCTAAAAATATGGTAGCCGCTCACTTTACAGAAGAATGCTCAATATTGGAAAATTCTAGAAAAATCCTTTGTATGCAAGGATGCATGTGGATAAATTGTCTTTCAAGTTCAACTAAGAGCAAAGATATAGCATCCGCAAGACAGCTAGTTCTATGAAGAATAGACCCACCCATAGTGGGCAAAGCCCCGGCACAAGTAAAGAAAAATCTTGAATAATTCCTTTTCCAATAATATTACCACTACCAATCCGGAACTTTTTAGTGTGTAAAATAGTAGTTCTTCATGAGGATTATCAAAAGCATCAAAGTTTCCCCCATTGTTACTACTATCTTTTTCAATGATAGCCTCCCCCAGTTTCAGACATAATGACAACAAACCGCACTAAGAACAAACACACACAAGAGGCAAGCAAAAAGAGACGGACGAAAGAGGGGCGAAGAAAAGGCAAAGGTTTTAAAAACTCGTTTTAGAAGTGGGGGAGAGGAAAACGAGAGGCGAATGGCAAATAATGTAATGCGAGGGAGAAGAGTTTATGATGGGTACTTGGTATGTCTTGACTTGGCGTAGATCTCCCCGGCAACGACGCCAGAAATCCTTCTTGCTACCTCTTGAGCATGGGTTGATTTTCCTTTGAAGAGGAAAGCGTGATGTAGCAAAGTAGAGTAAGTATTTCCCTCAGTTTTGAGAACAAAGGTATCAATCCAGTAGAAGACAACACATAAGTCACCTAGTACCTGCACAAACAGTCAAGAACCTTGCAACCAACGCGATAAAGGGGTTGTCAATCCCTTCACGGTCACTCGCAAAAGTGAGATCTAATAAAGATAGTAAAGTAAATATTTTTGGTATTTTTGTTGTATAGATTGGAAAGTAAAGATTACAAAATAGTAAACAAGATGCGATGTAAATAAAAGAGATTCAATATAATATGAAAGAGACCCGGGGGCCATAGGTTTCACTGGTGGCTTCTCTCAAGATAGCATGTATTACAGTGGGTGAACAAATTACTGCCGAGCAGTTGATAGAAAAGTGCATAGTTATGAAGATATCTAAGGCAATGATCATGAATATAGGCATCACGCCTATGTCAAGTAGACCGAAACGATTCTTCATCTACTACTATTACTCCACGCATCGACCGCTATCCAGCATGCATCTAGAGTATTAAGTTCATAAGAACAGAGCAGCGCATTAAGCAAGATGACATGATGTAGAGGGATAAACTCAAGAAATATGATATAAACCCCATCTTTTTATCCTCGATGGCAACAATACAATATGTGCCTTGCTTCCCCTACTGTCACTAGGAAAGGACATCGCAAGATTGAACCCAAAGCTAAGCACTTCTCCCATTGTAAGAAAGATCAATCTAGTAGGCCAAACTAAACTAATAATTCAAAGAGACTTGCAAAGATATCAAATCATGCATATAAGAATTCAGAGAAGAACCAAATAATATTCATAGATAAACTTGTTCATAAATCCACAATTCATCGGATCTCAGAAAACACACCACAAAAAGTATTACATTGAATAGATCTCCAAGAGAATCGAGGAGAACTTTGTATTGAGGATCAAAGAGAGAGAAGAAGCCATCTAGCTAATAACTATGGACCCGAAGGTCTGTGGTAGTCAACTCACGCTTCATCGGAGAGGCTATGGTGTTGATGTAGAAGCCCTCCGTCATTGATTCCCCCTCTGGCAGATCGCCGGAAAAGTCCCAAGATGGGATCTCATGGGTACAGAAGGTTGCGGCGGTGGAAAAGTGGTTTCATGGCTCTCCCCGATGTTTCTAGGGTATAAGAGTATATATAGGCGGAAGAAGTACATCGGTGGAGCTACGAGGGGCCCACGAGGGTGGGGGCTCGCCTACCCCCCTGGGCGCGCCCTCCTGCCATGTGGACTCCTAGTGGAGTTCCAGACTTCAAATCCAAGTCTTCTGGATTGCTTTCGGTCCAAGAAAGATCATCGCGAAGGTTTCATTCCGTTTGGACCCCGTTTAGTATTCCTTTTCTGCGAAACTCTAAAATAGGCAAAAAAAAATAGAAACTGGCACTGGGCCTCCGGTTAATAGGTTAGTCCCGAAAATAATATAAAAGAGCATATTAAAGCCCATTAAACATCCAAAACAGATAATATAATAGCATGGAACAATCAAAAATTATAGATACGTTGGAGACGTATCAGACTCCTAACAACATTCAGTCACCAAATCAGATAACTCATATAGCACTATATCATCATCGAACGTTAAGCGTGCGGACCCTACGGGTTCGAGAACTATGTAGACATGACCGAGACACCCCTCAGGTTAATAACCAATAGCGGAACCTGGATTCCCATATTGGTTCCTACATATTCTACGAAGATCTTTATCGTTCGAACCATTATAACAACATACATAATTCCATTTGTCCGTCGGTATGTTACTTGCCCGAGATTCGATCATCGGTATCTCTATACCTAGTTCAATCTCGTTACCGGCAAGTCTCTTTACTCGTTCCGCTATACATCATCTCATAACCAACTCAGTCATTTTGCTTCCAAGCTTCTTCTGATGTGTATTACCGAGAGGGCCTAGAGATACCTCTCCGATACACGGAGTGACAAATCCTAATCTCGATCCATGCCAACTAAAGAGACACCTTCAGATAGACCTGTAGAGAATCTTTATGATCGCCCTGTTACGTTGTGACATTTGATAGCCACTAGGTATTCCTCGGGTATCTAGGAGTTGCATGATCTCATAGTCGAAGGAATATGTATTTGACATTATGAAAGCAATATCAATAAAATGAATGATCATATGCTAAGCTAACAGATGGGTCTTATCCATCACATCATTCTCCTGATGATGTGATCCCGTTATCAAATGACAACTCATGTCTATGGTTAGGAAACCTTAACCATCTTTGATCAATGAGCTAGTCTAGTAGAGGCTCACTAGGGACACAGTATTTGTTTATGTATTCACACATGTATTTAAGTTTCCAGTCAATACAATTCTAGCATGAGTAATATACTTTATCAGATTAAGGAAATATATTAATAACCATTTTATTATTTTCTCTAGGGCATATTTCCATCAAACTGATCTAGGTTCCCAATGTGAGGGGAAAGAGTGTTGTGAAAGATGCGGTGCATAATGTACATGAACGGAATGAGCCCAGTGCGAGTGGCCCCCTTGGAAGCAGTCACAGTCCCGGAATAGCGAATCAACTCAGACTTGTGCTGAGCAGTTATCTCCTTGTGAGACCGGAGACCAACATGGTTGTCTTCTCCCTCATCAGCAATGCCCAGACTATCCATGAAAGTATTCCACTCAACCTTCAATCTCCGCCCACCAGTCATACAATACATGGATCTAACCCCATCGGAACGAAAGTGAACAGTGGCATAGAATTGAGCCACAATCTTTGAGTCAAAATCCTTGTTGAACGTCATGAGCAAAACGAGACCCCACTACTGACAAAGTGCAAGAGCATCTCCAAAGTAAGCGGGCTCTTTCTCCATGTGAGGAATGTCGATAGACTTGGCATCCACAAACAAGTTCTTCTTGCCCTTGAGAATGTCCACATAGATCAGAGATTACTCCATGATACGGAATGGACACCGACAAGAGCCTCGTCCTGAGGACGGCGATATGGGTTTGGTGAAGATGTTGGTGCAGATTCCCTCATCTAGGATTAGACGTCGCAACCGTGAAAATTATTTCTCCCTTTCGAGTATTGAGGGAACGGTCCTTCTGTCGAACCAAGAGGGCTTCGCCATTTAGAATGAAGAAGTACCAGAGACTAAAGGTGTGGTGGAGCAGACTTGTGCCAGAGAGATGTTATCCCGAGAGAGAGAGAGAGAGAGAGAGAGAG
>LR738711.1:674776575-674806709 GCA_902687465.1 Secale cereale
AGGGAGAGAGAGAGAGAGAGAGAGAGAGAGAGAGAGAGTATCTTTATGACCACCTTGTTACGTTGTGACATTTGATAGCCACTAGGTATTCCTCGGGTATCTAGGAGTTGCATGATCTCATAGTCGAAGGAATATGTATTTGACATTATGAAAGCAATATCAATAAACTGAATGATCATATGCTAAGCTAACGGATGGGTCTTATCCATCACATCATTCTCCTGATGATGTGATCCCGTTATCAAATGACAACTCATGTCTATGGTTAGGAAACCTTAACCATCTTTGATCAACGAGCTAGTCTAGTAGAGGCTCACTAGGGACACAGTATTTGTTTATGTATTCGCACATGTATTTAAGTTTCCAGTCAATACAATTCTAGCATGAGTAATATACTTTATCAGATTAAGGAAATATATTAATAACCATTTTATTATTTTCTCTAGGGCATATTTCCATCAACCTGATCTAGGTTCCCAATGTGAGGGGAAAGAGTGTTGAGGGAACGGTCCTTCTGTCGAACCAAGAGGGCTTCGCCATTTAGAATGAAGAAGTACCAAAGACTGAAGGTGTGGTGGAGCAGCCTTGTGCCAGAGAGATGTTATCCCGAGAGAGAGAGAGAGAGAGAGAGAGAGAGAGAGAGAGAGAGGGCGCAACCTTTCAACCACGAAATTGTGTTTGGAGGACTGCCCCTCCTCAAGTATATATATATAGGCACATGGGGGCTGCTTGGAGCAAGGGCTCCCTCCTCCCTAGGGTATGTTGCACCGGGAGGGGCGCACCCCAAAACCCTTGCCACTGCCCCCTGGCTTGTCCCCCAAGCCATGTGGGGGCACGCCCCACTTTGGGCCCTCTCTGGACAATGTCGCTACCCCCACCCGGGCCTGGCCAAGCGAACAACCCATGGATCTTTCCAAAACTTTCTAGAAGGTTCCAAATATTCTAGAACCTTTCTGGACCTTCCAGTGCCTTTTAGGGGTCCTCCGGGACTTTCCTGGCTTTCTGAAACTTTTCCATTTTTCTCCAAAACCCTTTCGGTTGTCTCTCAGAAGCATTTTAAATCCTTTTGGAGTATTTCTCTCATTCTCCTAACACTTCTAGTACCCTACAAATCTATGTTCCTTAAGCATGTGACCCCGTAGGTTTGGCAATATGTAGACATGACCCAAAAAACCTTACGGTCAATAACCAATAGCGGGTTCTTGGCATCCATATTGGTTCCTGAACATACATGAGTATATCAAGCGAACCTATTTTGTGTACACAACCCGCTTTGTTTCATGATACTTAACAAACCCCGAGGCGAGACTTTTATCGGTATCCTTGTGAAGCAACAACATGATCATGACACCATGTTATCCCCGTTACTGGTTGTTGTTTTTTTTCTCGTTTCCGTATAGTGATATCCCTTGATTGTATAAAGCGATGTCTGGCCAGATGATAATGAATAAGCAATACCAAGAGGGCCCGAAGAATATATCTGCATTGTCGGAGGAGAAACTATCAATCTTGAGTTGTCAAGTCCCTAGACATACTCTTCGGATGTACCCGAAACCTACCATTATAATCACCCTATTACGGGTAACGTTTGACAAACCCCAAAGTATACCGTCCGACTTAAGGTACTCGATACTCTCATGATCTAAGGAAGTGAGTATACTTTAACACTATTATGATTATACTTATAACATTGTGACGATGTGTTCTCATAGTATATCGTTTTGTTGGGTATGGTCAACATCATTGTTCTGCTAACAATGTGCTCTCATTGTTGTCCGCGTCCTTATTATTTAATAATGTCCTATGATTATCAAAAAGAGATCATCATGCAATACATGAGCTAGTCTTAGAGGTGAGACTTGGAACCTACTTTGTGTTTATGTTTTCACACATGCATATGAGTTTTCCTCTCAATCTCACGTTCAAGAACCATAGCAATTTTAGCCCATAAATATAAACATTAGTTACAACCGTGGAAATAAATAGAACATTTATTATTGCCTCTAGGGCATATTTCCAATAGATGAATTAGGAAAAGGCATGGATTAACCCTAGATTTGCAACATGACTTCAACACAAAATTTTCCTAGCTAGAATTAACAAGGTTAGGACCCGAATCCTACGCTCAATCAGCGGAAAATAGTGCTCAGTATAACCCTATGTGTTACCTAGTTGTCAACCTAACAACCACCTGGTCATACAAATAAGCATGGCACAGATGGAGCTTGCAGCCCAAAGGTGGGCGGTCCAACAAGAAGAAAATAGCTTATGGGTTGTTGTTTTAAGGCTTAGGAGTAGATGTATACTATATAAAATTTCATGGACAGGAGAGCCCACGACCCACTGGGCCTTGTTGAGCTCCGCAAGTGCATGCGCACACACTACCTGGTCGACACAGAATTATAATCTGCACAGCACCACGGTCGTTAGCACCGCCTCCCTTACTTAGACCACACTATCTCTACATAGGAGCCACACACAAGAATCTCCAAAATTAAGCGACACCATTGGAAGGAGCGGCCTTTTTTATTTTCGAAAAGTAAATGACGATCTTACCATCTTGTAGCATTGTACTACTACTTTGGTCCGCGTCTAGTAAAAAGCAACTGCCAGTCCGCCTCCCTAGGCGATGGCCCCTCCTCCCCCTCCCCTCCTAGGGTCTAGCCTGATCATTAAAGAGCCGGTGTGAAGCGTGATGAATAACCGAGAGTGGGATAAACTTGGGAGAGAGAATGTGGACGAGGAGTAGTCCTGGCCATCTCCGGCCCGGCCCTGTCGGCCCACCCAGGCCCAGCCCTAAAATCCAAGGCCTAGGCCCGACGGGCTTGCCCATGGGTCGGGCTTGGGCCTGAGTTTTGAGCCCACCAGCAGGGCCTGGACGGGTTTGGGCTTGGCATATTGGCATTTTAAGAAAGAGGCCCGACCCATGGCCCTAGGCCCTAATGGCTTTTCAGGGTTTTTTACTAGATGGGCCGGGCTTGGGCTTGAAAAATAGGCCTGATGATAGGGCCTGGGCCTTAGTTTTCTACCATGGGCTTTTTAGGGCCCGACCCAAGCCCGGCCCATGGCCAGGTATTACGAGGAGCGATGTGGTGGGGATAAAAATAAGACAAGGAGAGTTGTGTGGGACCCATAGGCATGCGGTGCATGCGGATTTTGCCGATGCAAGCATGTCTTTGGTCCCATCTATTATTATTATCTTTTTTACAAAACAGTATCACCTTTTTTAACATTATTTTAGAAAATGTGTAGATTTTTTTTTAGAAAGCACGTGTGACAGGTTAGCATAGCAGTCGGAACGTGTGACAGCTGGGCCCTCCTTTCCCCATTCGGCCGTTCCCAGTCCAAAGCCCCGTCACCAAGTGCCCTCCGTCCCCAATGGAGAACCCGATGTTAGCGGCGGCGATCAACAACCTGCCCCACCTCCTGGACAACCCCGACCTCGTACAGCGGGTCCTCGACGGCGCCCGCGCAGACCTCCACCTGAACGGCCTCCACCTCGCCGAGGCGGCGGCCCAACTCAGAGACTGCCTGCGCGCCGAGGGCCAACTCCGGACCCTCCCCGAGCCCACGGAGGAGCAACGGATCGCGTGTGCGATGCTCGTCGACGCCGGCAGGGCCAGCTATCGTTTCTTCTTGAAGCAGCACTGGCTGCTCGGCCAGCTCGTCGGGTCGCTCTTCGTGATCCGGGCAGCCGCCTCCGCTAGGAGGCGCGCGCACCTCCTCCCCGGCGTGCTCCTCGCGGCTGTCTCGGCGGCTGTGGTCGTGTACGTCTCGACCCGTGGCGTCGTGGTGCCAGGTTTCAGGAGCGTCCTGAGATTCTCCCTCCTGATGCTGAATTTCCTCTTCGCCCCCGATCGGACTCGTGCTCGTGGACGTGCTGGGTAAATTTCTCAGAGAGCGAGGCAGAGCCTTCGGAAACGTAGCTGACTTCGTCTAGTGTGTCGTTTCGTTAATTTCATTTGGTTGTCTTGTTACAGTAAACATATGAGACATGTTAATTGCTGTCACTCTGTTCAGAAAACTTAATGGTGATGCTCCTCTTGTCGTTCCCTGGTTCCTTTCCGTGTGATCTGTTGCTGCGCCTTCCTGGCACCGATGAGTCGTGATTAGTACATTTGCAGTTTGGCTGCACGTTGTTTAATCGAAATTTCTGTACGGACGATACTCACCGGCCGAACTTTGGACGATTGGAGGATTCAACGGGGTTGTTCACTTTTGCCTGATGCGCTGCATCGTCTGCAAATCGGCCAAAACTCGTCGGCTGTGTAGCAGCGTTCTTGTTTAATTGATGTTTGTCAAGTTCATTTTTATCGTCATGGTACTTGCTCTGCTGACATGATGACACGGAGGTCTGATATCCTGAGAAATGCTAACTCCTGAGTGCTGAATTGCTGATGCTACATATATTGCTCAAACTTCAGAGACGCTTAAGGTGGGCTTCCTATTCCTATGATCCTGCCCGTTCTCATGTATTGCGACACGTTCCTGAGCAGAGCAGTCCAAATTCATAAGTTTGCATCAATAGAACTGCTATGTAACATTGCTTGTGTTGTTATCCTGGGATCTGTGACTAATGAAACTTGTCGGATACACATTTGCAGATATTCTACCTCCCCGCTTTTATCTGATGATATCTGTCCGGCTTGTGCTATCTTTTGGATGGTTTAAGAGAATTTAAACTTCAGTCCTGTTCTGGAAGAGCCGCGATCTGTCAAGCCGGACACACATGCAAGAACACCTGTTACAATTCCACGGAGAGGTAGTAAGACACAGACGCCAGTCATTTTTACCTTTTTCTATTTATTTATTTTTGAACAGAGGCAAAATATTTGCCTCTTTCATTTATAAAGGAGTTCAAAGGCATTCAAAGCCATGAAACCGACTCTACCCGCCTATATTTTTATTGAAAGAAAGGGGTTACCCGGCACCATTTTATTGAAAACGGGGCACAACAAGCCAGGAATGTTTGCCGAGCCAGAAAATAAACCCCTTAGGGCATCTCCAACGCTGACCCCAAATTTCCTCCTACATCCGTTCGCAGACAAGGGGAGTCAGTCCACAGACACGAATGCGGGAGCCGACCATCTAGTGCTATTCGTATATGTCTGGTTACATTTTGGAAGAATATTAGCAAAAATGAGCACATTTGATGCATATTTGAATGCTCAGGACAATATTCATTCTTATTTGGATGATTTTTTACATAAAATCAGATGCTTTTCATTCAAGCTGGAGCAAATTTGTTACATTTAGACACATTTTAAATAGATCGGACTCTAAACCTAGACTAAAATGATCGTCGGTGCCCGTTTCCCATCTCCGACCGGCCATGAGCCCCAAAAATGAAGCCTCGCCTCCTCTGCAGCCATGAGCCCCAGGAATTCCATTGGGACATCCACAATGCCGGTCTCCGTCTGACTGCTGGCGGTGATCTCCCCTTTCTACTCGAACAAGAAGTTGTCCCACACGGCTTTGGAGCTCGAGGGTGCCATGGCGGGCGTGGTGCTGGGAGGAGGAACGGAGCGGCTGGTGATGGTATTCAACCGGCGACGTGATTAATGGCGGATGGCTAACACACAGACGGGTGGCACCGGTTCCTCGGCAACCGCACACATGTTTATTGTATGCATGCGGGCGGAGCTTGAACGCGGGGCAGCCGCATGCACCGGGAAGCACTGAGGGCGGCACTCTCTGCCCACGCACCGCTTTAATGCCTGAGCGCTATGAGAGGTTGCTCGCTCCGGCATGAATGTGGCACTGGTGCTCTGGAGCGGCGCAGACCTTTTCAAGCTGGAACGCGCGGGGACGTGGGTGGATTTTTTTGGTGGGCCAACTTTGTCAGACGCGGGCATGTCAGCGGTTTGGATGCCCGCAAAGCCCACGAACCGATGCAACACCATGTTGAATGACAGAACACGTTTGCACCGCGCAATCCAGATAGTTCTGGGTGGTTTAAGAGTCAATCTCAGAGATTCCGTTAAAACTAGCCACAAAGGTTGACGAACAGTATGAAAGCTATTCAAATGCTATTACAGATCATTAGTGTTCAACTGAAATGCGCTCTCAAAATAAAGCCTCACTGACCGGTCCTTTCTCCCACCCACCTCTTCATCTCTAGGAGATATTGTATTCTCAAAACGGAGGCAAAAGATTAATTAAGAAGAAGAGAACAGTTAATTAACGGAAAACCAGGCGAAAACTGATACATATAGACCACATGTGGACTACTCGCTACGAAACAAACTTCGTGACCTCACGATCAACCTGTAACACCCCATATGTGATACTTTCCAATTATGGCAATAAAGCATTTATCATTTTGATCCTTGTCCTTATCCTTGGGGGTTCTTGTCATTCAAGCTTTATTTTGTTTTGCATTGTCATTTTATTTCTTATGCATCCATGCATTGCTTCATCATCATCATGGCATCATATTCATTTTAGCTTATTTTACTTGTCCTTCTTTGTGATGTGGGTCACCTTGATCATTGGTGTGTGTTGTTGGTGCCTAGCCATGCCTTGCTTAAACCCTAACCCCCCCTCCTTCTTCTTCACCTCTTCTCTTCCTCCTTTTTCTCCCTTTCTTTAACTATTTTTGCAAGTGACCTAGCCTATTCCATTAATGTTCAACTCCTTCCCTTTTCTTTGTTGCTCTCACATGAGTCACCATGCAAAGCCATGCTCCATTTTAAAATGATTTGGTTAGGTTCAAAAATGACAGAAGTTTGAACCACATTCAAACTCATTTTATTTTTCTACCTCTAAAAATGTCCAAACCAATTTTATAAAATAGGGCATAAATCCAGGAGCATGGGCATATTTTATTTATCTCCTAACTCTATTTCCTTGAGCCAACACTTTTCCTTTTATTTTCTGCGTGAGGGAAATAGGAAAAGAGAAGAAATAGAGCAACAGCAGCCGCAGTAATGTAGCCCAGCCAGCAGGCCCATCTCTTCCCCTGGCCCAGCTCCAGCCGGCCCGCGCCAGTAGCCTGCGCATCCCTCGCACCTATTTACGCCCACGCGCCCACTTACCCCCGCTAGCTCTCGCACACGTGGACTCCCTGGCCCCACACATCAGCGACTGCGGCCGCGAGTCTACCCACATTTTCTTCCACCTCCAGTGACGCCATGGGGACCGCGACCCGACGCCGTCGTTGCACTGTCGCGCCTCTGGCCCCCCTTTTAAGCCCTCGTCATGTCCAACCCTCTCCCTAGGGTTCCTCCTTCCTCCTCCCGCCGCCTGGGGAGCTAAGGTCCACCAAAACCGCCGCACCAAAGTTGTCCCGAACGCATCTGGGAGCGCAAGCTCGTCGCCGGCGTGCCTCCCGTCGACCTCGGCCTCGCCAACCTTGTCGATCTGCTTCCTCATCGTTGACTACGTCCTCTACGCAGAGCCGATCGCCTCACCTGCGTCGTCTTCTTCCTCTTCTTCCACTCCGGCGGCCGTAGCTGTTCGAGCGTCGTCGTCGCCGACTCCGACCACCTCCGGGCCAGCCGAACACCTCGCCGTGTTCGTGGTGAGCGTCTCCATCTTCCCGTGCACTTTTCCCCCTCCTTCGCGCCGTCTAGACCCTAGTTCATCGTGCACCTGAGCTTGTTGCCGTCGGGACTCGTCGGCGGCGAGTATCCCGACCACCGTAGGCCGTCTTCTGTTGCCCATCTGCTTCGCCTTGTCATGTAGATGCTGCCAGAGCAGTCGCCGCTCCGCCTAGGCCGCTGCTTCGTCTCGTCGAGGTCCGCCGCCGCCGTTCTGCTTTGAGCTCGCCGCCGGCGTTATAGTGGTCGCTAGGTTCCGCAAGTGTGTGGCGTGAATGCGGTGTTCCCCCAGGAACAGCCCGCACCCCTCCGCCGAGGAGCAGCTCTGACGAGCCCCTATTTTTTCCCCTGCTGCTCCATCTTCAGTTAACACTTCACGCGCAACACCTGTATTCTGTCAAGAACACACGCACAGCCGAGTGGCTTGGTCCTTCGTCAGATAGCAGAGAGGTCGTGGGTTCGAATCCTATAGGGGGCAGTGGGATTCCCCCCCCCCCCATTTTTTTGCTCCCTGTGAGGCTGACAGGCAGGCCCCACCTGCCAGCCTCACCACACTGTGCACCCTCACGCGCACACAGCCGTCGCCACCTCAGCGCCCCTGACCCCACAGGTCAGTGGCTGCGGCTAGGTTGGTCTGGGTCATTTTTGACCGTGGCGTCTGTTTTTATTTTTCTTTTTTTTTCCTTTTCGCATTTACTTTGCATAATTAATATCTTTTAAATTATGCATCTGATGGAAATGAGTTATATATGAAAACTGCTTAGTTTTTCATGTAGCATAATTATATGATGTTTGTTGCCATGTTTAAAACATTTAAAATTATTTTTGATTTATTTTGTGTTTTAAATGTCCTTAAACTTGTAAAAATCATAACTAAATATCTACAACTCCAATTTTAACAAACTTTATATGCATTTGGGGTGGAAAAATGTGTAGAATAATGCGGTGTTGTTGTTTTGCATGTTTAACAACTTTAAAATGTGAGTTCTCAGTTCTGTCCCAAATGCATTTAAATGAATTTGGGAGTTTCTGGAAATTGTTGTTTGTTCTTTCCAGTCCATTTAAAACGCTAGCATGTTGCTGTAGTTCGAGTTGCACCCTTGCCATGTTAATCAACTCTTTTAAACTTATTGGGTGCTTGTTTAAATAATCTACATAACCTTGTGAACATGTTAGTTTTGTTCTTTGCTTGTTTTCATGCATGTGTTGTGATCTTGTTTGCTATGATGCTTGTGCATTCTTTGTGTCCCAGGAGATGCATCATGTCCTGCCATGTCCATATGCATCATGTGTTTGAGCATTGCATGATGATTGATTGTTTTCTGGTGTTGCATTGTCGTGTTGGTTAGAGCCCGGTGACAATTCGGAGTTCGAGGTTCCTACCGAGGTTGAGTTTGAGGAGCGAGGTTACGATCCCTTCGTGGAATAAATAGGCAAAATGACCATTCCCAGATATCAGTTCTATCTTTGCCTATGCTAGATGTCTCGCTCTTTAGATATTGCCTCGACGCCTATTCATGTTTGTAAGCCGTCCTATTGTTGCCATGAAACTCTCTAACCACCTTCCGAGCAAACCGTTGTTTGGCTAAGTATGCATCGCTCAGCCCCTCTTATAGCGTTGTTAATTGCAGGTGAAGATTTGAAGATTCTTGCCCCATGATGAAGTTATTGTTGGGATATCACAATATATAATCTGTTAAACTAATTCATATATATATATATATATTGGTAATGGGTGGGAGGCTAAGCCTCTTGCTTGGTGTTTTGTTCCACTCATGCCACCCTAGGAACCGATAAACCGGTGTTATGTTCCTTGATTTTGCGTCCCTAACACGGTTGAGGTTTATGGCCCCCCCTTGATAATTCACTTAGTGCTAAAGCTTTTCCAGCAAGGCCCAACATTGGTTTTACATTTGCCTAATAACTAAAACTTGCATAGGGCGTTGCAAACCCGAGGTCTTAATTAACAACCCGGACCAGTGCTCCTCATGAGTGTTGGTCCAAACTGGGCAACCTGCGGGGCCACCTCGGGGAAACTCAAGGTCTGGTATACACCCGTAGCTTGTCCCATCCGGTCATGGCCTGAGACGAGATACACGCGGCTACTATCAGGGTGTCAGCACACCGGGAGGTCTTGCTGGATTAGTTTTACCTTTGTCGAAATATCTTGAGCACGGGATTCTGACAATACTCGGGTCTTCCCACTTTGGAGTTCCGACTCCGCAGATCGTGAGCTTGTGATGGGCTAAGTTGGGATACCCCTGTAGGGTTTGATCTTTCGGAAGCCGTGCCCGCGGTTATGTGGCAGATGAAAATTTATTAATATCCAGTTGTACGTCACTTGACACCTTATTCATGAATACACTACCTGCGTGAGTAACCGTGATGGTCTCTTTCCGAAGGGCTTCGGGAAGTGAACACGGTGGGGTTATGTTTGATCGTGAGTAGTTAGGATCACTTCTTGATCAACTTGGCGATCGTTGGCACTTGTTCTCTTCTCGCTCTAAACTCGTAAGCTAGTGCTTAGTGCTTGCTGCAACCTTTGTTTACAGCCTTTCCACACCTAAGGTTTTGGTAGTTTTGATACCCGGGAACGGGATTGCTGAGTCCTTTGTGGCTCATAGTTTCAACACACACTAGATGCAGGTACCGTTGAGAACTATACATGAGATGGTTCAGAGCTATACTGGGAGTTCGATGAAGAGCGTGGACGTTACTATGTGTCTTATCCCGACGATCAGTAGTGGTTCTTACTAGGAGGATCCGGGCTTGTGTTATTTATGATATGTTTTCGTTTGGATTTCGTCCGTAGTCGGACTCTGATGTTATTTGGATGATGTATGTTATTGTATTTCATTGTGTGACGTGGCGAGTGTAAGACAACTATCATTTTGCACTTTCATCCCTGAATCTTACATGAGTTGTGCAAAGATACCATACTTGAGATCATTCTAGAATGTGTTTATGCCCTTAAGTCGTGCCTCGACACTTGGGGGACATAGCTGCATACTGGGCATTACAAGTTGGTATTCAGAGCCTTCTCCGACCTAGGAGCCCCCTGATTGATCGAATCGTTGACGGTTGAGTCTAGGCACACATATATATCAGAGAGTAGGATTTCTTTTTACTCCTCACCCCTTCATTGCTCTGGTAAGGACTCCTGGCGTTGTTCTATCACCTCTACTCTCAAAAATTCACTAAAAAAAATTAGGATCACGCGAGTATTGTTTGAATTGTTACGATATCTTTGTGACGAGAACATTGTTCTCGATGCCTCCTGTCATTTAGGGGTTGTGGCAGTGTCCCGGGGAGTTGAGCTCCGAGGTGTTGTCGTCACAAATGTATTGTAGCGGTTCTAGAATACTTAAGACGACCAACATCAAAAACTCTTCTATGCGATTAGTGGTGAGATAACCCCGACGTCACCCAGTACTGGGGAGATAGTTCGGGAGTATTGCCACAGCTATATAGCGGATGCGTTTCGAAGGTCCGAGGTAAACAGTTTCTGAGGATGACTGGTTATGTGTTGACGGATGGATACAGCTGGATGTAGGTTTAAAGTTGAGTGCGCGGTGCTTCCCCTGTATCCCCAACACCAGATTGCATAACCGGAAACCTTCGGGAATTAATAGGTGGGTTCTTCAAGTAGCTGTAGGCATTCTTCCAATGAGTGCATGGTATGAGGTTTGGGGTTCAACATCGAGTGAAGATGTTTCATGGGCGTTGTTGCAATTGGGGGTTGCATCTTAAAGGGTCCTTGGCTATGCTGATCCGGGGATTGCAACACCCTTTGTAACACGTTCCATGGGGCATTCAGCACGAACATGTGGGACGAAGCTTCTATCATGTATTTGTTCCATCTGCACCTTGTTGTTTTTATTTACCTTTTGTCTCCCAAGTGGCTTCTCGAGAAGATTGTTGTACCATTAAACTGTGGAATTCATTCATTCATTTTGTTCGAATGTTCATTGTGAAGACTTGTGTAGCTAATTTCTAGCCGTTGATTCAGCTTATCTATTTTGCATCGATGGCTAATGAGTTGTCATCATATTCAGGATGGCTCCTAAGAAGGTTCCCAACCCTAACCAAGAGGGCGAAGAAGAGCGTGTTCCTGAACGTCCTCCTTCCCCTCCTCCTCCGTCTGAGGCATGGAGAGCAATTATGCAAGCGACCAACCAGAACACTCAGTTGCTCATGCAAATGATGTAGAACTTTCAAGCCAACCAAGCAAATTAAGGCAATCATGGGAACCAAGGCCAAGGCAATCTGTTCAATCAACCTCACTTTGCGACACTGAACCAATTCCTGGCAAACCAACCGAAGTCTTTCAGTTACTGTGTGGACCCGCTAGATGCTGAAGACTGGATCATAGACATCAAAAAGCACTTTGAATGCAGTAACGTGAGGCCTAAGGATTATGTCAAGTTTGCCACTTTCCAACTCAAAGACCAAGCCGTTGATTGGTGGCAACAGTATAAAGATTCCAGAGGTGAACGTGAGATCTCGTGGACTGACTTCTGCAAAGATTTTCTCTCTCACCACATTCCAACCAGTGTCATTGAAGGCATGGGTGAGCAAATCCGCAACCTGAAGCAAGGCACCATGTCCGTCTATCAATACAATGTCAAGTTCCAGAATCTTGCACGTTATGCGAAGCAAGACATCCCCGATGCCAAGAGCAAGATTTATCAGTTCCGAGGTGGTCTGAAAGATGAACTCCAACTAGCTCTCACCCTGTTCGAGCCGGATGAATTTGACCAATTCTACAATATGGCTCTCAAGCAAGAGGCAGCTCAGCTGAAGAGTGAAGCTTCCAAAAAGAGGATTAGAGATGTTGTTCACTCCTCCTCTTCCTCTCAAGTGGTTGCCAAGCAGCAGAAGTTTTGGCAACCGCCTCCTCCAATGCTCGGTCCTCCAAACAACAACAAGCACTCAGGTGGCCGTGGTTTCTCCCACCCACCCAACCCAAGCAATCAGTCCAAGCCTCAGTTTCAAGCTTCAAGATCAAGTGGTCCTTATCACCGGCCTCTCTCAGAAGTTACTAGCAACAAGTGTTCTCAGAAAGGTCACTATGCCAACAAGTGTCCCAATCCAAGGCGCCTTCCGCCTCCTCCACCTGTCAGCACTGCTATTGTCAAGCACAATCCCAAGGCAGCAAGAGTGAATCTGATGAATGCAGCTCAAGCAGAAAATTCTTCAGATGTGATACTTGGTAATCTTCCAGTTAACCTCAAACCTGCTAAAGTTTTGTTTGATTCTATTGCATCACATTCCTTCATGTCATATCCATTTGCATCCAAGCATAATGTTCGCACCAAAGCTTTGCCAAGAACTTTGAGTGTTGTCTCTCCTCGCAAGAGATTGAGTTCTAGTATGGTGACTCCAGATATTTCTATTCATATGGGTGATTACAGTTTTCAGGTTTCTCCGGTTATTCTCCGCAACTCCGACATTGATCTTATTTTTGGGATGGATCGGCTCTCCAAGCATGATGAAAACATTGATTGTGCAAATAAGGAAGTCAAGCTTACTCATCCTGACGAAGACGTGATTATCTTCGCCTCTCGAGATGACACAATCAGGCTATTCTCTCTCAATGACAAGGGCGAGATTAATGCCATTTCTCAGATTCGGTGGTTAATGAATATGAGGATGTATTCCCCGAAGAGCTTCCAGGCATGCCTCCGCATCGTCAAGTTGAATTCGTCATCGAACTCGAGCTCGATACCGAGCCAGCATGTCGGCGTCCGTACAAGCTTTCTCCTGATGAGTTGAAGGAGCTGAAGAAACAACTCGATGAGCAAGAACGTATGGGTCTAATCAGGCCTAGTACTTCTCCTTGGGGCTGTGGTGTTCTATTTGTCAAGAAGAACGATGGCAAGGAATGCCTTTGCGTTGATTACCGGCCATTGAAAAGAATACAATAAAGAATAAGTACCCGCTCCCCAATATCAGTGAATTGTTCGAGAAGCTCAAAGGAGCAAAGGTGTTCTCGAAGCTCGATCTCCGGATGGGTTACCATCAGATTCGTATCTGTGAACAGGATATTCCTAAGATCGCATTCAGAACGAGTTTTGGCTCTTATGAATACACGGTCATGTCTTTCGGCCTTGCAAATGCTCCACCCACTTTCTCTCGGATGATGCACTTCATATTCAACCCCTACACCAATGAATTTGTTCTCGTCTACAGATAACCCACAAGTGTAGGGGATCGCAACAGTTTTCGAGGGTAATGTATTAAACCCAAATTTGATGATTCGACACAACGGGAGCCAAAGAATACTTTTAAGTATTAGCAGCTGAGTTGTCAATTCAACCACACCTGGAAACTTAGTATCTGCAGCAATATAGTTTAGTAGCACAGTAATATGATAGTGGCGGTAGCAGCAATAAAAGTAAAGATAATGTTGATGGGCCTCTAACCCCTCGTTGGTTACCCCAAGTGGAAGGTGTAAGATGCAGTGTTGTGGAAGTTCTTCCCTTAGCAAAGATGCCAAGGATCGAATCCCCAGAGACTCCTAGGTTTAACAAGTAGGTGTCAACTGCTAACGGCGCCGGATTAGCAATCAACGTGGACCTCCACACAGATACAAATAACTTTGCTCCCAACGAGTACAGAGAGGTTGTCAATCCCTCCGGCCTTGTAGTTCACAAAGGATTAAACGCAAATGATAGTAGTGATAGATAATGTTTGCAATAGTAAGTAAAAGCGAAAAGTAAATAGCGGATGTGATCAATGATGGTAATATGGACCGGAGTCTCATGATGTTCACTAGTGATGTCTCTCTCCCAAAAGACATTAAAACAGCTATGTGAGGTAAACGAATTACAGCTCGGCAATTGACAGGACCACGAACGCAAACCAATGCTGACTACATTGCAAGAAAGGTTGAGGTTCAAAGCATGGGTGGTACGCCAAAGTAAGTAGACCGAAATCCATCAATATCTACTACTAATCATCCACCTTGAGATATCTATCCAAAACATCTCGCTGGTATTAAGTTGCGAGTCCCACCCATAGTGTAAACTCAATGCAACAGACAAGTGCATTAAAAGAACTTTGCGTAAAGTAAACAATCCTTGCACCCGCGGGCACAAGCACCGTTGTTTTCCCCCTTGTGGCAACAACACATCCCCTAGACTCATGTTTCTGTCACTCAAGCTAGTCATCGAGGGGCATGAACCCACAATCGAGCATAACGTTCCCTCTTGGAGTCACTACCCATTACTTGGCCAAAGCAATAAATAACAACGAAGAACATGCAAGAATTACTTACGAACATAAATATAAAAGATGTAGATCAAATATATTACTCAATCACAATCTGAACATAATCTCATAATCCATCGGATCCCAGCAAACTCATCATAGCAACAGCATAAGGATTACATATGTGCCTCGATCATGTAGGGCAGCTCACGAGGACTAATTAGTGAAGCACAAGAACGGGAGGAGAACATCACATAGCTACTGGCCATGGACTCATGGTCCAAGGGAGACTACTCACAACTCATCCGGGAGGCGTCCATGGTGGTGGAGAGGCTCCCGATGGTGATCCTCCCCTCCGGCAGGGTGCCGGGAAGAGTTCTGCTGGTGCTCCCGATCTTGGAAGCGGCGGCGGCGATGGAACGGAGATGAGATCGCAAAAAAGAGTTCCCGTCCCGAGGGTTTCGAAGGACGCTCTAAATATATGCCGAAGGGGGGCACCAGACGGGGCTCGGGGGGCCCAGGCGCCCCCCCCCCCGGCGCGGCCCAGGGGGGGCGCGCCGCCAGGGCGCCTGGAGCCCTGGTGCCCCCCCGGCTGTCCTTCGGGCGCACGGTAGGTTCTGGAACGCTGATTTTTTATATAATTTTTCTGGATTTTTCCTGGCAGTTCTCGTAACGTGAAAACCTGAAATACAAAAACAGCCGAAAACAGAAACTGGCACTGGGGTGCACTGGATTAGTAGGTTAGTCCAAATATGATCAAAAGTGTATGGAAGTGTATGAATATCATAGCAATATCACCCAAAAGTGGCATGGAGCAAGCAGAAATTATAGATACGTTTTGGACGTATCAACATCCCCAAGCTTAATTCCTGCTCGTCCTCGAGTAGGTAAATGATAACAAGAATAACTTTTGTGGTGACATGCTATTAACAATATAGGACTTTTTATAGTCATATGCAAAAGCTTACTGAGACAATGATTCTATAGTAATTAAGTTGCCTCATGAGAAAATCACAAATGACTGAAAGTTTTACAATATGAAACTGAAACATCAAAAAGATTTGCAATGAACATGATATGCAAATATGATAAAGTGATATCTAGCTTGCCCCCTTTAGTGAAGCAAAACATAAATGCAGGGGCACCTTCAAGGTTTAAGTGATGACTAGATACAGTGATTTCAAAATAAACGATATCACAATCATGCAAAAGACAATGCTACTTTGGAACAATGCACATTACACTTAGAATGACAATCATGCTCTCAGTAGTTGGTGCTTGAAGAAAGAAGGTGGAGACTCAACATAAAAGTAAAAGAATGGTTATGTGCTAGAGCTTTTTATTTTGAAAACATAGAAGCAATTTTGTCAACGGTAGTAGTACTTCATATGTGTCATGCATAAGACATCCTATAAGTTGCAAGCCTCATGCATCGAATACCAATAGTGCTCGCACCTTGTCCTAATTAGCTCGGATTTCCAAGGGTTATCATTGCATTACATATGTTTCAACCAAGTGTCACAAAGGGGTACCTCTATGCCACCTGTACAAAGGTCCAAGGAGATAAATCGCATTTTATTTCTCGTTTTTGATAGATCTCAACTTGAGGACATCCATACCGGGACAACATAGAAAATAGATGATGGACTCCTCTTTAATGCATAAGCATATTCTCATAAGAGATTGAGGATTAATGTCCAAGCTAAAACTTCCACCATGATGCATGGCTTTGGTTGGCGGCCCAATGTTCTTCTCTAACAATATGCATACTCAATCAACCCACGGCAAATCACCCTTACTTCAGACAAGACGAACATGCATAGCAACTCACATGATATTCAACAAAAGTGTGACAGTTGATGGCGTCCCCAGAAACATGGTTACCGCTCAGCAAGCAACTTATAAGAAATAAGATACATAGGCAACATATTCTTTACCACAATAGTTTTTAAGCTACTTTCCCATGAGCTATGTATTGCAAAGTTAGTCTGCTTAGTACATGTGGAGGTTAGCAAAAGACTAGGAGCGACCAACTAAGAGAGCAATGACGGTCATAATCATGCAGAGCGACAAAGCAATATTGAATCAGGCATGGAAGTTATATCGCTACTCAAAAATAAAAGATCATCAAGGCTTGACAGACTTTCTTTACAGTCTTAAATATGCGTGAGCATACGCCAAGTCAATCAAAATAAATTCTCGAAGGAAGATATTACTAAACCATACCACATCATAGGCAAACAAATCAAGTTGGTACTCCAATAACACATTGGGAACCCCCGAGCTGTTTGAGACTAACCATAAGAAACCTGAACTACTAAGCACCATTATGCACGTAGCATCTTTATCATAGACATATCAACCAATGCAACGGAAGCAAACTCTCTTAATTAGATAAGCATGATAATTAAAGAGAGTTCAAGCAACCAACTAAACAAAATCTCTTTGAAAAGATAAGCATGAATACTAAGAGCAGAGCATGATAGTAGCTATTAAAAGACAAAGAACACACACAGCAAAGATAGACATGAAAATTCTATGTTATGTTCTAGGTAGAAGTGGAGCGTGTTTCTCTCCCACATAAAGAATGCTGAGTTCCGACTCGTTATGAAAAACTAAAAAGAAAACTAAAAGCAAGACGCTCCAAGCATAGCACTTAACACATGAAGTGATAAAAATATAGCGAAACGAAAGACGAACTGATAATGTTGATGGAGAAGGGGATGCACGGGGGCATCCCCAAGCTTAGACGCTTGAGTCTCCTTGAATATTTCTTGGGGGTGCATGGGGGCATCCCCAAGCTTGAGCGCTTGACACTCCTGAATCTTTTTATCATCTTCCCTCGCACACTTGAAAACTCCCTTCATACATAACTCATCATAATCTGATTAGCGAGGTTAGTACCCTTAATAAAATAATTATACCTTGCTGGAAATAAAGATATTCTTGAAGTTCTACTGTTTCTCAAGATTGCCAAAAGGTTTTTGCAAAGAAAAAGCAAGCTCTTGATTTGCAAAATGAAGGAAAGGCAAAACAGGACAGAATCTGTGAAAAACAGAACAGCAGGTAGTAATTGATTTGTTCGGGGCACTTCTGCAACTCAAATCAAAAAACTCAGAACAGATGCATGAAAGACAATTATATAGAGAACACTGTCGAAAAAATTCAGACCAAAAAGATGATCTGGTGATTTTATACGAATTGTTCTATCCAAGGACATAATCTGTTTCCTGGACAGCACCTCACAACTTTTGAACTTTCTAGCAATCAGAGGCTATACTTGGCACAAATATGAAAAGCAAGGATACAATGATGATGCTACTGTAGTAAACAACATCAAGACACAACAAAAGCAAAATAAATTTATTCATTGGGCTGCCTCCCAAAAGCGCTTTCTTTTATGCCTTTAAGCTAGGCATAATGCATAAAGGAATCAATAACCATCATAATAATCGGAGTTATAAATTGAGTCATATGGTTCCTCAACAAGTTCACTCTTGTTCCTTCTAGGAAAGGGGTACACACCTTTTGCCTTACCGCGTAAGCGGATTTGTCCCTTACCTATATCGATGAAGCCTTTTACCGCTCGGAGGAAGTCCCTTCCAAACACTATATTTCCTTGGTTTGGCTCCATGATGAAGAAATCAACCATTGCAATCCCTTTAAGGAATTTAACTGGCACATCTTTTATTCTTCCCTGGATTTCAGAAATATTTCCATTAGTGTGTTCATGATAAGATGGTAGTCTATCTATGTTAAATTTTAAAGAATCATGAACAGTTTTTGGCATAGTAGAAACCATAGATCCAATATCACAATAAGCAAGGAAGTCTTGATTAGAGATGCTAATCCTAACAAGAGGCTCCCAATCATTATCTATTTCCAAAATATCTCTCTTATTGGGTTTGGGTTTCTCTACCTTCATTAAGTCTAGAGCATCCATTCTCTTTTCAATAGTAGCAAGTCTATCTATGACAGTATCAAAATTATGATCATAAACAAAGTAACTAGATAGACCATGTATAATTTCAAGAGCTCTAGCTTCATCACACTCTAGGAAATCTCCCTCGGCTATAATGTCAAGAGAGTGTTTCTACCATTTAAAAAGACCCTGGTAAAAATTCCTAAGCACAATTTTTATAGGTATCCAAGGCATAATTCTCCTATGTGCATCAGAAATTCTGTCCCATGCCTTCTTCATATTTTCTCCATCCCTTTGATGGAAATCTAGAACTTCTGATTCCCTCAAAGCACCATATCCTAACATGTTTAGCTAAACAGATAGGACTACTAACAGGAAGGCAAAATAATTTTTTTTGTAATTTTTGATAAAGGATGGTAAAGCAAAAACTGAAAGGTAAACTAACAAGACTAAAAAGCAAAGGTAAAAGATAGCGTGCAACTCCCCTATCCTGAAGAGTGGAGTCCCCGGCAACGGCGCCAGAAAAACTCCTTGATGGGCCTCTAACCCCTCGTTGGTTACCCCAAGTGGAAGGTGTAAGATGCAGTGTTGTGGAAGTTTTTCCCTTAGCAAAGATGCCAAGGATCGAATCCCCAGAGACTCCTAGGTTCAACAAGTAGGTGTCAACTGCTAACGGCGCCGGATTAGCAATCAACGTGGACATGCACACAGATACAAATAACTTTGCTCCCAACGAGTACAGAGAGGTTGTCAATCCCTCCGGCCTTGTAGTTCACAAAGGATTAAACGCAAATGATAGTAGTGATAGATAATGTTTGCAATAGTAAGTAAAAGCGAAAAGTAAATAGCGGATGTGATCAATGATAGTAATATGGACCGGAGTCTCATGATGTTCACTAGTGATGTCTCTCTCCCAAAAGACGATAAAACAGCTATGTGAGGTAAACGAATTACAGCTGGGCAATTGATAGGACCACGAACGCAAACCAATGCTGACTACATTGCAAGAAAGGTTGAGGTTCAAAGCATGGGCGGTACGCCAAAGTAAGTAGACCGAAATCCATCAATATCTACTACTAATCATCCACCTTGAGATATCTATCCAGAACATCTCGCTGGTATTAAGTTGCGAGTCCCACCCAGAGTGTAAACTCAATGCAACAGACAACTGCATTAAAAGAACTTTGCGTAAAGTAAACAATCCTTGCACCCGCGGGCACAAGCACCGTTGTTTTCCCCCTTGTGGTAACAGCACATCCCCTAGACTCATGTTTCTGTCACTCAAGCTAGTCATCGAGGGGCATGAACCCACAATCGAGCATAACGTTCCCTCTTGGAGTCACTACCCATTACTTTGCCAAAGCAATAAATAACAACGAAGAACATGCAAGAATTACTTACGAACATAAATATAAAAGAAGTAGATCAAATATATTACTCAATCACAATCTGAACATAAACTCATAATCCATCGGATCCCAGCAAACTCATCGTAGCAACAGCATAAGGATTACATATGTGCCTCGATCATGTAGGGCAGCTCACGAGGACTAATTAGTGAAGCACAAGAACGGGAGGAGAACATCACATAGCTACTGGTCATGGACTCATGGTCCAAGGGAGACTACTCACAACTCATCCGGGAGGCGTCCATGGTGGTGGAGAGGCTCCCGATGGTGATCCTCCCCTCCGGCAGGGTGCCGGGAAGAGTTCTCCTAGTGCTCCCGATCTTGGAAGCGGCGTGTCAGGACCGGTTTTCCGGGATATTAATTTCCCAGTAAATGGCCCTTGTGCTCACCAGCCCCAGGATTACTGTTAGCTGATGAGACACAAACTTGATACAGAAATTCCAAGCAAAATATAAAATATGTAGTACAAGACCATTCCGGTCTATGAGTACAACAAAAGTCTTCTAATGGTTGACGGCGGAAGCGGTTTGCGGATCACCAGCGCCTATGGGACTCCATTTCCCACAGGAACAGCTGACCTGGATAACTCCTATCTTCGCGCGTCTGCGATCTCCATTGCCTAGGTTCCGGGGCTGTCGTCGTTGTGCTCCTCTCCAAGCAAGAAATCTGGCCAAGACAATAGCCAGGGACAATCCTGTGAGTACTTTGAATGTACTCGCAAACATCATGAAAACAAGTATAACATAGCAGGTGATAATCATGTACTGAAATAAACCATGATCACTTAGTCAGTCCCAAAAATAAAATTCATAATGCACATGAGCAGGTCATTTGTATTAAACAGGAATAAGCAATCAGGGAATGAAGATAAAATAAACCGATCGGGTGTCTGAAGCGACGCCTCGAAAGGATAGTAATATAAAACATGCCTCAGTCGGGCGTCTGAGCGACGCCACATAAAGGGCTTATAAGAAAAATAAATCACATGCGTGCCACAGTCGGGCGTCGGAGCGACGCCACCTAAAGGGCTTATAAGGGAAAATAAATAATAAGCATGCCACAGTCGGGCGTCTGAGCGACACCACATAAAGGGCTTATAAGAGAATAATCACAGGGAATATCCAGGAGGTAGAACCATCCCAAGGACATTCGACAATTTCAACCACAATATAAATGGTTAGTCCGCAATAATAATAATCACAATTATCATTCGTCGCACGTCATGATCAATATTTTGGTTTAGAAGTTTTCCTCCGAAGACCGACACTAAGATCGACACTTGACCCATCCCAGACTGTAGTCCTTAACCGCGGATACGGCTATTCGAATAGATATAAACTCTGCAGAGGGTGTACTCTTTACCCACGAGTAACGGATTCCTTCAGTCCACCGGGACTAATTCCGCTTACGGTCTTTGAATTGAAAACACACCCAACCAGCACACACCAGCTTAACTTACCGGTGCCTGGAATCACCCACGACACTTGTTAAGCAAAACTCTAAGTGGGGAGGCTACAACCTCGATTAGCATGGGATCAAATTTATATCGCGCGCTACTAAGGGGTGCCCCCCTCTCGGCCCCAACCGGAAACACCCATGCCCCCGGACCATGTGGCATGCCTACCGGATGCACCCGGTATCTTCCACCATGGCCTCTCTGTACGGTGTGTGCCAGGAAAGGGGTTGACAACTTACTGAACCGTACCCTGCCTGCGGCAGGGACAAGTGGTAGTACGAAAACAAGCATGGGGGTTACTGGAACAAGACTCGATCTATGGTCGACTCGGGAGGCTTATGTGTTCCCTGCATGGTTAGCACAACAGATACTTTTCACAGTTTTCCTGACAGGGTCACCACTCATCATGCCCCATCATGCCTCACGGCACATCCTCGCCACAACGAGATGTCCGTCATGCGGTTGTGTTCACCGGAACACAATCTTCCTTCGGACTCCATCCGAACTGTCACCAGGCACATGTGGCATGAGAAGTGGCTACTGTCACCAATGTCACACATATAACAGAAAAGATTTTCACCATATGATGATATGCATGAGTATGACTACCACATGAAATAACGCTACTCCATTTTAGCATATTGATGGAGTTCATATGTTCTAGCAAACAACACACAACTTATGTCATAATGGAGTTCAAGATGCTTGCCTTCAAGGTGCAGAGAGGTGAGGTGCACCCCAAAACTTTTGAAAGTTTTGATCTTCCCTCCAAATCCTATTTTGAAAATATTCAAATTAACACATAATCTAAAAGCAGTACAAAAAGTTGTCATAATTATTTTTGAAATAAATCTTAAAATAAACTAGGTGAAATTTGAGAGAGGTAGGAAAAAGAATCAACTCATTTGGAGTTTTATTTAAAAAGATGTGCCCAGTCAAAGTTTAGTCAAAATCTGTTTTTAAATAAAACAGAAAAAGAAAACGGTTCGAAATAGAATACGCTTTAGAGGCGGAGAAGGCGTACTTCAAGGTTCTACGTCTTTACTTAAACCAGCGCGGGCCGGCTCGGGGTCACTGACAGTGGGTCCCTCGGGCCCACTGGTCAGGTTTGACCAGTCGCCCGCGCCCTCTTCCTCCTCTGGCCGAGCCGAGGCGGGGTTCCGGCGATCGACGCCGGCGAACGGCGGCTCCTCGCGGGGTTCTGAGGGCGGGGACGGATCCACCAGTCCAGGGCGATCCTTCCGGTGGTTGCTAGGTCTGCGGGGGTGTAGGGAGTCGCCGGCGGCGAGCTCTGCGGCGGACGGCGTTTCGGGAGGATTTAGGATTTCGAGTTAGGGTGGCTCCCGATCGGGCTAGAGAGGTGGGGCGGCTCCGCACGGTCATCTGGAGTCGAACGGTGAGGCTGGCTGGGAGGGAAAGGCTCGGTCTGCGGCGTATTGATCCGGACGGTGGTGGCGGCTGTACCTCGCCGGAGTTGGGGAACAAGCCTTCTCCAGAGGATTTGAGCGAGGGGGAGAACTCTACGGCTTGCCTGAGGATCTGGACGAGCTCGGGGGCTCCTTTTATAGTGCCAGAAGGTCGGTTCCGCGGCTCTGAGGATAAGGACGGCGGCGGCCGAGGATAAGATCGCCGGCTGGCCGCTTCTGCTGCAGTAGGGCGACGTGGCACTGGTCGGCGCTAAACAACGAGCTCGCGGATGAGCTCGAGCTGTTCCCCAGGGCAGCTGGCGAGCTGTGGTGGTCGGGGCGGCGCCGGCCATGGTACGGCGAGCTGTAGTCGAAAGCTAGCCGCCAAGGGGGCTCGCTGCGGCGGCGCTGCCGGGCGCCAGGGGTGGCAGAGAGGCACGTGCGAGCTGAAGGGAACGGGGCGCGGCCCTGCGGGCGAGCCAAAGCCAGGGGCGCGGGGATAAGTGCGACGCGGCGGTTCGGTTGCGTTGGCAGCCATATGCGCGCTCTGGCCGCGCCCAGAGCACGCCCACCAACCATTCGACGGAATGCCAACGCAATCTAGAAAGCTTGGGTTAGGGTGAGACTTAACAGGGTAGCTAGGTTGGTTACGATAGCTCTATTAGACATGCTAGTTTGGCACAGAGAGCAACTCCACAATGTAAACTAAAAACTATGCCAATGCTGATCCTGCACCATAGGTGTTCGACGTAATGTCAGGGCCACCTGTAGTGCTTTGCTGGAGATGCAATTTGGCAGAATGGGGTCTCTTTAGGAGAGAAAAATGATGGTGAAGTTGGTTTGGGTAAACAAGAAACTTGGTAATGCAACTTTTGCCAGAATCCAACTCTGGACAGAAACTGCTGAGGAAGCTTTGGTGGACTAAAAAGGTGAGGGAGGGTCTAATCTCTTGGACTTAGGAGTTTAGTAGGGTATACTAATAGCAGGAGAAATCTCATGGGTAATGGGGCAAAATAAAAAGGGGATGCAGTGCAAAATACCAAACTGGACCAGAATGAAAAAGAGGATGTTTTGCTCAAAATTCATAAAACACAAAGCTGGATTTTTGCATAAAAATGAGTTATATGCATCTACTGTCATCTCCAAATTTTGGTGGAATTTTTAAAGAAATATTTAAATAGGTTGCAGTGCAATGGGAGCCCTTGAAAGAATGGAAAAGCCATTTTAAAAGAATTTATGCTTGGCAAAAGTATTATAAATATGCTTCCACTTGCATACCCACAAAAATCAAATGTTTTAAGAAAGCATTCAAGCCCCTCAATACTATCCAAAAGTTTCAGATAAGAGGGAAAAATCTAAAAATCCAGGGAAAAGAAGCAGCTCTGCAATTAATAGAAAAGCCAGAAAATAGAAATTAAATCTTTCTGACAAAATTCTAATTAATAAAACAAGATTAAATTTTTGGGGTGTTACAACACTACCCCCCTTAAGAAAAATCTCGTCCTCGAGATTTGCTAAGAACGTGTTTTGTAAGAAGATTACTCGTACCACGCGGCAACCGTCACATGAAAACAGATACACCACACGCATGATAGGACGGGGATATAGAAAAATCGCTGACTAATGTGCAGCTGTGGTATACTAGGGAGATAATTGATTAGGTGATAAAAGCGCGCGGGGTCTTGTATTAAGTGCACGTGGTCTGTGAGTCATATAACGAGAGGGCATGCAAAACAAATTTTTATTAAGGAAAACATTTTTCATGGCAGTGGTCTTTTAAGAAAAACCTTACTATGAAATTTGCTATAGTTAAAAACAATCGATTTTTTTTTTGTTTTTTTTTTTTTTGTAATCACAAGAAACAACTTCAACCAATGCAATATACTAATACAGAAAATTATAAAGCACAACACAGCTATCACAACAAGCAGTCAATTCCTACACAAACTGATATAACCATGGTGCTGACGGTTCAGGTAATAAGCCATACTTCACGAGGAATTATTCCTTGCAGTGCGATATATCCCTCGCCTACTGGGAGTGGATGGGGGACTCACAAAGTGCGTCTCTCTTAGTCTGGCCTCAGGGGGTCTACTAATAGCGACTAGGGTTTTACACAGCAAGGGTCTGGAGAAAATCCATCACCTGCTGGGTCAAGTGCTCTCGAGCGATGAGATAGTGCACCAGCTTATTTAGCATCGGACCTTTCTCTTCTCAGGTGTAGGGAAAGGATGCGGCTTCTCTGGTTGCTGCACTATTCGGGGAAGATAATAATAGCCACGTTCACTAGCATAGGGTACCATGAATTGAAGATGGGTAACCGCTCCATAAGCAGCGATCTTTATGGTCATTACTGGAGTGGGCATGGATTTTCCCGATGAAGGGAACTTCCGTAGGGTCTTGGTTTGGGTCTACCTGCGGGGTGTGCCTGGCTGTATAATATGAGAGTGACCCTCAATTTGAACAGGTTGTACCAGGATGGCTGGAGAAAACCCATGGTACTGTGGTCAAAATCCCACAAAAATCCCCCGGGGTTGCATTTGGGGTTTTTATATGAATCCCAAGGTGCGACCTGAGAAACAACTGGCTGTGAAGGCAGTGCACAATGTGAGGGATGCTTGGTAAGGTCACGGAGTGGCCTCATGTATAGCATCTGGGCAGGATGACATGTCGTGTTGTGGGGGCAATATTAATTGTCGGTTCTGTTCTCTGGTGGTCGGGGTCATTGTCACAGATATATATATCGCAAAATGCGATGTATTACTGTGGTTGTCGGTTGGGGCAAATGCTCCCTATAAAGAAAATGGAGTCTTCCTTCGCACACTTGCGAATGGGGCAACTCAGGTGTCGATCACGGGTGTGTAGCTTACTGGGCTAGTCTGGTAGGTTGGGCACCGACTGCCAAAAGCTGTCGGGGTCACAGTGTGGGCTATCGGGTAGGATAGGCTTGGTTGTGGTGAGGTTAAGGTCTGGTGGGTGGTTTAACCTAGGTTCATTGACCCGGCCAAGATAGGATTAGCCAATGGTCAGCCTGGCTCTGATACCAAGGTTGTCAGGACCGGTTTTCCGGGATATTAATTTCCCAGTAAATGGCCCTTGTGCTCACCAGCCCCAGGATTACTGTTAGCTGATGAGACACAAACTTGATACAGAAATTCCAAGCAAAATATAAAATATGTAGTACAAGACCATTCCGGTCTATGAGTACAACAAAAGTCTTCTAATGGTTGACGGCGGAAGCGGTTTGCGGATCACCAGCGCCTATGGGACTCCATTTCCCACAGGAACAGCTGACCTGGATAACTCCTATCTTCGCGCGTCTGCGATCTCCATTGCCTAGGTTCCGGGGCTGTCGTCGTTGTGCTCCTCTCCAAGCAAGAAATCTGGCCAAGACAATAGCCAGGGACAATCCTGTGAGTACTTTGAATGTACTCGCAAACATCATGAAAACAAGTATAACATAGCAGGTGATAATCATGTACTGAAATAAACCATGATCACTTAGTCAGTCCCAAAAATAAAATTCATAATGCACATGAGCAGGTCATTTGTATTAAACAGGAATAAGCAATCAGGGAATGAAGATAAAATAAACCGATCGGGTGTCTGAAGCGACGCCTCGAAAGGATAGTAATATAAAACATGCCTCAGTCGGGCGTCTGAGCGACGCCACATAAAGGGCTTATAAGAAAAATAAATCACATGCGTGCCACAGTCGGGCGTCGGAGCGACGCCACCTAAAGGGCTTATAAGGGAAAATAAATAATAAGCATGCCACAGTCGGGCGTCTGAGCGACACCACATAAAGGGCTTATAAGAGAATAATCACAGGGAATATCCAGGAGGTAGAACCATCCCAAGGACATTCGACAATTTCAACCACAATATAAATGGTTAGTCCGCAATAATAATAATCACAATTATCATTCGTCGCACGTCATGATCAATATTTTGGTTTAGAAGTTTTCCTCCGAAGACCGACACTAAGATCGACACTTGACCCATCCCAGACTGTAGTCCTTAACCGCGGATACGGCTATTCGAATAGATATAAACTCTGCAGAGGGTGTACTCTTTACCCACGAGTAACGGATTCCTTCAGTCCACCGGGACTAATTCCGCTTACGGTCTTTGAATTGAAAACACACCCAACCAGCACACACCAGCTTAACTTACCGGTGCCTGGAATCACCCACGACACTTGTTAAGCAAAACTCTAAGTGGGGAGGCTACAACCTCGATTAGCATGGGATCAAATTTATAACGCGCGCTACTAAGGGGTGCCCCCCTCTCGGCCCCAACCGGAAACACCCATGCCCCCGGACCATGTGGCATGCCTACCGGATGCACCCGGTATCTTCCACGATGGCCTCTCTGTACGGTGTGTGCCCAGAAAGGGGTTGACAACTTACTGAACCGTACCCTGCCCGCGGCAGGGACAAGTGGTAGTACGAAAACAAGCATGGGGGTTACTGGAACAAGACTCGATCTATGGTCGACTCAGGAGGCTTATGTGTTCCCTGCATGGTTAGCACAACAGATACTTTCCACAGTTTCCTGACAGGGTCACCACCCCTCATGCTCCAACATGCCTCACTGCACATCCTCACCATAACGAGATGTCAGTCACGTGGGTGCGTTCACCGGAACACAACCTTCCTTCGGACTCCATCCGAACTATCACCAGGCATATGTGGCATGAGAAGTGGCTACTGTCACCAATATCACACATATAACAGAAAAGATTTTCACCATATGATGATATGCATGAGTATGACTACCACATGAAATAACGCTACTCCATTTTAGCATATTGATGGAGTTCATATGTTCTAGCAAACAACACACAACTTATGTCATAATGGAGTTCAAGATGCTTGCCTTCAAGGTGCAGAGAGGTGAGGTGCACCCCAAAACTTTTGAAAGTTTTGATCTTCCCTCCAAATCCTATTTTGAAAATATTCAAATTAACACATAATCTAAAAGCAGTACAAAAAGTTGTCATAATTATTTTTGAAATAAATCTTAAAATAAACTAGGTGAAATTTGAGAGAGGTAGGAAAAAGAATCAACTCATTTGGAGTTTTATTTAAAAAGATATGCCCAGTCAAAGTTTAGTCAAAATCTGTTTTTAAATAAAACAGAAAAAGAAAACGGTTCGAAATAGAATACGCTTTAGAGGCGGAGAAGGCGTACTTCAAGGTTTTACGTCTTTACTTAAACCAGCGCGGGTCGGCTCGGGGTCACTGACAGTGGGTCCCTCGGGCCCACTGGTCAGGTTTGACCAGTCGCCCGCGCCCTCTTCCTCCTCTGGCCGAGCCGAGGCGGGGTTCCGGCGATCGACGCCGGCGAACAGCGGCTCCTCGCGGGGTTCTGAGGGCGGGGACGGATCCACCAGTCCAGGGCGATCCTTCCGGTGGTTGCTAGGTCCGCGGGGGTGTAGGGAGTCGCCGGCGGCGAGCTCTGCGGCGGACGGCGTTTCGGGAGGATTTAGGATTTCGAGTTAGGGTGGCTCCCGATCGGGCTAGAGAGGTGGGGCGGCTCCGCACGGTCATCTGGAGTCGAACGGTGAGGCTGGCTGGGAGGGAAAGGCTCGGTCTGCGGCGTATTGATCCGGACGGTGGTGGCGGCTGTACCTCGCCGGAGTTGGGGAACAAGCCTTCTCCAGATGATTTGAGCGAGGGGGAGAACTCTACGGCTTGCCTGAGGATCTGGACGAGCTCGGGGGCTCCTTTTATAGTGCCAGAAGGTCGGTTCCGCGGCTCTGAGGATAAGGACGGCGGCGGCCGAGGATAAGATCGCCGGCTGGCCGCTTCTGCTGCAGTAGGGCGACGTGGCACTGGTCGGCGCTAAACAACGAGCTCGCGGATGAGCTCGAGCTGTTCCCCAGGGCAGCTGGCGAGCTGTGGTGGTCGGGGCGGCGCCGGCCATGGTACGGCGAGCTGTAGTCGAAAGCTAGCCGCCAAGGGGGCTCGCTGCGGCGGCGCTGCCGGGCGCCAGGGGTGGCAGAGAGGCACGTGCGAGCTGAAGGGAACGGGGCGCGGCCCTGCGGGCGAGCCAAAGCCAGGGGTGCGGGGATAAGTGCGACGCGGCGGTTCGGTTGCGTTGGCAGCCATATGCGCGCTCTGGCCGCGCCCAGAGCACGCCCACCAACCATTCGACGGAATGCCAACGCAATCTAGAAAGCTTGGGTTAGGGTGAGACTTAACAGGGTAGCTAGGTTGGTTACGATAGCTCTATTAGACATGCTAGTTTGGCACAGAGAGCAACTCCACAATGTAAACTAAAAACTATGCCAATGCTGATCCTGCACCATAGGTGTTCGACGTAATGTCAGGGCCACCTGTAGTGCTTTGCTGGAGATGCAATTTGGCAGAATGGGGTCTCTTTAGGAGAGAAAAATGATGGTGAAGTTGGTTTGGGTAAACAAGAAACTTGGTAATGCAACTTTTGCCAGAATCCAACTCTGGACAGAAACTGCTGAGGAAGCTTTGGTGGACTAAAAAGGTGAGGGAGGGTCTAATCTCTTGGACTTAGGAGTTTAGTAGGGTATACTAATAGCAGGAGAAATCTCATGGGTAATGGGGCAAAATAAAAAGGGGATGCAGTGCAAAATACCAAACTGGACCAGAATGAAAAAGAGGATGTTTTGCTCAAAATTCATAAAACACAAAGCTGGATTTTTGCATAAAAATGAGTTATATGCATCTACTGTCATCTCCAAATTTTGGTGGAATTTTTAAAGAAATATTTAAATAGGTTGCAGTGCAATGGGAGCCCTTGAAAGAATGGAAAAGCCATTTTAAAAGAATTTATGCTTGGCAAAAGTATTATAAATATGCTTCCACTTGCATACCCACAAAAATCAAATGTTTTAAGAAAGCATTCAAGCCCCTCAATATTATCCAAAAGTTTCAGATAAGAGGGAAAAATCTAAAAATCCAGGGAAAAGAAGCAGCTCTGCAATTAATAGAAAAGCCAGAAAATAGAAATTAAATCTTTCTGACAAAATTCTAATTAATAAAACAAGATTAAATTTTTGGGGTGTTACACGGCGGTGGCGGCGGAACAGAGATGAGATCGCGAAAAAGAGTTCCCATCCCGAGGGTTTCGAAGGACGCTCTAAATATATGCCGAAGGGGGGCACCAGACGGGGCTCGGAGGGCCCAGGCGCCCCCCGGCGCGGCC
>LR738711.1:674806876-674818427 GCA_902687465.1 Secale cereale
GGGGGGGGGGGGGGGGGGGGGGGGAGGGGCGCCGCCAGGGCGCCTGGAGCCCTGGTGGCCCCCCCGGCTGTCCTTCGGGCGCACGGTAGGTTCTGGAACACTGATTTTTTATATAATTTTTCTGGATTTTTCCTGGCAGTTCTCGTAACGTGAAAACCTGAAATACAAAAACAGCCGAAAACAGAAACTGGCACTGGGGTGCACTGGATTAGTTGGTTAGTCCAAATATGATCAAAAGTGTATGGAAGTGTATGAATATCATAGCAATATCACCCAAAAGTGGCATGGAGCAAGCAGAAATTATAGATTCGTTTTGGACGTATCAAATGTTTTTGTAGTTTTTGTGATAGTAGCAACGGAAAAGTAAATAAGCAACTAGCAATATAGGTATTGCTCGTAGGCATTGGATCGGTGATGGGAAATTACGTCGGATGCAATTCATCATGTAGAAGTTATAACCTAGGGTGACACAGAACTAGCTCCAGTTCATCAATGCAATGTAGGCATGTATTCCGAATATAGTCGTACGTGGTTATGGAAAAGAACTTGCATGACATCTTTTGTCCTACCCTCTCGTGGCAGCGAGGTCCTATTGGAAACTAAGGGATATTAAGGCCTCCTTTTTATAGAGTACCGGACCAAAGCATTAACACATAGTGAATACATGAACTCCTCAAACTATGGTCATCACCGGGAGTGGTCCCGATTATTGTCACTTCGGGGTTGCCGATTCATATCACATAGTAGGTGACTATAGACTTGCAAGATCGGATCAAGAACACACATATATTCAAGAAAAACATAATAGGTTCAGATCTGAAATCATGGCACTCGGGCCCTAGTGACAAGCATTAATCATAGCAAAGTCATAGCAACATCAATCTCAGAACATAGTGGATACTAGGGATCAAACCCTAACAAAACTAACTCGATTACATGATAGATCCCATCCAACCCATCACCGTCCAGCAAGCCTACAATGGAATTACTCACACACGGCGGTGAGCATCATTGAATTGGTGATGGAGGAAGGTTGATGATGACGATGGCGACGATCTCCACTCTCCGGAGCCCCGAACGGACTCCAGATCAGCCCTCCCGAGAGAGATTAGGGCTTGGCGGCGGCTCCGTCTCATAAAACGCAATAATTCTTTCTCTCTAATTTTTTCCTCCACGGAACGGAATATATAGGACCTGGGAATACGTCGGTGGGGCACCGGGCTGCCCTTGAGGCAGGGGGGGCGCGCCCCCCACCCTCGAGGACGACCCGTGGGCCCCCAGGTGTGGATCTTCTTGCATGTATTTTTTATATTTTCTGAAATAAATCTCCGTTGATTTTCAGGCGATTCCGAGAACTTTTTATTTCTGCACAAAAACAACACCATGGCAGTTCTGCTGAAAACAGCGTCAGTCCGGGTTAGTTCCATTCAAATCATGCAAGTTAGAGTCCAAAACAAGGGCAAAAGTGTTTGGAAAAGTAGATACGTTGGAGACGTATCAACTCCCCCAAGCTTAAACCTTTGCTTGTCCTCAAGCAATTTAGTTGATAAACTGAAAGTGGTAAAGAAAAACTTTGACAAACTCTGTTTGCTCTTGTTGTTGTAAATATGTAAGCTAGCATTCCGGTTTTCAACAAGATCATGAACTAACCACATTCACAATAACTTTCAGGTCTCAAGGCTACTCACATCAATGGCATAATCAACTAGCGAGTAATAATAGTAAACCTCGGATGACAACACTTCACAAAACAATCATGATATGATATAACAGGATGGTATCTCGCTAGCCCTTTATGAGACCGCAAAACATAAATGCAGAGCACCTTTAAAGATCAAGGACTGACTAGACATTGTAATTCATGGTAAAAGAGATCCAGTCATGATCATACTCAATGCAAATTAATAGTAATACATGCAACGACAGAGGTGCTCTCCTACTGGTGCTCTTTGATAAGAGGATGATGACTCTGCATAAAAGTAAATAGATAGGCCCTTCGCAGAGGGAAGCATGGATTTGTAGAGGTGCCAGAGCTTGATTTTTAAATAGAGATTGAATAACATTTTGAGCGGTATACTTTCATTGTCAACATAACAACCAAGAATCTCGATATCTCCCATGCTACGCACATTATAGGCGGTTCCCAAACAGAATGGTAAAGTTTATACTCCCCCAACCACCAACAGGCACACTCCACGGCCAGCCGAAACCACGGGTTACCGTCCAAACAAGCAACAGCCCTGGGGGAGTTTTGTTTAATTATTATGATTTAGAGCATGGGACTGGGCATCCCGATTACCAGCCATTTTCTCGTGAATGATGAGCGGAGTCCACTCATCGTGAGAATAACCCACCTAGCATGGAAGATATAGACATCCCTAGTTGATATATGAGCTGTTCGAGCATACAAAACAGAATTTCATTTGGAGGTTTAGAGTTTGGCACATACAAATTTACTTGGAACGACGGGTAAATACCGCATATAGGAAGGTATGGTGGACTCATGTGGAATAACTTTGGGGTTTATGGAAGTGGATGCACTAGCAGTATTCCCGCTTAATACAAGTGAAGGCTAGAAGGAGACTGGGAAGCGACCAGCTGGAGAGCAACAACGGTCATGAACATGCATTAAAATTAATCAACAATGAATGCAAGCATGAGTAGGATATAAGTCACCATGAACATAAATGTCGTGAAGGCTATGTTGATTTGTTTCAACTACATGCGTGAACATGTGCCAAGTCAAGTCACTTAAATCGTTTAGAGGAGGATACCACCCATCATACCACATCACAACCATTTTAATATCATGTTGGCACGCAAGATAGACCATTATAAACTCTCAGTTAATTAAGCAAGGCATAAGCATCTATGATCTCTAATTGTCATTGCAAACATGTTTCATTCATAACAAGCTGAATCAAGAACGACGAGCAATCATATTTACCAAAACAAGAGAGGTCGAGTTCATACCAGCTTTTCTCATCCCAATTAGTTCATCATATATCATCCTTATTGCCTTTCACTCGCACGACCGAACGGTGTGTAAAACAATAATAGTGCACGTGCATTGGACTAAGCAAGAATCTGCAAGCATTTAACACAAGAGAGAAGACAAGGTAATATGGCTCAAGGTTAAATCAACAACAAAGCATATGTGAGCCACTAAGCATTTTAATCATGGTCTTCTACTCTTAACCCCTAAAGAAAAGAAAAGAAACTATTTACACGGGAAAGCTCCCAACAAGCAAAAGAAGAACGGGAAATCTTTTTGGGTTTTCATTTTTAGTTTCTACTACAGGCAAAGAAAGTAAACTAACTAGAAGCTACAACTAATATTTTTTTTTTGTTTTTCTAGCACACAAGAAAAAGATTAAGAAAAAGAAATTGAAACTAAGCATGGATGGTACCGTGAAAGAGTGTGAGCACCGAAAACTAGAATAAGTGTGTGAACATGAATGTAAGTCGGTGAGAAACACGTACTCCCCCAAGCTTAGGCTTTTGGCCTAAGTTGGTCTATGGCCAGTACTGGCCTGGCGGATATCCAAAGTTGTAGTTGGGGTCGTACTAAGATGCAGCAGTTGCTGCCTGCTGAGCTGCAGCTCGAAGGCGGGCTGCTTCCGTCATGTTATAATGGGCATTTGCCTCCTCCATAGTTATAATGTATCTCCCCTTTTCCTGAAAGTTAAACAAAGTAGGGGCAGGAAGAACAATAGGGATGGCATGCTGCCGGTTAAAGATTAGTCAATTTTTGAGAGTTTGATTATCCCACTCTATAAACCGGTGACTAGCCATAGCATTACAGTCTAAATAAACAATAGGTAAGGGGTTATCATAAGGGTGCACAGACACACCAATATAGCGGGCTATGCGAGTAGCATAGATCCCACCAAATAAATCTCCATTAGAACAATTATGGTGTAGCTTACGTGCATCAATAGCTCCCAGATTATATTGCCTATCACCTAGCACAGCAATCCTGAGAACGCTAAGATCAAGGACACACATGTGATAGGCCTCATCTTTACCATTTATGCATCTACCGATAAAGAGAGCAAAGTAATGAATAGCAGGAAAATGTATGCTCATAGTGGTGGCTTGTGTGATGTCCCTGGATTCCCCCACTGTAATACTAGCAAGACATTCTTTAAATTCAGATTTACGAGGATCACTCATACTGCCCCACTGTGGGAGCTTGAAGGCTTCATTAAAATCATCTAAGTCCATGGTATAAGATTTATCATATAGATCAAACAAGACAGTGTGAGAATTACGTGAAGATGAAATTTAAACCTTCTCACAAAACTATCAGTTAAGCCATGATACTGGAGGCACTTATCTTGCATGAAGTCCTCGAGGTCAGCGTTACGCACATATGCGTAAAATTCATCTTTAATGCCTGCTTGACTCATAAATTCATCCGACGGCCATTCACAAGGCCGTACATCAGCATCCCTCGGTGGTTCATCTTCCGGCTCACGGAACGCGAGCCTTGGTCCTTGCTTCCTTGAAGGACCACCTTGGAAATTTTTCCTAGACATTTTTCAGAAATTTTTAGTAACTCACAATAAAAGATAACCAAACTCAACAAGAATGATAGCAACAACTCCTATAAGTGCCTAGAAGCTATATCATGCATTAGAACTACTTGGGACCAAGAAAAATTGACATGCAAGCTCAAGAACAAGGTCACCACAGCAGCACAAATTTGCAACAAATAAAGCACTAGAACAAAAACTAATTGGACCAATGGAGGAGTCACATGCCAAGGAACAATCTCCCCAAACAGTTTGGTGAATGGTGCTTTGAGCAAGGAGATCGAAAATGACAGCAAAACGAGCTAGAACTCGGGTTTGAGCTGGCAGGGGATTTTTTTTGGGAGGAAGAAGAATAGAATGGGTGGAAGGATAAGTGGAGGGGGGCCACGTGGGGCCCTCGAGGCAGGGTGCGCGCCCTGTGAAGGGGGCGCGCCCTGTGCCCTCGAGGCCAGGTGCTGGCTCCCCTCACTGTGTGTTCAGTGCCATATTTTCTTAAATATTCTAGAAAAATCATATTTCATTTTCATGGCATTTGGAAAACTTTTATTTTCGGGATATTTTTTATTACACGGATAAGTCTGGAAACAGACAGATAATGCTATTTTTCTTTTATTTAACCTAATTAACAGAAGGTAAAAGGAGGGCACAGAAGATTTGTGCTATCTAGATTAACCTATCCCATGCTCATCAAAAGGAATCCATTAACAAGGTTGATCAGGTCTTGTTAATAAACTCTTTACGAGTAACATGAAACCGGAGAATTTTCGAATAACACTATGTTACCTCGATGGGGATATGTATGTCCCCAACTCATATGCCTTCCTGATAGTAGGAATAGGAAACTCAAAACTTCCAATAGTGATAGTTGAAGTTTTTCCAATATAATTGATACTATGGACCTGAGGTTGTTTCCTTGGAAAGTGTACTGTATGCTCATTACCATTGACATGAAAAGTGACTTTGCCTTTGTTGCAATCAATAACAGCCCCTGCATTATTCAAAAAAGGTCTTCCAAGATGTGACGCCCCCGATTTGTCCGTACACTAATCATGTACACAAATGTGTACGGCCAAGATCAAGGACTCACTGGGAGATATCACAACACAACTCTAGACACAAATTAAAATAATACAAGCTTTATATTACAAGCCAGGGGCCTCGAGGGCTCGAATACATAAGCTCGAAAACACAAGGGTCAGCGGAAGCAAAATATCTGAGTACAGACATAAGTTAAACAAGTTTGCCTTAAGAAGGCTAGCACATATGTAGCAACGATCGAAAAGACAAGGCCTCCTGCCTGGGACCTCCTAACTACTCCTCGAAGCCGAACTCCATGTAGGAACATCCTCGGGATCTTCTGGGTCCTGGACTCCACCATCTGGTTGCATCATCCGAGAAGAGAGAGAAAAGGGGAAAAGAGGGAGCAAAGCAACCGTGAGTACTCATCCAAAGTACTCGCAAGCAAGGATCTACACTACATATGCAATGATATATGTGTAAAGGGTAATATCTATGGGCTAACCTGCAGAATGCCAGAATAAGAGGGGGATAACTAATCCAATCGAAGACTACGCTTCTCGTAGCCTCCATCTTGCAGCAGAAGATGAGGGTAGCTGGACAGTAACAAGTATCCCCGCTTCTCGCAACCTCCATCCTGCAGCAGTAGAAGGGAGTAGATGGTAAGTTCACCAAGTAACAACGTATAGCATAATCCTACCCGACAATCCTCCCGCACATCACCCTGTGAGAGAGCAACCACCGAGTTATATCTGGAACTTATCTGGGTGTGTTTTATTAAGTAACCGGTTCTAGTTGTCATGAGGTCAGAGTACAACTTCGGGTCGTCCTTTTACCGAGGGACACAGCTATTCGAATAGATTAACTTCCTTGCAGGGGTGCACCACATAACCCAGCACGCTCGATCCCATTTGGCCGGACACACTTTCCTGGGCATGCCTGGCCTCAAAAGATCAACATGTCGCAGCCCTACCTAAGCACAACAGAGAGGTCAGCACGCCGGTCTAAACCCTAAGCGCACGGGGGTCTGGGCCCATCGCCCAATGCACAACTACACGTTGCGAGGGCGGCCGGTGACGCGGTCCAACCCAGCGCGCGCCGCTCAGTTGCTGACGTCAAGAAGGCTTCGGCTGATACCACGACGTCGAGTGCCCATAAATATTCCCACGTAGCTGGTTAGTGCGTATAGGCCAATGGCCAGACTCAGATCAAATACCAAGATCTCGATAAGCGTGTTATTATGAAATAATCGCGGACAACGACTAGGGCCAGGCCTACCTGTCTCCTGGGTGGTCGCAACCTGCCCCGTCGCTCCGCCACAAAGTAACCATCAGGGAGCTGTCGGGAACCCAGGCCCACCACTACCTGGGTGGAACCACCTGCCCCTTCAGCTCCCATATCTGAATCATCATCATGAGTATGTAAGTATAATATATACTCGTGATCACCACCCGAGTGACCACGGCCCGATAGAATAGCATGGCAGACGGACAAGAATGTAGGGCCACTGATGGAGTACTAGCATCCTATACTAAGCATTAGGATAGCAGGTAAAGGTATCAACATTTGTAGCAACAATGACAGGCTATGCAACAGAATAGGAGCTATCGAATCAACAACAGTAGCAAACCTAATGCAAGAATAAGAGAGAGGGGAATGGGCGATATCCGGTGATCAAGGGGGGGGGGGCTTCCCTGGTTGCTCTGGCAAGAAGGAGGGGTCATCGTCGACGCAGTCGATCACAGTGGCACCGTCAGCAGTCAAGTCCCGATGTCTATCAGAGAGAAGAGGGGGAGAAACAATAAATATAAAGCAAACATTGCACCACAAAGCATAACATGGCAAAACGCGGTGCTACGTGTGACCTAACGTGGTAGGAGGTGATACCGACGAAGGGGGGAAACATCCGGGAAAGTATTCCCGGTGTTTCGCGTTTTCGGACAGATGAAACGGAGGGGTATTGTTGCAGGTTGGTTATGCTAGAGATGTGTGGTGAGGGAACGGACTGCGTATTCGGATTCGTCTCGTCGTTCTGAGCAACTTTCTTATATAAATCTTTTTCATTCGAGTTACGGATTAATTTATATTAATTTCTAAAGTTTTATGATTTTCTGAAATTATTTTAATTCGAAAAAGAATTTATTGCATCAGCCTGGCGTCATCATGACATCAGCAGTCAACCCAGCCAGTCCAGGTCAAACCTGACGGCTGGGTCCCACCTGTCATACACAGTGGGTTAACAGAAAATTATTTATGCTAAACAGGAGTTAATTAGGGAATGGGCCCCACATGTCAGTGGTTATTTAGCCTAACAATTTAATTTATTTCAATTAATTAACCTATTTAGCTAAAACAGAGGGGGCCCACCAGTCAATGACAAGGGTTGCCCAGTCAACGAGGTTGACCGGGTCAACAAGCCGGCCGGGCCCTTGGGGCCCACGTGCCAGTGACCCAAGGGAGTGGCCTTGGGCCGGCCACGTCAGCACGGGTGGTGGCGCGTCGGCGCGACACGCCGGCGACCCAAAATGCGGCGGAGCTTCGCCGGAAGTGGTCGGGATCACGCCTCCAGCCACCGTTTGGCGCGCGGAGTGGCGCGTTCGGACGCGGGCGAAGCCGCGCATCTAAAGGGGCGGTAGCTCGGCCGGAAACGAATGAAAACAGCGATAGCTAGCGATGGAACGGACGCCGGAGTTCGGGCGAACTCGAACTCGGGCTAGGGGGCACTAGGAGGGGAGCTGGGGGTCGCGTTGAGCTCCGGTGAGGCCTGGGAGCTCGAGCGAGTGCTCGGGCGTGAGCTCAAAGGCCAGCGGCCGCGATGGCGAGGCAAACGGCGGTGGCGAGGGTCGGCTATGGTGGCGAGGGGGCTAGGGCCGCGGGATCGAGTGCGGAAGAGAGGGGGAAGGGGAAGTAGCTCACCGTGAGGCTCGTGGATGGCTCGACGACGACGGGGGAGGTTCGAGGCGAGCAGATCGACGAGGTGGACGACGACGGCCGTGGTTTTGGAAGAAGACTGACGGTGATAGCTCGAGGAGCTCCGGCACGACCTGGAGCTTGCAGACGGTGCATAAGAGGACGACGATGCTCCTCAACTTCTTCCCGAGCGTCGGGGAGGCTGGTGGCCGCGAGCACGGCGACGACACAGCGACATTGGCGGTGGGCTTGAACAGGGAGCGAGACGAGCAAGGGGAAAGGGAAGAGGGGGGATCCTAGGGTAAGGGGAGGCCGCAGGCGTCTTGTAGGTCGCCGGGGGTGATGGGGGTGGCCGCAGGGTGGCCAACGCATGGCCATCTATGCCATGGACGCGGGAGCGCCGTCCAGCGCGGCTATGAACAGGGAGAGGAAGGGGACGACCTGCTAGTGGGCTGGGCCCATCACTATGCTAGCAGGCCTAAGTGCACTGTGCACTTAGGCCTTTTACTTTTCTTTCTTTTCTTTTTGTTTTGTTTTATCCTTTTCTAATTGTTCTGTTTTTCTTTTAGTTACTTTTAGTTTGTAAATTATGAACTTAGTCCTTAATTTAGAATTATTAATTAGGACACTGTCACAATTAACTTGGCACCTAAAATAAAATAGTTTGTAATTGTTTATTACTTTTAAAAACATTTAAATGATTGTTTTGCTACTGTTTTATTCATTTTAGAGTATTAAGACATTTTATAAAAGTGTGGTTTGTCCTCCATAATTACTTATGGTTTATTTGTCTACTTTAGAACATTTTAGTTTTGACATTTAAAAACTTTTATATTTTGACTTTATTTTGAATATGAAATTTGAATTAGTTTTGAAGTAACGCGAGATTAGCAACACTAATCGAAGTGACGTGGCACCATTAGCAGAGGTTTACTGTATCTTGATTACCCGGGCGTCACAATTCTCGTCCACTACAAGAAATCTCGTCCCGGATTTAAGAGGTGGAGTAAGGGGGGGGGGAAGCGTTGGTAGCGAGATTCTAACGAGTCTTCTCGGTCTTGACTGCCCTTTCGAAGAGGTTGATCCCTTTCATTGATGTCTTCATTTCTCTGCTTCAAGTCATCGTGATCGTCATCCTTTCTTCGGGATCCCCATCGTCCTACGAAAGCGAACAGGGGGGAAAACTTTGGAGGAACGTATCTCCACAAAGTATGTGCATCCGACGGCGAATTCAGAAAGTGGTACACGAAGTACCCTACGAGTAGTATTTCAGTGAATGCATTGAGAACAATAAGCGATGGTACCAAAGTTTCAGTCGGGTAGGCTGTCATTCGATGCCTAACCAGAAGCTGGAATGGGGTCTTGATCAACAAGAATAATATGGTGTTTGATACCATGATGAAATATGATAGAATTTAGCTCGTGAATTACACACGAAGCCAAGTGCAAAGAATACATTAGAATCAGGGTTATACAGGAGAGTCAGGTTTCGATCCCGTGGACCTGTGGGTTATGAGCCCACCATGTGGGTTAAGAGTAGGAAGGGCGATGACATCTTGCACAGAAAGCAAGGCATGTTAGAGGATAGTCGGTCTGCTAAGTTGGCAACAATGTCGGTACCAAGGACGGGGAACGAAGAGAACTGTTTTCTTACTCGTTGAATGAGGCGAACCAATAGGCAAAGTTCTCGTCCATCGGTGGTTACCGGAATGTTATGAACAATAGTAACAGGTTCTTACTGACAGAGTTGAACACCAAGTTGTTTACATAAGCAGAAAATTATTACTGCTTAGATTATATGTAGATCAAAGAAAGGTTAAACAAACAAATGGAAAGGAAAATTGTGATTACACACAACTATTAGGAGTATATCCTTCCCATGGACAAGCACAACACGGCATACAGGGTAGGAGAGCAAGTACCCAACCATTCAGATAAAGGGGCAAGGATTAATCAAGATGTTACCCATACAACGGTGTTTGGATAACTAACTAAGAAACATTTAGCATCGAGCCTCCAATGTTCTTGTTGATGAACGGGGTATCATGGTCATGCTTCGAGGTAGCAATGATATGGTGTTTCAATCAAGGGCCAAACTTTGGATACCCAGATGATCCATCAGGAGCAACTTATAAAATAAGTCCTACAATTTCCTCCTAGAAGAATGGTTATCCTTGCGAGAGAAATTATAATGATAGGTCCTCCAGTCAGGGGTGCTAGGTATGACATCATATTACCGGGTCATCAAAGGACCAACAACATAACTCATGGATAGTTGTCCCAACCATCATATCTGACCGAGATTCAGATCCGATTGGTGTCATGATACCTCAGACTCAGGATGTTCGAGAAGGAAAAGGTGCAACACAAATCGACGAAATGACATTGCAAGATTCTCGGGAAATGATCTATGGGAGCGGGTTCCCAAAACAATAGTTCATCATTTAACCAAGGAGAGGATGAGGAGGTGGCTGATGGGCTCAGCAAAAATTCATCAAGAATTCCGAACGAATGGATTTCCACAATAATATTAACAAGAAGATGACACTTGTCAATTCAAATGATATAATGTTGTATGCTCGAGGAAAACATACACCATTAATCATCAGTTGAAAGGTGTGCCCGAAATATGACCTTTGGTAGCAAGATCAATGTTAGAGTGATGACTCAATAACCAACAGTCTAAGAACGAACTGTCGATCGTTAACTTCAAAGCAATAGGGATTTTAGAAGTACATAATTCAAGCAGCATCGTTAGCATATTGGTATCCCGGTTAAAAACAACACGGGGACCAAGGAAGAATGGTGATGGTGAGAAGTATCATCATACCGAGAATTTCTAAGAGGTGGAGCAATCCCCACAACATTCTCGACATAAAAGACAGTAATACTTCAAGGCAGAACACAACACGCGCTGGAGAGCAAGTTGTATTCAAAATGTGGACAAGTTCGCAATGAAAGGATGTCAAGGATGTTGTTGATGATAATAAAAATCATTGAGGGCAAGGAAGGTATTTCTCATCATGAACACGGTTGACATCTCGGAAGAAGTCAAAGTGTTGAAGGTGATCCGACACATTTGCCGG
>LR738711.1:674818561-674908889 GCA_902687465.1 Secale cereale
GGGGGGGGGGGTTCAAGAGGAAGCTATCAAGCAACAACGGCAACAAGCAAGAGAATGACGAAGTGGCAAGTTATAGGGTCAATATAAAAGATGCAAGCTCGGAACCAAAGTTGCCTTTCAAGACAAGCAACGTAATGTTGAAAGCTCGACGTAAGTCGTGCTCACACACCGAAGAATTCGTGCACCAGAGAAGGACAAGGTAGCACAGTCAATGATAGCAAGACCAGGATGCAGTCGATAGTCTTGGAATGACCAGATTGAGTTCAGAATTTCCCAGTAAAATACTAGGGGTATTTGATTTGTAGTGCAGAATAATTTCACTAGTCGGTGTCCTCGGTTGACAACAACCCAAAACCCGTAGAGTGATTACGACAAGGAAAGACATTACTTCAACAAAGTTAGTAAGATGTGGTGCAATGGCAAGACATCTTCGAGATACCAGAGGGTAATACTCGAAGGTAGAACATGATAAAAGTAGAATCGGGTCATTGACCTATGACAAGTAGATACTTCAACCTTGCCAAAAATTAAACGAGGCACTGGAATGAATTCCCATCAGATATATTAGATCGGGACATCATTGTCAAAACCATAACTGTAAGGAATCAATTCAAGAATTTCAAAAGAATCATATAGCTGGATAATCATTTTGCAAGAAGCTTCCGAGACGGTCTACATCATTTTCATGGGCATGAACACAAAGTTCAAGGTCGAATCCCACTTCTTTAATGCATATCATTGCATTCACCTCTCGCTTTGATAAAACTATAGTGTTGGAATTTTAACTGGTAGAACACTGGAAGAGCATGACTTGTGAAAACTTTCGGGTTCTCACGAATAAGGGGAAGGCATAGGTTCAACCCATCGGGCATCTTAGTAACATATACCACAAGTTTCAAAAGTAAAAACACAAGCTCGAAAGCAGAGCATGGTTGGTCAAGCAATGGATATAATTTACCAAAGGCATTATATATCAGGGGAAGAACTCACAAGGTGATTGAATATGAAGGATACTGTCGGATAACAATCCAACAATGGATCGGGCAATCCACAACGGAGCTGATGTGAGTATCGATACTCACTCAGAGGAAAAAAGAATGTAGAGGCATCAGATTCAAGAATCACCTTATTAGTCTGATGCTTGAAATAGAAAGAAATTATGGTTTCCAAAAGGAAGGATCAAAAGCAGACGCTCTGATCAAGGATGGATAAGTTGAAAACACTTAGTTGGACAATCAATAAAGGTTTGAATTTCCGAGAACCAACTCATGTCCGGAATGACGTCTGAGCAGGAAAGATATTTTTTAAAAAAGGATAACCGGATGACTGTGTGCATACGCACACATTGAATCAATAGGCTCAAAATGGATAAGGCAAGGGATGTTAATGAAGACTACTAGTCATATGGAATTAACCATAATGCAAGCACGCAAGAATTTCAGGAGTAACAGGCTGCAGAGGATTTTTGAAAGATCAAAGGTATTATGACGAATTTTGTGAGACACATGAACAATTGAGAAGAACGGGTCCTCGATAAATGTGAGGAAATAACCGTAAGGATTTTCATGTGAAAACTGCAAGACAGTAAACTCAAAGGATTCTCGGGACAACGGAGAATATTTCGAGGCATCATGTAACAACAAGAGCGACGATGTATGATCATGAGAATGACAAGTGCATGCATATACCCATAGGGATATATCGGTGGTAGTGAATTGCAAAGGCGATGACCACAAAGGGTCTCGGGAAAAATATCGAGGGATATCCTAAGAATCTTCTGACGAAGCAGGTGATCCTCCGGAATGAGGGCTCTCCGGGAGAAATAGTTACGAGAACCTAGAGTCAGCGTTAGTAAAATCTTTTAACCCGAATAGAAGAGAGATCAGAGTCCCAGAGCATAGAAAGGAATAAAAGATCCTAACACCACCCAATGGCGACGTGGGCCCGTAAGCCACACAGCCATGTTAGTAAAAGTTTTGCAATGACTAGACTCGACTTCAGCCAAGGAGTTGGAAAGGGGGATTCCTACAGGCAGTCGGCTCTGATACCAACTTGTGAAGCCCCCGATTTGTCCGTACACTAATCATGCACGCAAATGTGTACGGCCAAGATCAAGGACTCACTGGAAGATATGACAACACAACTCTAGACACAAATTAAAATAATACAAGCTTTATATTACAAGCCAGGGGCCTCGAGGGCTCGAATACATAAGCTCGAAAACACAAGAGTCAGCGGAAGCAATAATATCTGAGTACAGACATAAGTTAAACAAGTTTGCCTTAAGAAGGCTAGCACAAATGTAGCAACGATCGAAAAGGCAAGGCCTCCTGCCTGGGACCTCCTAACTACTCCTCGAAGCCGAACTCCATGTAGGAACATCCTCGGGATCTTCTGGGTCCTGGACTCCACCATCTGGTTGCATCATCCGAGAAGAGAGAGAAAAGGGGGAGCAAAGCAACCGTGAGTACTCATCCAAAGTACTCGCAAGCAAGGATCTACACTACATATGCAATGATATATGTGTAAAGGGTAATATCTGTGGCCTAAACTGCAGAATGCCAGAATAAGAGGGGGATAACTAATCCAATCGAAGACTACGCTTCTCGTAGCCTCCATCTTGCAGCAGAAGATGAGGGTAGCTGGACAGTAACAAGTATCCCCGCTTCTCGCAGCCTCCGTCTTGCAGCCGTAGAAGGGAGTAGATGGTAAGTTCACCAAGTAACAACGTATAGCATAATCCTACCCGGCAATCCTCCCGCACATCACCCTGTGAGAGAGCAACCACCGAGTTATATCTGGAACTTAACTGGGTGTGTTTTATTAAGTAACCGGTTCTAGTTGTCATGAGGTCAGAGTACAACTATGGGTCGTCCTTTTACCGAGGGACACGGCTATTCGAATAGATTAACTACCCTGCAGGGGCGCACTACATAACCCAGCACGCTCGATCCCATTTGGCCGGACACACTTTCCTGGGCATGCCCGGCCTAGGAAGATCAACACTTCCCAGCCCTACCTAAGCACAACAGAAAGGTCAGCACGCCGGTCTAAACCCTAAGCGCACGGGGGTCTGGGCACATCGCCCAATGCACACCTGCACGTTGCGAGGGCGGCCGGTGAGAAGACCTAGCAACCTCCATTACTACGGAAGTTATGTTACGCGGTACAACCCGGCGCGCGCCGCTCAGTCGCTGACGTCAAGAAGGCTTCGGCTGATATCATGACGTCGAGTGCCCATAACTATTCCCACATAGCTGGTTAGTGCGTATAGGCCAATGGCCAGACTCGGATCAAATACCAAGATCTCGATAAGCGTGTTATTATGAAATAACCGCGGACAACGACCAGGGCCAGGCCCACCTGTCTCCTGGGTGGTCGCAACCCGCCCTGTCGCTCCGCCACAAAGTAACCATCAGGGGGCTGTCGGGAACCCAGGCCCACCACTACCTGGGTGGAACCACCTGCCCCTTCAGCCCCCATATCCGAATCTTCATCATGAGGATGTAAGTATAGTATATACCCGTGATCACCACCCGAGTGACCACGTCCCGATAGAATAGCATGGCAGACAGACAAGAATGTAGGGCCACTGATGGAGTACTAGCATCCTATACTAAGCATTAGGATAGAAGGTAAAGGTATCAACAGTTGTAGCAACAATGACAGGCTATGCAACAGAATAGGAGCTATCGAATCAACAACAGTAGCAAACCTAATGCAAGAATAAGAGAGAGGGGAATGGGAGATATCTGGTGATCAAGGGGGGGGGGGCTTGCCTGGTTGCTCTGGCAAGAAGGAGGGGTCATCGTCAATGCAGTCGATCACAGTGGCACCGTCAGCAGTCAAGTCCCGAAGTCTATCAGAGAGAAGAGGGGGAGAAACAATAAATATAAAGCAAACATTGCACCACAAAGCATAACATGGCAAAACGTGGTGCTACGTGTGACCTAACGTGGTAGGAGGTGATACCGACGAAGGGGGGAAACATCCAAGAAAGTATTCCCGGTGTTTCGCGTTTTCAGACAGATGAAACGGAGGGGTATTGTTGCAGGTTGGCTATGCTAGAGACGTGTGGTGAGCGAACGGACTGCGTATTCAGATTCGTCTCGTCGTTCTAAGCAACTTTCATATATAAATCTTTTTCATTCGAGTTACGGATTAATTTATATTAATTTCTAAAGTTTTATGATTTTCTGAAATTATTTTAATTCGAAAAAGAATTTATTGCATCAGCCTGGCGTCATCATGACGTCAGCAGTCAGCCCAGCCAGTCCAGGTCAAACCTGACGGCTGGGTCCCACCTGTCATACACAGTGGGTTAATAGAAACTTATTTATGCTAAACAGGAGTTAATTAGGGAATGGGCCCCACATGTTAGTGGTTATTTAGCCTAACAATTTAAGTTATTTAAATTAGTTAACCTATTTAGCTAAAATAGAGGGGGCCCACCAGTCAGTGACAAGGGTTGCCCAGTCAGCGAGGTTGATCGGGTCAACAAGCCGGCCGGGCCCTTGGGGCCCACGGGGCAGTGACCCAAGGGAGTGGCCCCGGGCCGGCCACGTCAGCACGGGTGGTGGCGCGTCGGCGTGACACGCCGGCGACTCAAAATGCGGCGGAGCTTCGCCGGAAGTGGTCCGGATCACGCCTCCGGCCACCATTTGGCGCGCGGAGTGGCGCGTTCGGACGCGGGCGAAGCCGCGCATCTAAAGGGGGCGGTGGCTCGGCCGGAAACAAACGGAAACAGCGATGGCGAGCGATGGAGCGGATGCCGGAGTTCGGGCGAACTCGAACTCAGGCTAGGGGGCACTAGGAGGGGAGCTGGGGGTCGCGTTGAGCTCCGGTGAGGCCTGGGAGGACGAGCTAGTGCTCGGGCGCGAGCTCAAAGGCCAGCGGCTGCGACGGCGAGGCAAATGGCGGTGGCGAGGGTCGGCTATGGTGGCGAGGGGGCTAGGGCCGCGGGATCGAGTGCGGAAGAGAGGGGGAAGGGGAAGCAGCTCACCATGAGGCTCGTGGATGGCTCGACGAGGACGGGGGAGGTTCAAGGCGAGCGGATCGATGAGGTGGACGACGACGGCCGTGGTTGGGGAAGAAGACCGACGGTGATAGCTCGAGGAGCTCCGGCACGACCTGGAGCTTGCAGATGGTGCATAAGAGGACGACGATGCTCCTCAACTTCTTCCCGAGCATCGGGGAGGCTGGTGGCCACGAGCACGGCGGCGACACGGCGACATTGGCGGTGGGCTTGAGCGGGGAGCGAGACGAGCGAGGGTAAAGGGAAGAGGAGGGATCCTGGGGTTAGGTGAGGCCGCAGGCGTCTTGTAGGTCGCCGGGGGCGATGGGGGTGGCTGCAGGGTGGCCAACGCATGGCCATCTGTGCCATGGACGCGGGAGCGCCGTCCAGCGCGGCTATGAACAGGGAGAGGAAGGGGACGACCTGCTAGTGGGCTGGGCCCATCACTATGCTAGTAGGCCTAAGTGCACTGTGCACTTAGGCCTTTTACTTTTCTTTCTTTTCCTTTTGTTTTGTTTTATCCTTTTCTAATTGTTCTGTTTTTCTTTTAGTTACTTTTAGTTTGTAAATTATGAACTTAGTCCTTAATTTAGAATTATTAATTAGGACACTGTCACAATTAACTTGGCACCTAAAATAAAATAGTTTGTAATTGTTTATTACTTTTAAAAACATTTAAATGATTGTTTTGCTACTGTTTTATTCATTTTAGAGTATTAAGACATTTTATAAAAGTGTGGTTTGTCCTCCATAATTACTTATGGTTTATTTGTCTACTTTAGAACATTTTAGTTTTGACATTTAAAAACTTTTATATTTTGACTTTATTTTGAATATGAAATTTGAATTAGTTTTGAAGTAACGCGAGATTAGCAACACTAATCGAAGTGACGTGGCACCATTAGCAGAGGTTTACTGTAGCTTGATTACTCGGGCGTCACACAAGAATAATAGACATACTATCATCCTCGGGAATATCAAGTATAACAAAGTCCGTTAGGATAGTGACATTTGCAACTACAACACGCACATCCTCACAAATGCCGACAGGTATAGCATTTGATTTATCGGCCATTTGCAAAGATATTTCAGTAGGTGTCATCTTACTCAAGTCAAGTATACGATATAAAGAGAGAGGCATAACACTAACACCAGCTACAAGATCACACAAAGCAGTTTTAACATAGTTTCTCTTAATGGAGCAAGGTATAGTAGGTACTCCTGGATGCCCTAATTTCTTAGGCATTCCACCCTCAAAAGTGTAATAGGCAAGCATGGTGGAAATTTCTACTTCAGGTATCTTTATTTTGTTGGTAATAATATCTTTCATATACTTGGCATAAGGATTTGTTTTAAGCACATCAGTCAAACACATACGCAAAAAGATAGGTCTAATCATTTAAGCGAAGCGCTCAAAATCCTCATCATCCTTTTTCTTGGATGGTTTCGGAGGAAAAGGCATGGGTTTCTGAACCCATGGTTCTCTTTCTCTACCGTGCTTCGTAGCAACAAAGTCTCTCTTATCATAACGTTGATTCTTTGGTTGTGGGTTATCAAGATCAACAGCAGGTTAAATCTCTACATCATTATCATTGCTAGGTCGAGCATCATCATGAACATCATTATTAATATTATCACTAGGTTCATGTTCATTGCCAGATATTGTCCCAGCATCAGAAACAGATATATCATTGAGATTCTTAGGTGGGTGAGCTACATGTTCACTAGAAGCATGCAAGGTCCTACCATTTTTCTTTTTATTCTTCTTAGAAGAACTAGGTGCCTCTAAAGTAGCTCTCTGAGAATCTTGCTCAATTCTCTTAGGGTGGCCTTCAGGATACAGAGGTTCCTGAGTCATTTTACCACCTCTAGTTGCAACTCTAACAGCATAGTCGTTATTCTTACTATTTAATTCATTGAGCAAATCATTCTGAGCCTTAAGTACTTGTTCTACTTGAGTGGTAACCATAGAAGCATGTATACTAATAAGTTTCAGTTCATCATTGGCACTAGACAGATAATCACTCAAGCATTCAATCATATAAGCATTGTGTTGTAATTGTCTACCAACATAAGCATTGAAGTTTTCTTGTTTCACAATAAAATTGTCAAACTCATCTAAGCATTGGCTAGCAGACTTATAAAGAGGAATGTCACTTTCATAAAGTCTATAAAGAGAATTTACCTTTACTACCTGTGTCGGGTTATCAAGACCATGTTTTTGTTCAATAGGCGGTAAATTCTTAACATCTTCAGCTTTAATACCTTTTTCTTTCATAGATTTCTTTGCCTCCTGCATGTCTTTAGGACTGAGAAATAGAACACCCCTTTTCTTCAGAGTTGGCTTAGGGGCTGGTTCAGGAAGTGTCCAATTATTTTCATTGGCTAGCATATTATTCAATAGTAATTCTGCTTGTTCAACTGTTCTTTCCCTGAAAATACTACCAACACAACTATCCAGGTGGTCTCTAGAAGCATCGGTTAGTCCATTATAAAAGACATCAAGTATATCATGCATCTCAATAGGATGATCAGGCAAAGCATTAAGTAACTGGAGAAGCCTCCCCCAAGCTTGTGGGAGACTCTCTTCTTCAGTTTGAGCAAAGTTATAGATTTCCCGTAAGGCAACTTGTTTCTTATGAGTGGGAAAATATTTAGCACAAAAGTAATACATCATATCCTGGGGACTACGCACACAACCAGGATCAAGAGAATTAAACCAAGTCTTAGCATCACCCTTTAACGAGAATGGAAATAGCTTCAGGATATAGTAGTAGCGAATCTTCTCATCATTTGGTAAACAAGGTGGCTATATCATTCAACTTGGTAAGATGTGCCACAACAGTTTCAGACTCATAGCCATGGAAAGGATCAGATTCAACCAAAGTAATTAACTCGGGATCAACAGAGAATTCATAATCCTTATTAGTCACACAAATAGGAGAAGTAGCAAAAGCAGGGTCATGTTTCATTCTAGCATTCAAGGATTTTTCTTTCAGCTTAGCTAATAACTTCTTAAGATCATATCTATCATTGCAAGCAAGAAAGTCTCTAGAAGTTTCTTCATCCATAACATAACCCTCAGGCACAACAAGCAATTCATATCTATTGGGAGTAGTTTCATCATCACTTTCATAAATATCATCAACATTTTCACTCTCCCTAACCTTAGCAATTTGTTCATCTAGAAATTCACCTAGTGGCACAGTATCAGGCATGGAGATAGTTTCATCATACATAGCAGATGTAGCATCATCAAGAACATACGACATATCAGATTCAATAGCAGGAGTAGGTGTCGCAAGTTTACTCATAACAGAAGGAGAATCAAGCGCATAGCTAGATGGGAGTTCCTTACCTCCCCTCGTAGTTGAGGGTAAGATCTTGGTTTTTGAGTCCTTCAAATTCTTCATAGTGATAAACAGATATAAATCCCAAGTGACTTAAAGAATAGAGCTATGCTCCCCGGCAACGGCGCCAGAAAATAGTCTTGATAACCCACAAGTGTAGGGGATCGCAATAGTTTTCGAGGGTAAAGTATTAAACCCAAATTTGTTGATTCGACACAAGGGGAGCCAAAGAATACTCTTAAGTATTAGCAGCTGAGTTGTCAATTCAACCACACCTGGAAACTTAGTATCTGCAGCAAGATAGTTTAGTAGCACAGTAATATGATAGTTGCGGTAGTAGCAATAAAAGTAAAGATAATGTTTTTGTAGTTTTTGTGATAGTAGCAACGAAAAAGTAAATAAGCAACTAGCAATATAGGTAAAGCTCGTAGCCATTGGATCGGTGATGGGAAATTACGTCGGATGCAATTCATCATCTAGAAGTTATCACCTAGGGTGACACAGAACTAGCTCCAGTTCATCAATGCAATGTAGGCATGTATTCCGAATATAGTCATACGTGCTTATGGAAAAGAACTTGCATGACATCTTTTGTCCTACCCTCCCGTGGCAGTGGGGTCCTATGGGAAACTAAGGATATTAAGGCCTCCTTTTAATAGAGTACCAGACCAAAGCATTAACACATAGTGAATACATGAACTCCTCAAACTATGGTCATCACCGGGAGTAGTCCCGATTATTGTCACTTCGGGGTTGCCGGATCATAACACATAGTAGGTGACTATAGACTTGCAAGATAGGATCAAGAACACACATATATTCATGGAAACATAATAGGTTCAGATTTGAAATTATGGCACTCGGGCACTAGTGACAAGCATTAAGCATATCAAAGTCATAGCAACATCAATCTCAGAACATAGTGGATACTAGGGATCAAACCCTAACAAAACTAACTCGATTACATAATAGATGCCATCCAGCAAACCTACGATGGAATTACTCACACACGGCAGTGAGCATCATCGAATTGGTGATGGAGGAAGGTTGATGATGACGATGGCGACGATCTCCACTCTCCGGAGCCCCGAACGGACTCCAGATTAGCCCTCCCGGGAGAGATTAGGGCTTGGCGGCGGCTTCGTCTCGTAAAACCCGATAATTCTTTCTCTCTGGTTTTTTCCTCCAGGAAACGGAATATATAGGACTTGGGAATACGTCGGTGGGGCACCGGGCTGCCCTCGAGGCAAGGGGGGTGCGCCCCACACCCTCGAGGATGGCCCATGGGCCGCCAGGTGTGGATCTTCTTGCAGGTATTTTTTATATTTTCTGAAATAAATCTCCGTTGATTTTCAAGCGATTCCGAGAACTTTTTATTTCTGCACAAAAACAACACCATGGCAGTTCTGCTGAAAACAGCGTCAGTCCGGGTTAGTTCCATTCAAATCATGCAAGTTAGAGTCCAAAACAAGGGCAGAAGTGTTTGGCAAAGTAGATACGTTGGAGACGTATCATCTATCTGGATGATATCTTGGTATTCTCCAAGAATGAAGAAGACCATGCCAAGCACCTCTGTTTGGTCCTTGACAGGCTCCGTGAACACAAGTTCTATGCGAAGTTCTCCAAATGTGAATTATGGCTGGATAAAGTCCTCTATCTTGGCCATATTATCTCTGCCGAGGGCATTTCTGTGAACCCCAAGAAGGTTGAAGCTGTTGTCAACTGGGAACCTCCGCAGAATGTCAAGCAACTCCAAAGCTTCCTTGGTCTCGCTAGCTATTGCAGAAGGTTCATTGAGAACTTATCCAAGATTGCCAGGCCTCTTTCCAACATGTTGCAGAAGAATGTCAAGTACTCATGGACTCCTGATTGTGATGTGGCATTCAAAACACTCAAAGAGCAGCTCATTTCTGCTCCGGTTCTTACTCGTTCGGATGAGTCCAAGCTTTATGAAGTCTTTTGTGATGCTTCATTGCAAGGTCTTGGTGGTGTTCTCATGCAAGACAAGAAGATTGTGGCATACACTTCACGTCAGTTGAAACCAAATGAGAAGAATTACCCCACACACGATCTTGAGCTAGCAGCAGTTGTACATGTCTTGATCACGTGGAGACACCTTCTGTTGGGCAGAAAAGTGGACATATTCGCCGATCACAAGAGCTTGAAGTACATCTTCACACAGCCAAACCTTAACCTTCGCCAGACTCGTTAGGTTGAGATGATTCAAGAGTACGATCCAAGCATTGATTATACTCCTGGCAAGGCCAATGTCACTGCAGATGCCTTGAGCAGAAAGGCATATTGCAACAGTCTCCCTCTCAAACCATTCCAGCCCGAACTTTGTGAATCATTCAGGAAGCTCAACCTCCAAGTTGTTCCATAAGGTTTTCTTGCAAACCTTAAAGTTGCTCCTACCTTGGAAGATCAAATCCGTGAGGCCCAACTCAGTGATGTTATGGTGCAGAAAGTGAAACATGGTATTGCTAAGGGTGCTCCCAAGTACAAGTGCTATCGCGTTGATGAGAAAGACACCTTGTTCTTTGAGGATAGGATTGTGGTTCCCAAGGGTGATCTTAGGAAGCTCATAATGAACGAAGCACATGACTCCCTCCTCTCGATACATCCCGGAAGTTCAGATATGTACCAAGACCTCAAGCAATCATATTGGTGAACTCACATGAAAAGGGAGATTGCACAATTCGTGAATGAATGTGATGTCTGCAGAAGAGTGAAGGCAGAGCATCAACGTCCAGATGGACTCCTTCAACCTCTACCTATTCCCGAGTGGAAATTCGATCACATTGAGATGGATTTTTTCACTGGGTTTCCCAAGTCCAAGAAGGGAAATGATGCTATCTTTGTGGTGATTGACAAGCTAACTGAAGTAGCACATTTTCTTCCAGTCAAAGAATCCATCAACGTAGCTCAGTTGGCAGAGCTGTACACCTCCAAAATTGTTTCTTTGCATGGCATTCCTCAAGTGATCTCCTCAGACCGTGGAAGCTTGTTCACCTCCAAGTTATGGGTTTCCTTTCAGTCAGCCATGGGCACAAAGATTCGCTTCAGCATTGCGTTTCACCCTCAGACTAGTGGTCAAGTCGAAAGAGTGAACCAGATCCTCGAAGATATGCTAAGAGCTTGTGCCATCTCCTTCGATATGAAATGGGAAGATTACCTTCCATTTACCGAATTCTCTGACAACAATAGGTTCCAAACAAGTGCCGGCAAAGCTCCTTTTGAAATACTCTATGGCAGAAAGTGTAGTACCCCTCTCAACTGGTCCGAGACTGGTGAACGTCAGCTCCTTGGAAATGATTTGATCTCAGAAGCCGAAGAAATGTGCAAAGTCATACGTGAGAATCTCAAAGCCGCTCAATCGTGTCAAAAGAACTACCATGACGGCAAGCATCGTGACTTGGCTTTCGACATTAGAGAACATGTCTATCTCCGTGTTTCTCCCATGAAGGGCACTCAGAGGTTCGGTATTAAGGGCAAGCTTGCTCCAAGATGCGTGGGCCCTTTCAAGATTCTTGTCAAGAGAGGCGATCTAGCCTACCAACTCGAGCTTCCCTCCAACTTTGCAAATGTGCATGATGTGTTTCACGTGTCTCAACTTCGCAAGTGCTTCAAGACGCCTGAACGCACCATTCCGTTCGAAGAGATTGATCTTCAACAAGACTTGTCTTATCGTGAGCACCCCGTTGCTATTCTTGAAGAAACTGAGCGCAAGACCCGCAACAAGTCCATCAAATTCTTGAAAGTGAAGTGGTCACACCATACCGGCCGAGAAGCTACGTGGGAACGAGAAGATCATCTCCGTTCTGAGTATCCCTCCTTCTTTCAGTCCTAGATCTCGGGACGAGATCTTTTTGTAGTGTAGGACAGTTTGTAACACCCCATATGTGATACTTTCCAATTATGGCAATAAAGCATTTATCATTTTGATCCTGTCCTTATCCTTGGGGGTTCTTGTCATTCAAGCTTTATTTTGTTTTGCATTGTATTTTATTTCTTATGCATCCATGAATTGCTTCATCATCATCATGGCATCATATTCATTTTAGCTTCTTTTACTTGTCCTTGTTTGTGATGTGGGTCACCTTGATCATTGTTGTGTGTTGTTGGTGCCTAGCCATGCCTTGCTTAAACCCTAACCCCCCCTCCTTCTTCTTCACCTCTTCTCTTCCTCCTTTTTCTCCCTTTCCTTAACTATTTTTGCAAATGACCTAGCCTATTCCATTAATGTTCAACTCCTCCCCTTTTCTTTGTTGCTCTGACATGAGTCACCATGCAAAGCCATGCCCCATTTTAAAATGATTTGGTTAGGTTGAAAAATGACAGAAGTTTGAACCACATTCAAACTCATTTTATTTTCTACCTCTAAAAATGTCCAAACCAATTTTATAAAATAGGGCATAAATCCAGGAGCATGGGGATATTTTACTTATCTCCTAACTCTATTTCCTTGAGCCAGCACTTTTCCTTTTATTTTCCGCCTGAGGGAAATAAGAAAAGAGAAGAAATAGAGCAACAGCAGCCACAGCAATGCAGCCCAGCCAGCAGGCCCATCTCTTCCCCTGGCCCAGCTCTAGCCGGCCCGCGCCAGCAGTTGATATGTCTCCAAAGTATCTACTTTTCCAAACCCTTTTGCCCTTGTTTTGGACTCTAACTTGTATGATTTGAATGGAACTAACCCGGACTGACGCTGTTTTCAGCAGAACTGCCAAGGTGTTGTTTTTTGTGCAGAAATAAGAAGTTCTCGGAATCGCCTGAAAATCAACGGAGAATTATTTTAGAAAATATAAAAAATGCCTGCAAGAAGATCCACACCGGGGGGCCCACGGCCTATCCTCGAGGGTGGGGGCATGCCCCCTGCCTCGAGGGCCCCCCGATGCTCCACCGACGTACCCCTAGGTCCTATATATTTCGTTTCGGGGAGAAAAAAATCAAGGAGAAAGAATTATCGCGTTTCATGAGACGGAGCCGCCACCAAGCCCTAATCTCTCTCGGGAGTGCTATCTGGAGTCCGTTCGGGGCTCCGGAGAGTGGAGATCGTCGCCATCGTCATCATTAATCTTCCTCCATCACCAATTCCATGATGCGCACCGCTGTGTGTGAGTAATTCCATCGTAGGCTTGCTGGACGGTGATGGGTTGGATGGGATCTATCATGTAATTGAGTTAGTTTTGTTAGGGTTTGATCCCTAGTATTCGCTATGTTCTGAGATTGATGTTGCTATGACTTTGCTATGCTTAATGCTTGTCACTAGGGCCCTAGTGCCATGATTTCAGATCTGAACCTATTATGTTTCCATGAATATATGTGTGTTCTTGATCCTATCCTGCAAGTCTATAGTCACCTACTATGTGCTATGATCCGGCAACCCCGAAGTGACAATAATCGGGACCACTCCCTGTGATGACCATAGTTTGAGGAGTTCATGTATTCTCTATGTGTTAATGCTTTGGCCCGGTACTCTATTAAAAGGAGGCCTTAATATCCCTTAGTTTCCAATTGGACCCCGCTGCCACGGGAGAGTAGGACAAAAGATGTCATGCAAGTTCTTTTCCATAAGCACGTATGAATATATTTGGAATACATGCCTACATTGCATTGATGAACTGGAGCTAGTTCTGTGTCACCCTAGGTTATAACTTCTACATGATGAATTGCATCTGACGTAATTTCCCATCACCGATCCAATGCCTACGAGCTTTACCTATATTGCTTGTCGCTTATTTACTTTTCCGTTGCTTATGTCACAAAAACTACAAAAACACTATCTTTACTTTTATTGCTACCGCCACTATCATATTACTTTGCTACTAAACTATCTTGCTGCAGTTACTAAGTTTCCAGGTGTGGTTGAATTGACAACTCAGTTGCTAATACTTAAGAGTATTCTTTGGCTCCCCTTGTGTCGAATCAACAAATTTGGGTTTAATACTTTACCCTCGAAAACTGTTGCGATCCCCTACACTTGTGGGTTATCAAGACTATTTTCTGGCGCCGTTGCCGGGGAGGTTAGTGCTTGAAGTTATATCTTTAGATCTTGCAATCGAATCTTTTAGTTTCTTGTTTTATCACTAGTTTCATTTATAAAAGAAAACTACAAAAATTGGAATTAAGGTTACCTCATATGCTTCATATTTTTAATATCTTTCGTGATAATTATGGGAAGTAAAATTGTGCTCAAGTACTAGAAGAAGAATTACATAGAATGCTTGGCATAAAATATTGGCATGATGAGCATGATTGCAATGTTGTTAGTATGAATTCTTTGAATACTCATGATGCTAATGATATGCAAACCACAAGCTTGGGGAATCTACGTTTGATGAAGATGATATTTTTAGTCCCCCAAGTTTTGATGAGCAAATCTATTATGATGAAAGCATGCCTCCTATTTATGATGATTATATTGATGAATGTGGATTTGGAGAGGTCATGACTTTATTTAGTGATGAATCCACTATTTCGGAAGAGGTTCCAATTGATTATGAGAACAAAGTTGCTATCTATGATGATTATTGTGATGACATGTATGCTATTAAGAATAATGATAACCATGAAACTTGTCATCATGATTTTAGTTTTCAATTGGATTATGCTTCACATGATAGTTATTTTGTTGAGTTTGCTCCCACTACTATGAATGAGAAGAATTTTGCTTATGTGGAGAGTAGTAAAATTTCTATGAAAGTAGATCATGAAAAGAATGCTTTATGTTCTGGTTATATTGTTGAATTCATTCATGATGCTACTAAAAATTATTATGAGGGAGGAACATATGCTTGTAGGAATTGCAATAATATCAAGTTTCCTCTCTATGTGCTTAAAGTTTTGAAGCTATGCTTGTTTTGCTTCCCTATGCTAGTTGATTATTTTTACCATAAGTTGTTTGCTCACAAAATCCCTATGCATAGGAAGTGGGTTAGACTTAAATGTGATATTCATATGCTTCATGATGCTCCCATTATATTTCAATTCTTATCTTTTATGTGAGCATCATTATGCCTAGCTAGGGGCGTAAAATGATAGCGCTTGTTAGGGAATAAATATTGCATCTAGCCTCTGATTAGATGTGGTTTCATGTTTTGTTCAGTGTTTGTGCCAAGTAGAACCTTTGGGAAGACTTGTGTGATGTTTATATGATCTTGCTGTGAAAAACAGAATCGTTAGCGCTCGCTAAAGTAGTCGTGGAATTTTACTGGAGCGTGCTTTTTAGTTGATTCTTTTTGCTGCTGATTGGTAGACAAATTGCAAAAATTTAAGAATTTTGTTTGACTTTTTTTGAGTGCCAGAAGTAGGCGAACCCTGCAGATTACTACAGACTGTTCTGTCTTTGACAGATTCTGTTTTTCGTGTGTTGTTTGCTTATTCCGATGCATCTATGAGTAATATTGGAGGATATGAACCATAGATAAGTTGGAGTACAATATGTTTAACACCAATATAAACAAAGAATGAATTCATTGCTGCACCTTTGAGTAGTGGTTTGCTTTCTTATACTAACGGAGCTCACGAGAATTTTTGTCTAAGTTTTGTGTTATGAAGTTTTCAAGTTTTGAGTATTGCTTTCATGGACTATGGAACAAGGAGTAGCAAAGGCCTAAGCTTGGGGATGCCCATGGCACCCCAAGTAAATTCAAGATAATCAAAAGCCTAAGCTTGGGGATGCCCCGGAAAGGCTGAAGGAAATATGCCCTAGAGGCAATAAGAAAGATGTTATTTGTATTTCCTTATATCATGATAAATGTCTTTTATTCATGGTAGAATTGTATTAACCGGAAACTTAGTACATGTGTGAATACATAGACAAAACAGTATGTCCCTAGTATGCCTCTACTAGACTAGCTCATTGATCAAAGATGGTTATGTTTCCTAGCCATAGACATGAGTTGTCATTTGATCAACGGGATCACATCATTAGGAGAATGATGTGATGGACAAGACCCATCCGTTAGCTTAGCACTATGATCGTTTTGTTTTACTGCTATTGCTTTCTTCATGACTTATACATGTTCCTATGACTATGAGATTATGCAACTCCCGAATACCGAAGGAACACCTTGTGTGCTATCAAACGTCACAACGTAACTGGGTGATCATAAAGATGCTCTAAAGGTGTCTCTGAAAGTGTTCGTGGTGTTGGCATAGATCAAGAATAGGATTTGTCACTCCGAGTGTCACAGAGGTATCTCTAGGCCCTCTCGTTAATGCACATCATAATAAGCCTTGCAAGCAAATGACTAATGAGTTAGTCAAGAGATGATGTATTACGGAACGATTAAAGATAGTTGCCTGTAACGAGATTGAACTAGGTATTGAGATACCGATGATCGAATCTCGGGCAAGTAACATACAAGGGACAAAGGGAACAACGTATGTTGTTATGCGGTTTGACCGGTAAAGATCTTCGTAGAATATGTAGGAGCCAATATGAGCATCCAGGTTCCGCTATTGGTTATTGTCCGGAGATGAGTCTCGGTCATGTCTACATAGTTCTCGAACCCATAGGGTCCGCACGCTTAACGTTTGATGACGATCGGTATTATGAGTTTATGAGTTTTGATGTACCGAAGGTAGTTCGGAGTCCCGTATGAGATCACGGACATGACAGGAGTCTCGAAATGTCCGAGGCGTAAAGATTGATATATTGGACAACTATATTTGGACACCGGAAGTGTTCCGTAAAGTTTCGGAATTAACCGGAGTGCCGGGGGGTTACCGGAACCCCCCCCCCCCCGGGGAAGCTATGGGCCTTAATGGGCCATAGGAGAAAGAGAGGAGGGCCAGGGCTGGGCCGCGTGCCCCCCACCCCTTGGTCCGAATTGGACAAGGAAGGAGGGGGAGCCGGCGCCCCTTTCCTTCTCCTTCTCCCTCTCCTTCCTTTCCCCCTTCTCCCTCTTGGTGATTCCTACTAGGAATAGGATTGCAATCCTATTCCTAGTAGGATTGCACCCTTGGCGCGCCATAGAGGGGCCGGCCGGCCTCCCCCCTTGCTCCTTTATATACGGGGGCAGGGGGGCACCCTAGAACACATAAGTTGATCTCTCCAACCGTGTGCGGTGCCCCCCTCCACAGAAACACACCTCGGTCATACCGTTGCAGTGCTTAGGCGAAGCCCTGTGCCGGTAGATACATCATATCCGTCACCACGCCGTCGTGCTAACGAAACTCTCCCATGAAGCTCAACTGAATCAAGAGCTCGTGGGACGTCATCAAGCTGAACGTGTGCTGAACGCGGAGGTGCCGTACGTTCGGTGCTTGATCGGTTGAATCGCGAAGAAGTTCGACTACATCTATCGCGTCACTTGACGCTTCCGCTTTCGTCTACAAGGGTACGTAGACACACTCTCTCCCTTGTTGCTATGCATCTGGTAGATAGATCTTGCGTGATCGTAGGAAAATTTTGAAAATACTACGTTCCCCAACAGTGGCATCATGAGCCAGGTATATGCGTAGATGATATGCACGAGTAGAACACAAGTGAGTTGTGGACGATACTAGTCATACTGCTTACCAGCATGTCATACTTTGTTTCGGCGGTATTGTGAGATGAAGCGGCCCGGACCGACATTACGCGTACGCTTAGGCGAGACTGGTTTCACCGTTTTGAGCACTCGTTGCTTAAAGGTGACTGGCGGGTGTCTGTCTCTCTCACTTTAGCTGAATCAAGTGTGGCTACGCCAGGTCCTTGTGAAGGTTAAAACAACACATACTTGACGAAACATCGTTGTGGTTTTGTATGCGTAGGTAAGAACAGTTCTTGCTTAGCCCGTAGCAGCCATGTAAAACTTGCAACAACAAAGTACAGGACGTCTAACTTGTTTTTGCAGGGCATTTTGTGATGTGATATGGTCAAGACATGATGAGTTATACGGTTTTGTATGAGATGATCATGTTTTGTAAAGTTATCGGCAACTGGCAGGAACCATATGGTTGTCGCTTTATTGTATGAAATGCAATCGCCATGTAATTGATTTACTTTATCATTAAGCGGTAGCGATAGTCGTAGAATCAATAGTTGGCGAGACGACAATGATGCTACGATGGAGATCAAGGTGTCGCGCCGGTGACGAAGGTGATCGTGATGGTGCTTTGAAGATGGAGATCAAAAGCACAAGATGATGATGGCCATACCATGTCACATATTTTTTGATTGCAAGTGATGTTTATCTTATTATGCTTATTATTTAGCTTAGTACGACGGTAGCATTATAAGATGATCCCTTACAAAATTTCAAGGTATAAGTGTTCTCCCTGAGTATGCACCGTTGCGAAAGTTCGTCGTGCCGAGACACCACGTGATGATCGGCTGTGATAAGCTCTACGTTCAAACACAACAGGTGTAAGCCAGTTTTGCACACGCAGAATGCTCGGGTTAAACTTGACGAGCCTAGCATATGCAAATATGGCCTCGGAACACTAGAGACCGAAAGGTCAAGCATGAATCATATAGTAGATATGATCAACATAAGATGTTGACCATTGAAACTACTCCATCTCACGTGATAACTGGACATGGTTTAGTTGATTTGGATCATGTGAGTATTTAGATGACCGGAGGGATGTCTATCTAAGTGGGAGTTCTTAAGTAATATGATTAATTGAACTTTAATTTATCATGAACTTAGTCCTGATAGTTTTTTGCATATCTATGTTGTTGAAGATCAATGGCCCGTGCTACCGTTCCATTGAATTTTAATGCATTCCTAGAGAAAGCTAAGTTGAAAGATGATGATAGCAATTACACGGACTGGGTCCGTAACTTGAGGATTATCCTCATTGCTGCACAGAAGAATTATGTCCTTGAAGCACCGCTAGGTGACAAGCCCCCTCCCACTAATGTAGAGGCTTTGAACGTCTGGCAGACGTGGTCTGATGACTACACGATAGTTCAGTGTGCCATGCTTTACGGCTTAGAACCGAGACTTCAACGATGTTTTGAACGTCATGGACCATATGAGATGTTCCAGGAGTTGAAGTTAATATTTCAAGCAAATGCCCGGATTGAGTAATATGAGATTTCCAATAAGTTCTATAGCTGCAAGATGGAGGAGAATAGTCCTATTAGTGAAGACTTGCTCAGAATGTCTGGGTACTACAATCATATGACTCAACTTGGTTGCAAAGTTGGCGAGGATAGTGTTATTGATAGAGTTCTTCAATCACTTCCACCAGCTATAAAGGCTTCGTGATGAACTATAATATGCAAGGGATGCAGAAGACAATTCCCGAGCTCTTCGCTATGCTCAAAGCAGTGGAGGTAGAAATAAAAAAGGAGCATCAAGTGTTGATGGTTAACAAGACCACTAGTTTCAAGAAAAAGGGCAAGGGAAAGAAGGGGAACTTCAAGAAGAATAGCAAGATAGTTGTTACTCCCGCGAAGAAACCCAAGTCTGGAGCCAAGCCTGAAACTGAGTGCTTCTACTGCAAAGGGACTGGACACTGGAAGCGGAACTTCCCCAAGTATTTGGCGGATAAGAAGGATGGCAAGGTGAACAAAGGTATATGGGATATACATGTTATCGATGTGTACCTTACTAATGCTCGTAGTAGTACCTGGGTATTTGATACCGATTCAGTTGCTAATATTTGTAACTCGACACAGGGACTACGGATTAAATGAAGATTGGCTAAGGACGATGTGACGATGCGCGTGGGAAATGGTTCCAAAGTCGATGTGATCGCCGTCGGCACGCTACCTCTACATCTACCTTCGGGATTAGTTTTAGACCTGAATAATTGTTATTTGGTGCCAGCGTTAAGCATGAACGTTATATCTGGATCTTGTTTGTTGCGAGACGGTTATTCATTCAAATCAGAGAATAATGGTTGTTCTATATTTATGAATAATATCTTTTATGGTCATGCACCCTTAAAGAGTGGTCTATTCTTGTTGGATCTCGATTGTAGTGATACACATATTCATAATATTGAAGCCAAAAGATGCAAGATTAATAATGATAGTGCAACTTATTTATGGCACTGCCGTTTAGGTCATATTGGTGTAAAGCGCATGAAGAAACTCCATAGTGATGGACTTTTGGAATCACTTGATTATGAATCACTTGGTGCTTGCGAACGATGCCTCATGGGCAAGATGACTAAAACTCCGTTCTCCGGAACAATGGACCGAGCAACATATTTATTGGAGATCATACATACAGATGTATGTGGACCAATGAGTGTTGAAGCTCGCGGCGGGTATCGTTATTTTCTGATCTTCACTGATGATTTGAGCAGATATGGGTATATCTACTTAATGAAACACAAGTCTGAAACATTTGAAAAGTTCAAAGAATTTCAGAGTGAAGTAGAGAATCATCGTAACAAGAAAATAAAGTTTCTACGATCTGATCGTGGAGGGGAATATTTGAGTTACGAGTTTGGGCTTCATTTGAAACAATGTGGAATAGTTTCACAACTCATGCCACCCGGAACACCACAGTGTAATGGTGTGTCCGAACGTCGTAACCGTACTTTATTAGATATGGTGCGGTCTATGATGTCTCTTAGCGATTTACTACTATCGTTTTAGGGTTATGCTTTAGAGACAGATGCATTCACATTAAATAGGGCACCATCTAAATCCGTTGAGACGACGCCTTATGAACTGTGGTTTGGCAAGAAACCAAAGTTGTCATTTCTTAAAGTTTGGGGCTGCGATGCTTATGTGAAAAAGCTTCAACCTGATAAGCTCGAACCCAAGTCATAGAAATGTGTCTTCATAGGATACCCAAAGGAGACTGTTGGGTATACCTTCTATCACAGATCCGAAGGCAAGATATTCGTTGCTAAGAATGGATCCTTTCTGGAGAAGGAGTTTCTCTCGAAAGAAGTGAGTGGGAGGAAAGTAGAACTTGATGAGGTAATTGTACCTTCTCCCGAATTGGAAAGTAGTACATCACATAAACTAGTTCCAGTGATTCCTACACCAATTAGTGCGGAAGCTAATGATGATGATCATGAAACTTTAGATCAAGTTTCTGCTGAACTTCGTAGATCAGCTAGAGTACTGTAGGATCGAAGAAGTATGTCTAGAGGGGGGGGGGTGATTAGACTACTTGACAATATAAAAATCTGCCTTTAGATCATGCAAAGTTTTTGGCAGTTTCACAACTAAGATCAAGTCAAGTAATACACTACACATGCAATTCTAGAGTATGGGCAGCGGAAAGTAAATTGCATATATAGTAGAGAGAGGTGGAGAAGATCAAACGCAGTTTGGTGACACGGAGATTTTTGTCGTGGTTCCGATAGGTGGTGCTATCGTACATCCACGTTGATGGAGACTTCAACCCACGGAGGGTAACGGCTGCGCGAGTCCACGGAGGGCTCCACCCACGAAGGGTCCACGAAGAAGCAACCTTGTCTATTCCATCACGGCCTACGCCCACGGAGGACTAGCCTTACTCGGGGTAGATCTTCACGAAGTAGGCGATCTCCTTGCCGTTACAAACTTCTTGGTTCAACTCCACATCTCGAAGACGGAGGCTCCCAAGCGACACCTAACCAATCTAGGAGGCACCACCCCCCAAAAGGTAATAGACGGTGTTGATGATGATGAACTCCTTGCTCTTGTGCTTCAAGTGATAAACTCCCCAACACTCAACTCTCCTCACTGATATGGCTGTGGTGGAAGAAAGATTTGAGTAGAAAGCAACTTGGGAAGGCTAGAGATCAAGTTTCATATGGTAGGAATGGAATGGCTTGATCTCAACACAAGGGTAGGTGGTTCACTTCTCAGAAAGTGTGTGGTAGAAGTGGTGGTACTTTCTGATGGCTCTCCTCACGAATGAAGAGGGGGTGGAGGGGTATATATAGCCTCCACACAAAATCCAACCGTTACACACACATTTGACCAATCTCGGTCAGACCGAAGTGAAAACTCGGTCAGACCGAAAGTTCAAATATAGTGAACGTTGGGATTTTCGGTGGGACCGAAAATACCATCTCGGTGAGACCGAAAGTGCATCTGATATGAACGTTGGAGATTTCGGTGAGACCAAGAAAGAAAACTCGGTTGGACCGATTTGAGAAAGAGTAGGAACATGCCAGAATCGGTTTGACCGAAAATGAATTATCGGTGCGACCGATTTGAGTCAAGGCAGAACCTTGCCCATTTCGGTGAGACCGATAATGCAAACTCGGATATTCCGATATGATGTGAAATGGTTACAGAAGGTTGGCAGTTCAGTTTCGGTGTGACCGATCTCAAACTCGGTAAGACCGATTTTCTAGGGTTTGGAAAATGGCAGAAGTGGTTCATCTCGGTGGGACTGATTTGAAAGAATCGGTGTGACCGAGATGTTAGGGTTTGTAGAGATAACTTCATCTCGGTGAGACAGAGTTGGTTTGACCGAGATTACTTATGGGTGTGTGTTAAGTAGTGAATAGTGCTGATAGTTGAGGGAGTTAGATCACCAAGCACTTGAGCAACAAGAACATTAACACAACCTCATCCCCTTTTAATAGTATTGGCTTTTCCTATGGACTCAATGTGATCTTTGATCACTAAACCAAAAATGGAGTCTTGAGCTTTTGCCAATGCTTGTCTTAGCACTTGAGGGGTCCACTTCTTCAATCATCTTGCCATACCAATGTGATTGGGTTTCCTGAAACATACTTGATAAAAGTATTAGTCCAACCACAAAGTATGTTGTCATTAATTACCAAAACCACCCGGAGAGCAAATGTGCTTTCAATCTCCCCCTTTTTGGTAATTGATGGCAACACACTAAAATTATATTTAACGAGACATCAAAGCTTATTGAAGGAAAGACAGAATTATCATGAAAGCTTTGACAAGCATGTAGTACACAGGCTCCCCCTACAAGTGTGCAAGATTTTCATAGATTATGGTTTTGGACTACCATAAGCACACAAGAGAGATAAGCAAGATGTGCTACATGCAGCTTGGCTATATGCATCAGAGCAGAAGAAAAAGGAAGTGAGTGATAATGCATATGTGCATGGTGATTTCTTGCAAACAAGTATTTACAAGCAAGTCACCATCATGCACATTCTGCAAGATGCATATACTTACCTTGAGGTTCCTTGGCACTTGTACCTGAAGGGATAAACTTGAGAAAACAAGGTTAGATAACACAAGAGTATTCCTTCAACCAACTGCAAGAACATCAAGAGTACCAAGCCAGGGAGGACATGTATAAAGAGTGTCTCATATTGAGCACAGGCTTGAATCAGCAAACATGTCTCCGAAGCTAAAAGATTTTCAATGAACTCAGACAGATTTTGCTTTTCATAGGATATCAATTGTGAAGATTCCTCTAAGTCTTCTCCCCTTAAGCTAAAAGATTCCATGAGATACCAATTGTGATAACAAGGGGTGTGAAGGAAAAAGCAAAATCAAAAGAATGATGCCAATTGTAATGTCCAATGTAAAACACGACAAAGCTTTGATGTGATTCTCTCCCCCTTAAGATAAGATTACTTTTCTTCTTCCCTTAAGTCTTCTCTTCTCCCCTACTCCCCCTATTCCCCCTAAGTTCTCTCCCCCTTTGACATCAAGTGCCGAAAAGGACAGTAAACTAGGTAGGACAGGAAAGATGAAAAGAAAGAAAGAGAGAAAGAAGTGGGATCCTTAAGAATCACAACGGGACAAACAAGAACATTTAGAGAAACAATTTGAGTCCAAATTTGAGTCCTCTCCCTCTTTAAGATTTAAGTCTGAGTGGAGCTGCAGAGGGTGATGTCCTGGAAGAATCCAAGGAAACACAGAAATAATCCAGCTCACTCTGCGAGGGAAGTTTCAAAAGATTTGCAATGAATTTGTAAAAGATTTTCAAGGAATTAATCAGAGCCATAAAAAGATTTCCAAAAGGATATTCACAAAGAAATATAAGAAAAGAAATAAAAAGATTCCTAGATGAAGTTTTTTTTTATTTAAAGAAAACTCAATGAGAGATCATAAGAGAAAACAGAAAAACTCCAAAAGCATATGTACTTCATCTAGATAAAGGTCGGCGACAAAGTCACCTATGTTTGAGTATATTGACTTAGGAGTCAAATGAGGACATTTGATCATAGGTCATACTCATCGTTTAAGCTCAAAATGGGGTTGCCATTTTTCGATTAAGCATTTGATGTGATCACATCTTATGAAGCTGCTTGTACTCATGACTTTGAGTAAAGCTCCTCAAAGATGTGAAGAACATACCTTGGGCTTGTTGATGCTTTACTCATGTAGGTAGACTTGATGTAGGTGCTCATTGAATGTGAAGTTGGAGCGCCGTTTCTATCTGTGTAGTTCATCTTCCTACATGGGTTAGGCAAGCAAGGAAATACTCGAGGATATCCAAGATGACAACAGTGAAATACTAGAAGTATAAGGTGTCAAAAAGGATATGTGGAATTTTGTTCCTTGAACTCAACATCCCAAAGGGCTAGATACTTGGTCAATGACAAGATTACTCATGATTTGAGTGTGTGGTAATCTTGTGGAATGTAGATCATCCAAGTACCTGCAAAGAGTTAGATGCAATACAAGGAGGCAAAAGTGTCCAAGACATATGATCATCATCATAAGAGAAATATCAAGGATTAGTCAAGAGACTCATGCCTTGCATGCATCAAAGGAGTTATCACTCCAAGTTTGAAGCATCAATGATGTTCAACTCACTCCTTAAGCGACAAAACACTTTCTCATCAAGAGGTTTTGTAAAGATATCAGCAAGTTGTTTGTCAGTACGAACATGCTTAAGATTAATGTCACCCTTGGCAATATGATCACGAATAAAATGGTGACGAACTTCAATATGCTTTGTTCGAGAGTGTTGCACAGGATTGTGTCCAATCTTGATTGCACTCTCATTGTCACAAAGCAAGGGAACACGTCTCACATGTATCCCATAATCTTTAAGCGTTTGTGTCATCCATAGCAATTGAGCACAACACGAACCAGCAGCAATATATTCCGCTTCGGCAGTGGATAAAGATACCGAATTTTGTTTCTTGGAGGACCAAGATACAAGGGATCGACCAAGAAATTGACACGTACCCGAAGTTGACTTTCTATCAACCTTGTCACCGGCATAGTCCGAGTCGGAATAGCCAACAAGATCGAAAGAAGCTCTCTTAGGATACCAAATGCCAAAGTTTGGTGTGTGTATCAAGTATCTCACTATCCTTTTAACAGCTTTAAGATGACATTCTTTAGGGGCTGCTTGATATCTCGCACACATGCATACACTCAACATTATGTCAGGACGAGAAGCACAAAGATATAGTAGAGAACCAATCATAGAACGATAAACCCTTTGATCAACGGGTTCTCCATCTTTAGTCAAGTCATTATGTCCACTAGTAGGCATGGGGGTACTCATACCTTTGCTTTCTTGCATGTTGAACTTCTTGAAGAGATCCTTGGTGTACTTTGTTTGTGAGACAAAGGTACCCTCCTTAGATTGCTTGATTTGCAACCCAAGGAAAAATTTGAGTTCACACATCATGGACATTTCATACTTCTCTGACATGAGCTGTCCAAACTTCTTGCTAAAATGGGGGTTAGTTGAACCAAAGATAATATCATCAACATATATTTGGCACACAAATAGTTCACCATTAACCCTTTTCGTGAACAGCGTTGAGTCTATCTTACCAATCTCAAAGCCTTTTTCAAGAAGAAAGCTAGTTAAGCATTTGTACCAAGCTCTAGGGGCTTGTTTAAGACCATAAAGAGCTTTATGCAACTTATAAACATGATTAGGCTTTTTGGGATTCACAAATCCGGGAGGTTGTTTCACAAATACTTCCTCCTCAATTTCACCATTTAGGAAAGCACTTTTGATATCCATTTGATAGAGAGTAATATCATGGTGATTGGCATAAGCAAGAAGAATGCGAATAGACTCAAGTCTAGCAACGGGGGCATAGGTCTCACCATAGTCCATACCTTCGACTTGTGTGTAACCTTGAGCTACGAGACGAGCCTTGTTGCGGATGACTTGTCCATCTTCATCTTGCTTGTTCCGAAACACCCATTTGGTTCCAATGATGTTTTGATCATCATTGGGCTTCTCTACCAATGTCCACACCTTGTTCCTCGAAGTTGTGTAGTTCTTCGTGCATAGCGTTCACCCAATCCGGGTCTTTAAGTGCTTCTTCTACCTTCATAGGTTCAATACTAGAGATAAATGAGTAATGCTCACAAAAGTTAGCTAAGCGAGTTTTAGAGCGAGTAATTCTCCCGGAGTTGATGTCGTTCATCATTTGTTCCACGGGATGATTCTTCTTGACTCTTGCTCGGACTCGGGATAGCTTTTGTTGATGTTGTGGCTCAGCTTCCTCATCATCTTCATCTTCCTCTTCTTCTTCTTCATTGTTGTTGGTGTTGTCTTGAGGTGGTGGAGAAGAAGGTTGTGGTGGATCTTCTTGTTGCATTTCCTCATCTTGATGAGTTCCACTTGTGGAGGCCTCCATGTTGCCTTGAGGTTCATCTCTCTGTGAGGTAGGTGGCTCCACATATGTAGATGAGGTACTCTCCTTCACTTCCATGGGACGGATCTTCCCGATAGATAAATCTTGGATTGCTTCCGATGGGTCCTTGTCTCCTACATCAATAGGCATTTGCTCTACTTGCGAGCCATTAGATTCATCAAACTTCACGTCTACCGTCTCTTCAACCTTTCGGGTGAAATTATTGTAGACACGGTAGGTGTGGGAGTTTGATCCATAACCAAGAAGAAAGCCTTCATGAGATTTAGGAGCAAATTTAGACCGACGATGCTTATCAAGGATATAGCATTTTGAACCAAAGACACGAAAGTATCCCACTTGGGGTTTGTTACCGGTGAGAAGCTCGTATGATGTCTTGCCGAGAAGCTTATGAAGATAAAGCCTGTTGATAGCATGACAAGCTGTCTCGACTGCTTCTCCCCAAAAATGTTTCAGTGTCTTGTATTCATCAAGCATCGTTCTTGCCATCTCTATGAGCGTTCGGTTCTTCCTCTCAACAACTCCATTTTGTTGAGGAGTGTACGTAGCCGAGAACTCATGTAGAATTCCTTCCTCATCGAGAAAAGAGTCTACATTGGCGTTCTTGAACTCCGTTCCATTGTCACTCCGAACTTTCTTGATCTTCACCTCAAATTGATTTTGGGCCTTTTTGGCAAAGGTCTTGAAGATTTTCTGAACCTGCGATTTATCATCAAGGAAAAATACCCACGTAAATCTGGAATAATCATCAACTATAACTAGACCAAAGGAGTTACCACCAAGGCTTTTGTAAGCATTGGGACCGAAGAGATCCATATGAAGAAGCTCAAGCGGTCTCCTAGTGGTCATGATGTTTTTCACGGGATGACTTCCACCAACTTGTTTTCCTGCTTGACAGGCACTACAAAGTCTATCTTTGTCAAAGAAAACATCTTTAACACCAAGAATATGATCACCTTTGATTAGCTTGTCTAGGTTACGCATACCAACATGTCCTAGCCTTCTATGCCATAACCAACCTTTAGAGGATTTAGCAATGAAACAAGCTCTAGGTTGGGCTTTCTTAGTGAAATCAACAATATATAGATCACCTCTACGAATACCAGTAAAAGCCATGTTTTGATTATCACGACGAAAGACTTGGCAATCTACTTTGGTAAATAGCACATTGAATCCAAAGTCAGCTAATCTAGACACGGAAAGTAAATTGTATCCAAGAGATTCTACAAGCATGACATTTTGAATAGAGCTATCATGAGATATGGCCACCTTACCAAGGCCAAGTACCTTACCCTTGGAGTTGTCTCCAAAAGTCACATACTTGCGTGGACCATCGTTCTTTGCAAGCTCTCGAAACATGTCTTTGTCTCCGGTCATGTGATCGGTACATCCACTATCAAGAATCCACTCTTTTCCACCGGACATGTAGTCTCTCATATTTGCCATGAGATTGAGACTCTTCATGACTTTGTCTAGCTCGGTGTCCGGATCGGAATAATCATCGTCTTGCTCATGCTCATCATCATATTGACCCATAGATTGTTCATCATCAACACCTAGGTCAATTTGATAAGTATTTGCATTAGTTTGGTCAATGGAATAATAATCTTCGGAATGCAATGCAAGAGCATTTCTAACTCTAATATTGATAAGACCGGGATCACCCTTCTTTTTCATGAGATCACGAAGCTCAAAGAAGCATTCATCAAAGTTAGGATCATTGGGATGCAACCTATCAAATTCAATAGTCTTGTGCAGAATTTCATCAAGACCTCTCATAGAGTAGTCCGGATAAAGTTCTTCCAAGAACTTCCACATAGCATAGGCACACTCAAAATTTGTAACAAGATTAAGCAAGTCATCAGGTAACCCTCTAATGATAAGATTCACAGTTCTAAGGTTACGAAGCAAATCAAGCTCTTCATCCATGGTAGGGTGCAAGGGATCAACAGGAGGCACATAGGGGGTCTTAACATATTTGCACAAATTGTACACCTTAAAGATACTAAGCATTTCAGACCTCCAAGAGTTATAAAACCTTCCATCAAGAACAGGCACTCTATGGCTAACACTCCCATCCGTAGACACATCCATCTTCCTCCAATGGTGTGTAAACCAAAGCAATGGAGACCAAAGCTCTGATACCAATTGTAGGATCGAAGAAGTATGTCTAGAGGGGGGGGGGTGATTAGACTACTTGACAATATAAAAATCTGCCTTTAGATCATGCAAAGTTTTTGGCAGTTTCACAACTAAGATCAAGTCAAGTAATACACTACACATGCAATTCTAGAGTATGGGCAGCGGAAAGTAAATTGCATATATAGTAGAGAGAGGTGGAGAAGATCAAACGCAGTTTGGTGACACGGAGATTTTTGTCGTGGTTCCGATAGGTGGTGCTATCGTACATCCACGTTGATGGAGACTTCAACCCACGGAGGGTAACGGCTGCGCGAGTCCACGGAGGGCTCCACCCACGAAGGGTCCACGAAGAAGCAACCTTGTCTATTCCATCACGGCCTACGCCCACGGAGGACTAGCCTTACTCGGGGTAGATCTTCACGAAGTAGGCGATCTCCTTGCCGTTACAAACTTCTTGGTTCAACTCCACATCTCGAAGACGGAGGCTCCCAAGCGACACCTAACCAATCTAGGAGGCACCCCCCCCCAAAAGGTAATAGACGGTGTTGATGATGATGAACTCCTTGCTCTTGTGCTTCAAGTGATAAACTCCCCAACACTCAACTCTCCTCACTGATATGGCTGTGGTGGAAGAAAGATTTGAGTAGAAAGCAACTTGGGAAGGCTAGAGATCAAGTTTCATATGGTAGGAATGGAATGGCTTGATCTCAACACAAGGGTAGGTGGTTCACTTCTCAGAAAGTGTGTGGTAGAAGTGGTGGTACTTTCTGATGGCTCTCCTCACGAATGAAGAGGGGGTGGAGGGGTATATATAGCCTCCACACAAAATCCAACCGTTACACACACATTTGACCAATCTCGGTCAGACCGAAGTGAAAACTCGGTCAGACCGAAAGTTCAAATATAGTGAACGTTGGGATTTTCGGTGGGACCGAAAATACCATCTCGGTGAGACCGAAAGTGCATCTGATATGAACGTTGGAGATTTCGGTGAGACCGAGAAAGAAAACTCGGTTGGACCGATTTGAGAAAGAGTAGGAACATGCCAGAATCGGTTTGACCGAAAATGAATTATCGGTGCGACCGATTTGAGTCAAGGCAGAACCTTGCCCATTTCGGTGAGACCGATAATGCAAACTCGGATATTCCGATATGATGTGAAATGGTTACAGAAGGTTGGCAGTTCAGTTTCGGTGTGACCGATCTCAAACTCGGTAAGACCGATTTTCTAGGGTTTGGAAAATGGCAGAAGTGGTTCATCTCGGTGGGACTGATTTGAAAGAATCGGTGTGACCGAGATGTTAGGGTTTGTAGAGATAACTTCATCTCGGTGAGACAGAGTTGGTTTGACCGAGATTACTTATGGGTGTGTGTTAAGTAGTGAATAGTGCTGATAGTTGAGGGAGTTAGATCACCAAGCACTTGAGCAACAAGAACATTAACACAACCTCATCCCCTTTTAATAGTATTGGCTTTTCCTATGGACTCAATGTGATCTTTGATCACTAAACCAAAAATGGAGTCTTGAGCTTTTGCCAATGCTTGTCTTAGCACTTGAGGGGTCCACTTCTTCAATCATCTTGCCATACCAATGTGATTGGGTTTCCTGAAACATACTTGATAAAAGTATTAGTCCAACCACAAAGTATGTTGTCATTAATTACCAAAACCACCCGGAGAGCAAATGTGCTTTCAAGTACGTTCCGTACCTGAGTGGTACGGCAACCCAGTTCTGGAAGTCATGTTGCTAGACCATGATGAACCTACAAACTATGAGGAAGCGATGATGATCCCAGATTCCGCGAAATGGCTTGAGGCCATGAAATCTGAGATGGGATCCATGTATGAGAACGAAGTGTGGACTTTGGTTGACTTGCCCGAGGATCGGCAAGCCATCGAAAATAAATGGATCTTCAAGAGGAAGACCGACGCAGACGGTAATGTTACAGTTCACAAAGCTTGACTTGTTGCGAAAGGGTTTCGACAAGTTCAAGGAGTTGACTACGATGAGACTTTCTCACCTGTAGCGATGCTTAAGTCTATCCGAATCATGTTAGCAATTTCCGCATTTTATGATTATGAAATCTGGCAAATGGATGTCAAAACTGCATTCCTGAATGGATATCTCAAAGAAGAGTTGTATATGATGCAACCAGAGGGTTTTGTCGATCCAAAAGGTGCTAACAAAGTGTGCAAGCTCCAGCGATCCATCTATGGACTGGTGCAAGCATCTCGGAGTTGGAATATACGCTTTGATGAAGTGATCAAAGCATATGGTTTTATACAGACTTTTGGAGAAGCCTGTATTTACGATAAAGTGAGTGGGAGCTCTGTAGAATTTCTGATATTACATGTAGATGCCATATTATTGATTGGAAATGATATAGAATTTCTGGATAGCATAAAAGGATACTTGAATAAGAGTTTTTCAATGACATACCTCGGTGAAGCTGCTTACATATTAGGCATCAAGATCTATAGAGATAGATCAAGACGCTTAATTGGACTTTCACAAAGCACATACCTTGATAAGGTTTTGAAGAAGTTCAAAATGGATCAGTCAAAGAAAGGGTTCTTGCATGTGTTACAAGGTGTGAAGTTGAGTAAGACTCGATGCCCGACCACTGCAGAAGATAGAGAGAAAATGAAAGTTCATTCCTTATGCCCGAGCCATAGGATCTATCATGTATGCGATGCTGTGTACCAGACCTGATGTGTGCCTTGCTATAGGTCTAGCAGGGAGGTACCAAAGTAATCCAGGAGTGGATCACTGGACAGCGGTCAAGAACATCCTAAAATACCTGAAAAGGACAAAGGATATGTTTCTCATGTATGGAGGTGACAAAGAGCTTGTCGTAAACGGCTACGTCGATTCTAGCTTTGACACTGATCCGGATGACTCTAAGTCACAAACTGGATATGTATTTTTATTGAACGGTGGAGCTGTCAGTTGGTGCAGTTCCGAACAGAGCGTCGTGGCGGGATCTACGTGTGAAGCGGAATACATAGCTGCTTAGGAAGCAGCAAATGAAGGAGTCTAGATGAAGGAGTTCATATCCGATCTAGGTGCAATACCTAGTGCATCGGATCCAATGAAAATCTTTTGTGACAACACTAGAGCAATAACCTTGGCGAAGGAATCCAGGTTTCACAAGAGAACAAAGCACATCAAAAGACGCTTCAATTCCATCCGCGATCTAGTCAAGGAAGGAGACATAGAGATTTGCAAGATACATACGGATCTGAATGTTGCAGACCCGTTGACTAAGCCTCTTCCACGGGCAAAACATGTTCAGCACCAAGACTCCATGGGTTTTAGGGTCGTTACTTTGTAATCTAGATTATTGACTCTAGTTCAAGTGGGAGACTGAAGGAAATATGCCCTAGAGGCAATAATAAATATGTTATTTGTATTTCCTTATATCATGATAAATGTATTTTATTCATGCTAGAATTGTATTAACCGGAAACTTAGTACATGTGTGAATACATAGACAAAACAGTATGTCCCTAGTATGCCTCTACTAGACTAGCTCATTGATCAAAGATGGTTATGTTTCCTAGCCATAGACATGAGTTGTCATTTGATCAACGGGATCACATCATTAGGAGAATGATGTGATGGACAAGACCCATCCTGTAGCTTAGCACTATGATCGTTTAGTTTTACTGCTATTGATTTCTTCATGACTTATACACGTTCCTATGACTATGAGATTATGCAACTCCCGAATACCGGAGGAACACCTTGTGTGCTATCAAACTTCATAACGTAACCGGGTGATCATAAAGATGCTCTACAGGTGTCTCCGAAAGTGTTCGTGGTGTTGGCGTAGATCAAGAATAGGATTTGTCACTCCGAGTGTCGGAGAGGTATCTCTAGGCCCTCTCGGTAATGCACATCATAATAAGCCTTGCAAGCAAATGACTAATGAGTTAGTCAAGAGATGATGTATTACGGAACGAGTAAAGAGACTTGCCGGTAACGAGATTGAACTTGGTATTGAGATACCAACGATCGAATCTCGGGCAAGTAACATACCGATGACAAAGGGAACAATGTATGTTGTTATGCGGTTTGATCGATAAAGATCTTCGTAGAATATGTATGAGCCAATATGAGCATCCAGGTTCCTCTATTGGTTATTGTCTGGAGATGAGTCTCGGTCATGTCTACATAGTTCTCGAACCCGTAGGGTCCGCACGCTTAACGTTTGATGACGATCGGTATTATGAGTTTATGAGTTTTGATATACCGAACGTAGTTCGGAGTCCCGGATGAGATCACGGACATGACGAGGAGTATCGGAATGTCCGAGATGTAAAGATTGATATATTGGACGACTATATTCAGACACCGGAAGTGTTCCGTAAATTTTCGGAATTAACCGGAGTGCCGGGGGGTTATCGGAACCCCCCGGATGCTATGGGCCTTAATGGGCCATAGGAGAAAGAGAGAAGGAGGCCAAGGCTGGGCCACGCGCCCCCCACGCCTTGGTCTGAATAGGACAAGGAAGGAGGGGGGTCTGGCGCCCCTTTCCTTCTCCTTCTCCCTCTCCTTCCTTTCCCCCTTCTCCCTCTTGGTGATTCCTACTAGGAATAGGATTGCAATCCTATTCCTAGTAGGATTGCACCCTTGGCGCGCCATAGAGGGGCCGGCCGGCCTCCCCCCTTGCTCCTTTATATACGGGGGCAGGGGCTCCCTAGAACATATAAGTTGATCTCTCCAACCGTGTGCGGTGCCCCCCTCCACAGAAACACACCTCGGTCATACTGTTGCAGTGCTTAGGCGAAGCCCTGCGCCGGTAGATACATCATATCCGTCACCACGCCGTCGTGCTGACGAAACTCTCCCATGAATCTCAACTGGATCAAGAGCTCGTGGGACGTCATCAAGCTGAACGTGTGCTGAACGCAGAGGTGCCGTACGTTCGGTTCTTGATCGGTTTAATCGCGAAGAAGTTCGACTACATCAACCGCGTCACTTGACGCTTCCGCTTTTGGTCTACAAGGGTATGTAGACGCACTCTCCCCCTCGTTGCTATGCATCTGGTCTTGCGTGATCATAGGAAAATTTTGAAAATACTATGTTCCCCAACAAAGGCATCCCCTCTTTCGTCTTCATCCATCGGTAACTATACTCGGAGCTATATTTTTATTCACCACATGGTATGTGTTTTGCTTGGAGCGTCAATTTAGTTTCTTTTGTTTTGCTTGATGTTTGAATAATATCCCAAGATCCGAAGTTCTTAAATGTTAGAGAGTCTTCACATAGTTGCATAATTATTCAACTACTCGTTGTTCTTCACTTATATCTTTTGAGTTGAATAGTTTTTGCTCTAGCGCTTCACTTATATCTTTTAGAGCACGGTGGTGGTAGTATTTTGTAGAAATTGTTGAACTCTCATGCTTCACTTATATCTATTTGAGAGTCTATTAGAACAGCATGGTAAAGTGTTTAGGCTAAAGAAATTAGTCTTCACATGATAAACATCCAATGTCAATGTAGTAAAAATTCACACTAAGTGCATTGAATATGATGAGATGTTGGATGCTTGATAATTGTTTTGAGATATGAGGATAGTGATATTAGAGTCATGCTAGTGGAGTTATTATGAAATTGAGAAATGCTTGTGTTAAGGTTAGTGATTCCCGTAGCATGCACGTATGGTGAACCGCTATGTGACGAAGTTAGAGCATGAGGTATTTGTAAAGTGACAACCATTGTGTGGAGGTCGGGGGCGCGCGATGGTTAACTCCTACCAACCTCCCCCCTAGGAGCATGCATTGATTGCTTTGTTTTGATGACTCGTAGATTTTTGCAATAAGTATATGAGTTCTTATGACTAATGTTGAGTCCATGGATATTACGCACTCTCACCCTTCCACCATTGCTAGCCTCTCATTTATCGCGCAACTTTCGCCGGTACCATACACCCACTATATATCCTTCCTCAAAACAGCCACCATACCTACCTATCATGGCATTTCCATAGCCATTCCGAGATATATTGCCATGCAACTTTCCACCGTTCCGTTCATATGACACACATCATATTGTCATATTGCAATGCATGATCATGTAGTTGACACCGTATTTGTGGCAAAGCCACCATGCATAATTTTGCATACATGTCACTCTTGATTCATTGCACATCCCGGTACACCACCGGAGGCATTCATATAGGGTCATACTTTGCTCTAGTATCCAGTTGTAATATCGAGTTGTAAATCAATAAAAGTGTGATGATCATCATTATTAGAGCATTGTCCCGTGTGAGGAAACAAAAAAATATAAATAAAAAAGATAAATGCCAAATAAAAAAAGGGATGTCCTAAAAATAGAGAGGGGCTAAAAAAAGAGAAAGCCCCTCCAAAAAAATGAGAGAAAAGAGAGAAGGGACAATTTCTACTATCTTTTTCCACACTTGTGCTTCAAAGTACCACCATGTTCTTCATGATAGAGAGTCTCATGTTTAGTCACTTTCATATACTAGTGGGAATTTTCATTATAGAACTTGGCCTGTATATTCCAACGATGGGCTTCCTCAAATGCCCCAGGTCTTAGTGAGCAGGCAAGTTGGATGCACACCCACTAGTTTCTTTCGTTGAGCTTTCATACATATTTAGCTCTAGTGCATCCGTTGCATGGCAATCCCTACTCACACACATTGATATCTAATGATGGGCATCTCCATAGCCCATTGATACGCCTAGTCGATGTGAGACTACCTTCCTCCTTTTTGTCTTCTCCACAACCACCACTCTATTCCACATAGTGCTATGTCCATGGCTCACGCTCATGTATTGCGTGAAAGTTGAAAGGTTTGAAAGAATAGAGTATGAAAACAAATGCTTGGCTGAAATCGGGGTTGTGCATGATATGAATATTTTGTGTGATGAAGAGGGAGCATAGCGAGACTATATGATTTTGTAGGGATAACTTTATTTAGCCATGGTATTTTGCGAAGACATGATTGCTTTGTTAGTATTACTTGAAGTATTGTTATTTCTTATGTCAATATAGACTTTTATCTTGAATCTTTAAGATCTGAACATTCATGCCACAATTAAGAGAATTACATTGAAACACTATATTGGTTAGCATTCCACATCAAAAATTATTTCTTTATCATTACCTACTCGAGGACGAGCAGGAATTAAGCTTGGGAATGCTTGATACGTCTCCAACATATCTATAATTTTTTATTGTTCCATGCTATTATTTATGAAGTCTTGGATGTTTAATGGGCTTTATCATTCACTTTTATATCATTTTTGGGACTAACCTATTAACCCAGGGCCTAGTGCCAGTTTCTGTTTTTTCCTTGTTTTTGAGTTTCACAGAAAAGGAATATCAAACGGAGTCCAATTGACGAGCCAATTTTTTATGATTTTTTCTGGACCAAAAGAAGCCCCCGAAGAAAAAGAGATGGGCCAGGAGAGCCACGGGCTGCCCTCGAGGGTGGAGGGCGCGCCCTGGGAAGGGGGGCGCGCCCCCCTATCTCGAGGACGGCCCGTAGCTCCCATTTACTTGGCCCCGACTCCAAAAATTCCTATAAATACTGAAACCTCCAGAAAGAAACCTAGATCGGGAGTTCCTCCGCCGAAAGCCTCTGTAGCCATCGAAAACCAATCTACATCCGTTCTGGCACCCTGCCGGAGGGGGAATCCCTCTTTGGTGGCTATCTTCAGCATCCCGGTGCTCTCCATGACGAGGAGGGAGTAGTCCACCCTCGGGGCTGAGGGTATGTATCAGTAGCTATGTGTTTGATCTCTCTCTCTCTCTCTCTCTCGTGTTCTTGAGATGGAACGATCTTGATGTATCGCGAGGTTTGCTATTTTAGTTGGATCTTATGATGCTTCTCCCCCTCTACTCTCTTGTAATGGATTGAGTTTTCCCTTTGAAGTTATCTTATCGGATTGAGTCTTTAAGGATTTGAGAACACTTGATGTATGTCTTGCACGTATTTATCTGTGGTGACAATGGGATATCATGTGATCTACTTGATGTATGTTTTGGTCATCAACTTGTGGGTTCGTGACCTTGGGAACCTATGCATAGGGGTTGGCACACGTTTTCGTCTTGACTCTCCGGTAGAAACTTTGGGGCACTCTTTGAAGTTCTATGTGTTGGTTGAATAGATGTTTCTGAGATTGTGTGATGCATATCGTATAATCATGCCCACGGATACTTGAGGTGACAATGGAGTATCTAGGTGACATTAGGGTTTTGATTGATTTGTTTCTTAAGGTGTTATTCTAGTATGAACTCTATGATAGATTGAACGTTACTACGGACTCTTGAATAGATCGATCGGAAAGAATAGCTTTGAGGTGGTTTCGTACCCTACCATAATCTCTTCGTTTGATCTCCGCTATTAGTGACCATGGAGTGACTCTTTGTTGCATGTTGAGGGCTAGTAATATGATCCAATTATGTTATCCTTGTTGAGAGAACTTGCACTAGTGAAAGTATGAACCCTAGGCCTTGCCTACTATCATTGCAATACCATTTATGCTCACTTTTACCATTTGCTACCTTGCTGTTTTTATATTTTCTTACTACAAAAACCCATATCTACCATCCATATTGCACTTGTTTCACCATCTCTTCGCCGAACTAGTGCACCTATACAATTTACCATTGTATTGGGTGTGTTGGGGACACAAGAGCCTCTTTGTTATTTGGTTTTAGGGTTGTTTGAGAGAGACCATCTTCATCCTACGCCTCCCACGGATTGATAAACCTTAGGTCATCCACTTGAGGGAAATTTGCTACTGTCCTACAAACCTCTGCACTTGGAGGCCCAACAACGTCTACAAGAAGAAGGTTGCGTAGTAGACATCAAGCTCTTTTCTGGCGCCGTTGCCGGGGAGCATAGCTCTATTCTTTAAGTCACTTGGGATTTATATCTGTTTATCACTATGAAGAACTTGAAGGACTCAAAAACCAAGATCTTACCCTCAACTACGAGGGGAGGTAAGGAACTGCCATCTAGCTCTGCACTTGATTCTCCTTCTGTTATGAGTAAACTTGCGACACCTACTCCTGCTATTGAATCTGATATGTCGTATGTTCTTGATGATGCTACTGCTGCTATGTATGATGAAACTACCTCTATGCCTGATACTGTGCCACTAGGTGAATTTCTAGATGAACTAATTGCTAAGGTTAGGGAGAGTGCAAATGTTGATGATATTTATGAAAGTGATGATGAAACTACTCCCAATAGATATGAATTGGCTGTTGTGCCTGAGGGTTATGTTATGGATGAAGAAACTGCTAGAGACATTCTTGCTTGCAATGATAGATATGATCTTAAGAAGTTATTAGCTAAGCTGAAAGAAAAGTCCTTGAATGCTAAAACTAAACATGACCCTGCTTTTGCTACTTCACCTATATGTGTCACTGATAAGGATTATGAATTCTCTGTAGATCATGAGTTAATTAATTTGGTTGAATCTGATCCTTTCCATGGCTATGAGTCTGAAACTGTTGTGGCACACCTTACTAAGTTGAATGATATAGCCACCCTGTTTACCAACGATGAAAAGATCCGCTACTATTATATCCTTAAGTTATTTCCTTTCTCGTTAAACGGTGATGCTAAGACTTGGTTTAATTCTCTTGATCCTGGTTGTGTGCGTAGTCCCCAGGATATGATGTATTACTTTTCTGCTAAATATTGTCACGCTCATAAGAAACAAGCTGCCTTACGGGAAATATATAACTTTGCTCAAACAGAAGAAGAGAGTCTCCCACAAGCTTGGGGGAGGCTTCTCCAGTTACTTAATGCTTTGCCTGATCATCCTCTTGAGATGCATGATATAATTGATGTCTTTTATAATGGACTAACCGATGCTTCCAGAGACCACCTGGATAGTTGTGTTGGTTGTGTTTTCAGGGAAAGAACAGTGGAACAAGCTGAATTACTATTGAATAATATGCTAGCCAATGAAAACAATTGGACACTTCCTGAACCAGCCCCTAAGCCAACTCCAAAGAAAAGAGGTGTTCTATTTCTCAGTCCTGAAGATATGCAAGAGGCAAAGAAATCCATGCAAGAAAAAGGTATTAAAGCTAAAGATGTTAAGAATTTACTGCCTATTGAAGAAATACATGGTCTTGATAACCCGACACAAGTAGTAAAGGTAAATTCTCTTTATAGATTTGATGAAGGTTATATTCCTCGTTATAAGTATGCTAGCCAATGCTTAGATGAGTTTGACAATTTTATTGTGAAACAAGGAAACTTCAATGCTTATGTTGGTAGACAACTACAACACAATGCCTATATGATTGAACGCTTGAGTGATTATCTGTATAATGCTAAAGGTGAACTGAAACTTATTAGTATACATACTTCTATGGTTACCACTCAAGTAGAACAAGTACTTAAAGCTCAGAATGATTTGCTCAATGAATTAAATAGTAAGAATAATGACTATGCTGTTAGAGTTGCAACTAGAGGTGGTAAAATGACTCGGGAACCTTTGTATCCTGAAGGCCACGCTAAGAGAATTGAGCAAGATTCTCAAAGAGCTAACTTAGAGGCACCTAGCTCTTCTAAGAAGAAGAAAAAGAAGAATGATAGAACTTTGCATGCTCCTAGTGAACCTGTAGCTCAACTACTTGAGAATCCCAATGATATATTTGTTTCTGATGCTGAGACACAATCTGGTAATGAACATGAACCTAGTGATAATCTAAATAATGATGTTCATGATGATGCTCAACCTAGCAATGATAATGATGTAGAGATTGAACCTGCTGTTGATCTTGATAACCCACAATCAAAGAATCAACGTTATGATAAGAGAGACTTTGTTGCTAGGAAGCACGGTAGAGAAAGAGAACCATGGGTTCAGAAACCCATACCTTTTCCTCCGAAACCATCCAAGAAAAAGGATGATGAAGATTTTGAGCGCTTCGCTGAAATGATTAGACCTATCTTCTTGCGTATGCGTTTGACTGATGTGCTTAAAACAAATCCTTATGCCAAGTATATGAAAGATATTATTACCAACAAAAGAAAGATACATGAAGTAGAAATATCCACCATGCTTGCCAATTACACTTTTGAGGGTGGAATGCCTAAGAAATTAGGAGATCCAGGAGTACCTATTATACCTTGCTCCATTAAGAGAAACTATGTTAAAACTGCTTTGTGTGATCTTGGAGCTGGTGTTAGTGTTATGCCTCTCTCTTTATATCGTAGACTTGACTTGAGTAAGTTGACACCTACTGAAATATCTTTGCAAATGGCTGATAAATCAACTGCTATACATGTCGGTATTTGCGAGGATGTGCCTGTTGTAGTTGCAAATGTTAATATTATAATGGACTTTGTTATACTTGATATTCCCGAGGATGATAGTATGTCTATTATTCTTGGAAGACCTTTTTTGAATACTGCAGGGGCTGTTATTGATTGCAACAAAGGCAATGTCACTTTTCATGTCAATGATAATGAGCATACGGTACACTTTCTGAGGAAACAACCTCAGGTCCATAGTATCAACTATATTGGAAAAACTTCAATTATCACTATTGGAGGTTATGAGTTTCCTATTCCTACTATCAAGAAGGAATATGACATACTTATTGTTGGGGACATACATATCCCCATTGAGGTAACATAGTGTTATTCGAAAATTCTCCGGTTTCATGTTACTCGGAAAGAGTTTATTAATAAGACCTGATCAACCTTGTTATTGGATTCCTTTTGATGAACATGGGATAGATGAATCTACATAGCACAAACCTTCTGTACCCTCCTTTTACTTTATGTTAATTAGGTTAAATAAAAGAAAAATAGCATTATCTGTCTATTTCTAGACTTATCCGTGCAATAAAAAAATATCCCGAAAATAAAAGTTCTCCAAATGACATAAAAATGAAATATGATTTTTTTCTAGAATATTTAAGAAAATATGGCACTGAACACACAGCGAGGGGAGCTAGCACTTGGCCACGAGGGCACAAGGCGCGCCCCCCGGCTTGAGGGCCCCACGTGGCCCCCCTCCACTTATCCTTTCACCCATGCCCTTCTTCTTCCTACCCCTACTTTGTCTAACTTTCAGGAAAAAGGAAGATACACTATAACTATGGAGGAAGCAAATGCCTATTATAACATGACGGAAGCAAACCGCCTTCGAGCAGCAGCTTAGCAGGCAGCATCTGCTGCGTCTCAGTACGACCCCAACTACAACTTTGGATATTCGTCCGGCCAGTACTGGCCATAGACCAACTTAGGCCAAAAGCCTAAGCTTGGGGGAGTATGTGTTTCTCACCGACTTACAGTCATGTTCACACACCTATTCTAGTTGTCGGTGCTCACACTCTTTCACTGTACCATCCATGCTTAGTTTAAATTTTCTTTTTCTTAGTATTTTTTCTTGTGTGCTAGAAAAACCCAGAAAAAATATTAGTAGTAACTAAAAATGGAAACCCAAAAAGATTTCACGTTCTTCTTTTTCTTGTTGGGAGCTTTCCCGTGTAAATAGTTTCTTTTCTTTTCTTTAGGGGTTAAGAGTAGAAGACCCTGATTAAAATACTTAGTGGCTCTCATATGCTTTGTTAATAATTTAATCTTGAGCCATATTACCTTGTCTTCTCTCTTGTATCAAATGCCTGCAGAATCCAGCTTAGTCCAATGCACGTGCACTATTATTATTATCCACACTGTTCTATCGTGCGAGTGAAAGGCAATAAGGATGATATATGATGAACTAATTGAGATGAGAAAAGCTGGTATGAACTCGACCTCTCTTGTTTTTGTAAATATGATTGCTCATCGTTCTTGATTCAGCTTGTTATGAATGAAACATGCTTGCAAATACAATTAGACATCATAGATGCTTATGCCATGCTTAATTAGCTGAGAGTTTATAATGGTCTATCTTGCGTGCCAACATGATATTAAAATGGTTGTGATGTGGTATGATGGGGGGTATCCTCCTCTGAATGATTTAAGTGACCTGACTTGGCACATGTTCACGCATGTAGTTGAAACAAATCAACATAGCATTCACGATATTTATGGTCATGGTGATTTATATCCTACTCATGCTTGCATTCATTGTTGATTAATTTTAATGCATGTTCATGACCGTTGTTGCTCTCTAACTGGTCGCTTCCCAGTCTCCTTGTAGCCTTCACCTGTACTAAGTGGGAATACTGCTTGTGCATCCACTTCCATAAACCCCAAAGTTATTCCACATGAGTCCACCATATCTTCATATATGCGGTATTTACCTGCCGTTCCAAGTAAATTTGTATGTGCCAAACTCCAAACCTTCAAATGAAATTATGTTTTGTATGCTCGAACAACTCATGTATCAACTAGGGCTGTCTATATCGTCCATGCTAGGTGGGTTATTCTCACGATGAGTGGACTCCGCTCATCATTCATGAGAAAATGGCTAGTAACCGGGATGCCCAGTCCCATGCTCAAATCATAATAATTAAACAAAACTCCCCCAGGGCTGTTGCTTGTTTGGACGGTAACCCGTGGATTCGGCTGGCCGTGGAGTGTGCTTGTTGGTGGTTGGGGGAGTATAAAATTTACCATTCTGTTTGGGAACCGCCTATAATGTGCGTAGCATGGAAGATATTGAGATTCTTGGTTGTTACGTTGACAATGAAAGTATACCGCTCAAAATGTTATTCAATCTCTATTTAAAAATTGAGCTCTGGCACCTCTACAAATCCCTGCTTCCCTCTGCGAAGGGCCTATCTATTTACTTTTATGCAGAGTCATCATCCTCTTATCAAAGAGCACCAGTAGGAGAGAACCTCTGTCGTTGCATGTATTACTATTAATTTGCATTGAGTATGATCATGACTGGATCTCTTTTACCATGAATTACAATGTCTAGGTAGTCCTTGATCTTTAAAGGTGCTCTGCATTTATGTTTTGCAGTCTCAGAAAGGGCTAGCAAGATACCATCCTGTTATATCATATCATGATTGTTTTGAGAAGTGTTGTCATTCGAGGTTTGTTATTATTGCTCGATAGTTGATTATGCTATTGATGTGAGTAGTCTTGAGACCTGAAAGTTATTGTGAATGTGGTTAGTTCATGATCTTGTTGAAAACCTGAATGCTAGCTTATATGTTTACAACAACAAGAGCAAACAGAGTTTGTCAAAGTTTTTCTTAATCACTTTCAGTTTATCAACTGAATTGCTTAAGAACAAGCAAATGTTTAAGCTTGGGGGAGTTGATACATCTCCAACGTATCTATTTTTCCAAACCCTTTTTCCCTTGTTCTGGACTCTAACTTGTATGATTTGAATGGAACTAACCCGGATTGACGCTGTTTTCAACAGAACTGCCATGGTGTTGTTTTTTGTGCAGAAATAAAAAGTTCTCGAAATTGCCTGAAAATCAACGTAGAATTATTTCAGAAAATATAAAAAATACCCGTAAGAAGATCCACACCGGGGGGGCCATGGCCTGTCCTCGAGGGTGGGGGACACGCCCCCTGCCTTGAGGGTCCCCCGATGCTCCACCGACGTACCCCCAGGTCCTATATATTCCGTTTCGGGGAGAAAAAAACAAGGAGACAGAATTATCGCATTTCACAAGACGGAGCCGCCGCCAAGCCCTAATCTCTCTCGGGAGGGCTAATCTGGAGTCCGTTCGGGGCTCCGGAGAGTGGAGATCGTCGCCATCATCATCATCAACCTTCCTCCATCACCAATTCCATGATGCTCACCGCCATGTGTGAGTAATTCCATCGTAGGTTTGCTGGACGGTGATGGGTTGGATGGGATCTATCATGTAACCGAGTTAGTTTTGTTAGGGTTTGATCCCTAGTATCCACTATGTTCTGAGATTGATGTTGCTATGACTTTGCTATGCTTAATGCTTGTCACTAGGGCCCGATTGCCATGATTTCAGATCTGAACCTATTATGTTTCCATGAATATATGTGTGTTCTTGATCCTATCCTGCAAGTCTATAGTCACCTACTATGTGTTATGATCCGGCAACCCCGAAGTGACAATAATCGGGACCACTCCCGGTGATGACCATAGTTTGAGGAGTTCATGTATTCACTATGTGTTAATGCTTTGGTCCGGTACTCTATTAAAAGGAGGCCTTAATATCCCTTAGTTTCCAATAGGACCCCGCTGCCATGGGAGGGTAGGACAAAAGATGTCATGCAAGTTCTTTTCCATAAGCACGTATGACTATATTCGGAATACATGCCTACATTGCATTGATGAGCTGGAGCTAGTTCCGTGTCACCCTAGGTTATAACTTCTACATGATGAATTGCATCCGACGTAATTTCCCATCACCGATCCAATGCCTACGAGCTTTACCTATATTGCTTGTCGCTTATTTACTTTTCTGTTGCTTATATCACAAAAACAACAAAAACACTATCTTAATTTTATTGCTGCTACCGCCACTATCATATTACTTTGCTACTAAACTATCTTGCTGCAGTTACTAAGTTTCCAGGTGTGGTTGAATTGACAACTTAGCTGCTAATACTTAAGAGTATTCTTTGGCTCCCCTTGTGTCGAATCAACAAATTTGGGTTTAATACTTTACCCTCGAAAACTGTTGCGGTCCCCTACACTTGTGGGTTTTCAGCAGCCCGCGCGTCCCTCACACCTATTTACACCCACACGCCCACTTACCCCCGCTAGCTCTCGCACACGTGGACTCCCTGTCCCCACACGTCAGCGACTGCGGCCGCGAGTCTACCCACCTTTTCTTCCACCTCTAGTGACGCCATGGGGACCGCGAGCCCGACGCCGTCGTCGAACCGTCGCGCCTCTGGCCCCCATTTTAAGCCCTCAGCGTGTCCAACCCTCTCCCAAGGGTTCCTCCTTCCTCCTCCCGCCGCCTAGGGAGCTAAGGTCCACCAGATCCGCCGCACCAAAGCTGTCCCGAACGCATCTGGGAGCGCGAGCTCGTCGCCGGCATGCCTCCCGTCGACCTCGGCCTCGCCAACCTTGCCGAACTGCTTCCTCGTCGCCGACTACGTCCTCTACGCGGAGCCGATCGCCTCGCCTGCGTCGTCTTCTTCCTCTTCTTCCACTCCGGCGGCCGTAGCTGTTCGAGCGTCATCGTCGTCGACTCCGACCACCTCCGGGCCAGCCGAACACCTCGTCGTGTTCGTGGTGAGCGTCTCCATCTTCCCGTGCACTTTTCCCCCTCCTTCACACCGTCTAGACCCTAGTTCGTCATGCACCCGAGCTTGTTGTCGTCGGGACTCATCGGCGAGTATCACGACCACTATAGGACGTCTTCTGTTGCCCGCCTGCTTCACCTTGTCGTGTAGATGCTGCCAGAGCAGTCACCGCTCCGCCTAGGCCGCTGCTTCGTCTCATCGAGGTCCGCCGCCGCCGTTCTGCTTTGAGCTCACCGCCAGCGTTATAGTGGTCGCTAGGTTCTGCAAGTGCGTGGTGTGGATGCGGTGTTCCCCCAGGAACAGCCCGCACCCCTCCGCCGACAGTTTGGGTCGCAGGAGCAGCTCCGACGAGTAGCTCCGACGAGCCCCTGTTTTTCCCCTGCTACTGCATCTTCAGTTAACACTTCACGCTCAACACCTGTATTCTGTCAAGAACACACGCACAGCCCAGTGGCTTGGTCCTTCGTCAGATAGCAGAGAGGTCGTGGGTTCGAATCCTATAGGGGGCAGTGGGATTTTCCCCCCATTTTTTTTGCTCCCTGTGAGGCTGACATGCAAGCCCCACCTGCCAGCCTCACCACACTGTGCACCCTCATGCGCACACAGCCGCCGCCACCTCAGCGCCCCTGACCCCACAGGTCAGTGGCTGCGGCTAGGTTGGCCTGGGTCATTTTTGACCTTGGCGTCTATTTTTCTTTTTCTGTTTTTTTTCTTTTCTGCATTTACTTTGCATAATTAATATCTTTTAAATTATGCATCTGATGGAAATGAGTTATATATGAAAACTGCTTAGTTTTTCATGTAGCATAATTATATGCTGTTTGTTGCCATGTTTAAAACATTTAAAATGTTGTTTGATTTATTTTGTGTTTTAAATGGGCTTAAACTTGTAAAAATCATAACTAAATATCTACAACTCCAATTTTAACAAACTTTATATGCATTTGGGGTGGAAAAATGTGTAGAATAATGTGGTATTATTGTTTTGCATGTTTAACAACTTTAAAATGTGAGTTTATCAGTTCTGTCCCAAATGCATTTGAATGAATTTAGGAGTTTCTGGAAATTGTTGTTTGTTCTTTCCAGCCCATTTAAAATGCTAGCATGTTGCTGTAGTCCTAGTTGCACCCTTGCCATGTTAATCAATCCTTTTAAACTTGTTGGGTGCTTGTTTAAATAATCTACATAACCTTGTGAACATGTTAGTTTTGTTCTTTGCTTGTTTTCATGCATGTGTTGTGATCTTGTTTGCTATGATGCTTGTGAATTGTTTATGTCCCTAGGATATGCATCATGTCCTGCCATGTCCATATGCATCATATTCATGCATCATGTGTTTGAGCATTGCATTATGATTGATTGTGTTCCAGTGTTGCATTGTTGTTTGGTTAGAGCCCAGTGACGATTCAGAGTTCGAGGTTCCTACCGAGGTTGAGTTTGAGGAGCAAGGTTACGATCCCTCCGTGGAATCAACATGCAAGATGACCATTCCCAGATATCACTTCTATCTTTGCCTATGCTAGATGTCTCGCTCTTTAGATATTGCCTCGATGCCAATTCCTGTTTGTCAGCCCTCCTATTGTTGCCATGAAACTCTCTAACCACCTTCCTAGCAAACCGTTGTTTGGCTAAGTACGCATCGCTCAGCCCCTCTTATAGCGTTGTTAGTTGCAAGTGTAGATTTGAAGATTCTTGCCCCGTGATGAAGTTATTGTCGGGATAGCACAATATATAATTTGTTAAACTAATTCACATATATATTGGTAATGGGTGGGAGGCTAAGCCTCTTGTTGGTGTTTTGTTCCACTCATGTCACCCTAGGAACCGATAAACCGGTGTTATGTTCCTTGATTTTGCGTCCCTAACACGGTTGGGGTTTATGGGCCCCCCTTGATAATTCGCTTAGTGCTAAAGCTTTTCCAGCAAGGCCCAACATTGGTTTTACATTTACCTAATAACTAAAACTTGCATAGGGCGTTGCAAACCCGAGTTCTTAATTAACAACCCGGGCCAGTGCTCCTCGTGAGTGTTGGTCCAAACTGGGCAACCTGTGGGGCCACCTCGGGGAAACTCAAGGTCTGGTATACACCCGTAGCTTGTCCCGTCCGGTCGTGGCCTGAGACAAGATACGCACGGCTACTATCAGGGTGTCGGCACGCCGGGAGGTCTTGCTGGATTAGTTTTACCTTTGTCGAAATATCTTGAGCACGGGATTCCAACAATACTCGGGTCTTCCCACTTTGGAGTTGCGAATCTGCAGATCGTGAGCTTGTGATGGGCTAAGTTGGGACACCCCTGTAGTGTTTGATCTTTCGAAAGCCATGCCCACGGTTATGTGGCAGATGGGAATTTGTTAATATCCGGTTGTAGATCACTTGACACCTTATTCATGAATACACTACATGCATGAGTAACCGTGATGGTCTCTTTCCGAAGGGCTTCGGGAAGTGAACACGGTGGGGTTATGTTTGATCGTGAGTAGTTGGGATCACTTCTTGATCAACTTGGCGATCATTGGCACTTGTTCTCTTCTCGCTCTAAACTCATAAGCTAATGCTTAGTGCTTGCTGCTTCCTTTGTTTACAACCTTTCCACACCTAAGGTTTTGGTAGTTTTGATACCCCGGAACGGGATTGCTGAGTCCTCTGTGGCTCACAGTTTCAACACACACCAGATGCAGGTAACGTTGAGAACTATACAGGAGATGGTTCAGAGATATACTGGGAGGTCGATGAAGAGCGTGGACATTATATGTGTCTTATCCCGATGATCAGTAGTGGTTCTTACTAGGAGGATCCAGGCTTGTGTTATTTATGGTATCTTTTCGTTTGGATTTCGTCTGTAGTCGGACTCTGATGTTATTTGGGTGATGTATGTTATTGTATTTCATTGTGTGATGTGGCGAGTGTAAGCCAACTATCATTTTATACTTTCATCCCTGAATCTTACATGAGTTGTGCAAAGATACCATACTTGAGATCATTCTAGTATGCGTTTATGCCCTTAAGTCGTGCCTCGACACGTGGGGGACATAGCCGCATACTGGGCATTACACAACCCTACAAACAAACATAACATGTAACAACTACATACCCTCACACTTTTATGTCTCAAAGAGACCCTCAACAAAATCAAGCTTGAAGATGAGCCATACGGAGATGGAGGACGGCGGGACGGAGTATTCTTCATTAAGCAGCGGCTGACGCCTTACCAATGGCGCTACTCTTCTTGCATATGGCCCTGAGAGTCTTCTTCACCTTCTTTACGTTGCTCGTAGAACCCTCTTCTGCTAGGAGGCAATCAATTGCCTTGCCAGATCCTAGACAAGCTGCATCCAAGGAGGTGAGCAAGCGGCCAAGCTTTTTCACAAAGACACCCTCGTCAATACGTGTCAACATAGCATGACGGCCAAAGATGGGTAGGCGGAAGGGTTTCAACGCCTCAAAATTAGGTGCTTTGGCACCTACCACTTCATCCTCGACACCCGTAGACGCCACCTGGCCAACTGTAATGCCCAGTATGCGGCTATGTCCCCCACGTGTTGAGGCACGACTTAAGGACATAAACGCATACTAGAATGATCTCAAGTATGGTATCTTTGCACAACTCATGTAAAATCAGGGATGAAAGTGTAAAATGATAGTTGGCTTACACTCTCCACATCACACAAGTGAATACAATAGCATACGTCATCTAAATAACATCAGAGTCCGACTATGGACGAAAACCAAACGAAAAGATACCATAGATAACACAAGCCCGGATCCTCCTAGTAAGAACCACCACTGATCGTCGGGATAAGACACATAGTAACGTCTGCGCTATTCGTCAAACTCCCAGTACAGCTCTGAACCATCTCCTGCATAACTCTCAATTGTACCTGTATCTGGTGTGGTGTTGAATCTGTGAGCCACAGAGGACTCAGCAATCCCGTTCCCGGGTATCAAAACTACCAAAGCCTTAGGTGTGGAAAGGTTGTAAACAAGGGTTGCAGCCAGCACTAAGCACCTAGCTTACGAGTTTAGAGCGAGAAGAGAACAAGTACCAACGATCGCCAAGTTGATCAAGAAGTGACCCTAGCTACTCATGATCAAACATAACCCCACCGTGTGCACTTCCCGAAGCCCTTCGGAAAGAGACCATCACGGTTACTCACGCAGGTAGTGTATTCATGGATTAAGGTGTCAAGTTATCTACAACCGGATATTAACAAATTCCCATCTGCCACATCACCGCGGGCACGGCTTTCGAAAGATCAAACCCTACAGGGGTGTCCCAACTTAGCCCATCACAAGCTCACAATTAGCGGAGTCGTAACTCCAAAGTGGGAAGACCCGAGTAGTCTCGGAATCCCGTGCTCAAGATATTTCGACAAAGGTAAAACTAATCCAGCAAGACCTCCCGGCGTGCCGACACCCTGATAGTAGCCGCGCGTATCTCGTCTCAGGCCACGACCGGATGGGACAGCCTACAGGAAAATACCAGATACCTCGGGTTTCCCCAAGGCAGCCCTGCAGTCTGCCCAGTTGGACCAACACTCATGAGGAGCACTGGCCCGGGGGTTGTTAATTAAGTCCACGGGGTAGCTAGTCCCTATGCAAGTTTTAGTTGTTATGCAGATGTAAAACCAATGTTGGGCCTTGCTGGAAAAGCTTTAAACAGAGTGAATTATCAAGGGGGGCCCATAAACCCCAACCGTGTTAGGAACGCAAAAATCAAGGAACATAACACCGGCTTAACGGTTCCTAGGGTGGCATGAGTGGAACAAAACACCAAGCAAGAGGCTTAGCCTTCCACCCATTACCAATATATAGGTGAATTAGTTTAACAGGTATTATATATAGTGTTATCCCAACAACAACTTCAACATGGAGCAACATCTTCAAAACTTCACCTGCAACTAACAACGCTATAAGAGGGGCTGAGCGATGCGTACTTAGCCAAACAACGTTTTGCTAGGAATGTGGTTAGAGAGTTTCATGGCAACAATAGGAGGGCTGACAAACAGGAATAGGCATCGAGGCAATATCTAAAGAGCGAGACATCTAGCATAGGCAAAGATAGAAGTGATATCCGGGAATGATCATCTTGCGTGGTAAGTCGTCGGTGGGATCGTAAGACGGCTCCTCGAACTCAGTCTCGGCAAGATCCTCGAACTCGGTAACGGCTCCCGGCTCTACCCAACACAAAAGCACAACAACGACACAATATCAAACACGGTGCAATGCACAGTCGACATGATGCAAGTCATAACATGGGATGCCAGTATGATGTGCGTATACTAGAGGATGCTCTTGAGCCTAAGGAGAAGATGATGGAAAAGGCCTCATCTTGGGAAACCAAGCAAGCCACTGGATAGAGGGGAATATTTCGGTTGAAATCGATATAAATACCACCGGAAACTGACGCACGGTTTGCAAATGAAAAGCAAAACAAGATTCAAGCAAAACTGCAGTTTACAACAACATGTCATTTTGGAGCAAGAAATACTTATGCTACAACACCCAAACATGGAGACAAAGGGCATGGATGTGAAATAGACATGATACTTAACAAGCATGAACTTAGAACACACCCAAAACCTTGCTGGAACACAATTAAACAAGCATGGCAAGTTGCAATAAATTTACAGAATTCTCAGAATTAGTGAAAATTACAAGGCATGGCAGAATCACAACGAGAAGGCATGTTTACAAGCTTGTGCAACTCAACTCAAAGCATAGCATGGCAAGTCAAGATAACTGATACGTCTCAAACGTATCTACTTTTCCAAACACTTTTGCTATTGTTTTGCCCTCATTCTTGCATGATTTGAACTAAACTAACCCGGACTGACGCTGTTTTCAGTAGAGCTGCCTGTATGGTTTTATTGTGTGCAGGAAAATGGATTTTTAGGTGTCTCAGAAAATTCCAAGAAAAATCACAGAAAATCCACGCACCCGAAGGGCCACTGTGCCAGAAGTGGGGCCAGAGGGCAGCCAGGGGGGCCCCAGGCGCCCTGCTGGCGCGGCCCCACCCCTGGCCGCGCCAGGAGGCCGCCTGGGAGGGTCCTCCCCCCTCTGGTGCCCTACCTTGGCTCGTATTTATTCCCGTGGCGAGAAAACCCCAGAACATAAGTCGTTTTTCCAGTTTCCGTCGCGGAGCCGCCGCCACCCTCTGTTCTTCTTCGGGAGGGCTAATCTGGAGGCTGATTTGGCCTCCGGAGAGGGGAGATCGTCGCGATCGTCATCATCATCACCACTCCATCCTCCCTCCGTGACTTCTCCTTCCATGTGTGAGTAATTCCCTACTGTAGGCAAAGGGGATGGTAGGGATTGGATGAGTTAGATCATGTAATAGTTTATCAGATTGTTGGGGGCATGTTGCCTATCATCTACTTTGGTGTTTATCATCTTTGCTTCAACTTGTTGCTCTTAATGCTTGTCACTTTGGGCCCGAGTGCCATGTTTTCAGATCTGAACCCTATGTGTTTGCATGAATATATTTGTGTTCTTGATCCTATCTATGAGTTGTTTGCACCTCTTATGGTCCGGAACCGGCGATCCCAAAGGTGACAGCTTGGGACACCAAAGAGGATGGTCCATAATTTGAGGATTCCATGTATCCATTGAGTTTATTGCTTTGTTCCGGTGCTCTTTGACAGGAGTACCTTAATCTCCATAAGTTCCTTTTGTCCCCGTTCGTAGCGGGATGGTAGGACAAAAGATGTTGTGCAAGTTCTTATTGCAAGCACGTACAACTACCTGTGGGATACATGCCTAATGTTTGATATTTGCCTAGATGGTCATTACTTTTCTGTGTGCCTTGCCCCAAGTTAGATTCATGATGTATCTCATCCATGCAGTGCCCAACCATCCATCTCCCTAGCCTACAGTGTTTCAATCCTGTTGGTTATTAGTTGTTACTTTAGCTGTTCACTTTTGCTGTCACCACCATCACTATCATATCACCGTTACCACTTATCTTTTGTTGCAAGTAAGTATATTTCAGGTGCGGTTGAATTGACAACTCAACTGTCAAAGCTTATAAATACTCTTTGGCTCCCGGTGTGTCGAATCTATAAATTGGGTTATTCTTACCCGTGAAGACTATCTCAATCCCTTACGGTTGAGGGTTATCAAGTACCGTTTTCTGGCGCCGTTGCCGGGGAGCATAGCAATATTTACAAGTCTACTTGAAGTATCCTACCTGCTGCACTTCATCCGCTATGGGTAAGAAAGGAGACCCCAAGGTTCCGATTTTACTATCCACTACAAGAAGAGGTACTGTTCTGAACACTAGTGCTACACTTGATTCACCTTCTGTTATGAGTAAGTTTGCCTCACCACCACCACATGATGCTTCTACTGAATCTATTGCTATGTCCGATACTTTTGATGATGCTTCTACTACTCTTGATGATATTGGTTCACTTGGCTATGCTCTTGAGAAACAGATCGCTGCTGCTGCAAAAAAAATCTAGAATTGAAATTCCTGTTACTCGCTACCCTATTGGTGGAACTTATGATTATCCTGATTTGAGTAAACTCAAGGAGAGACTCCTTGATGATGATTACATTATGCTTGATGATGATTTATGCAAGGAACTGACAGAGTTTGCCGACTCTGACCCTGAAGCTATTAAGAAGCTGCTTGAAAAACACTCCTTGAAGAACAAGACTGTTCCTGATCCTGAATTTGCTACATCTCCTATATGCATCAATGATCCTGATTATGATTTCTCTGTTGATCTTTCACTTATATCTATGGTTGAAGCTGACCCCTTTTATGGCAGAGAAAATGATGATGCTATTGCACACCTGACCAAACTCACTGAGTTGGGTGGCTTGTTTACCACGAATGAAAGATACGAAACTTTTATGTGACTAAGCTTCTTCCTTTCTCTTTGAAGGAAGGTGCTAAAACATGGTATGATGCACTACCATGTGGTTCCATTAAGAGTCCTCAAGACTTAGCTCACTCTTTTGTTGATAAGTACTTTCCTGCTCATATGCAACATGCTGCTTTACAAAGAATTTATAACTTTAAATAGTTGCAGGATGAGCACCTCCCTAAATCTTGGGGGAGGTACTGTAGTCTAATCTAGGCTAGACCAGGACATGGAGTCCCTAAGAATGAATTAATCGATATATTTTATGATGGTCTAACTGATGAATCCAGGACCTATTTGGATAGTTGTGTTGGTTGTGTTTTCAGGAAAAGAACACCGGACGATGCAGAAGAATTGATGGGCAGGATTGCCAAAAACCATGAAGATTGGTCCGTCCCTGAACCACCTCCACCACCAAAGAAGAGGGGCATGCTTGTTCTAAGCCCCGAAGATATGCAAGAAGCAAGGAAGTCTATTAAAGAGAAGGGTATTAAAACTGAAGACGTGAAGAATCTACCCCCTATTGAGAAGTTGTGTGAGCCTACCACTCACCCTCCTATGGTAGAGGTACACTCTCTTTTGGATTTCAACGCAAGTGACATCCCTCATGGTAAGCCTCCTGATCAATGTTTAGATGAGCTTGGTAATTTTATTATGAAGCAAAGTCATTTTAATGAGAGGATACAAAGTCAATTGCATGATGATTCCCTTGCTATCAAAAGTTTGCTTGATGTTCTAGGTAGAATAGTTAATGATGTTAAATGTCTTGTGAAGCATTTTCATATGGTTCAAACTCAGCTTGAACAAATTTCTAATGTGCAAAAAGATTTGCTTGCTAACAATACCAAACAAGATGATTTACAGGCCTTCGGGATTAAGACCCGAGGAGGAACTAGCACTCAAGATCCTCTCTATCCAGAGGGGCATCCGAGGAGAATCGAGCAAGATTCTCAAATGCAGGAAGAAGAAATTGTTGGCTCTCCAAAGAAGAAGAAGAAGAAACACAAGGAGGCTGACAATTCCAATGATCCTATTACAAGTGAAGAGCCAGCTGTTGATCCCAACAATATATCTACCTCCGATGCTGAGACTGAAGACGGTGCCGAACCTGAAGATAAGGATAAGGAAAAGAATGATCCGCCTGAAGTTCGAGAAGAAGAAACATCTGGCAAACGCAAGAAGTACACTAGAGAAGACTTCGTCGCAAGAAGACATGGGAAGGAAAGAGAACCATGGATACAGAAACCCATGCCCTTTCCAGGTAAGTCTCTCAAATCTAAAGAAGAAGAGCATTACAATAAGTTTTGTGAGTGGATGAAACCTCTTTTTCTTCAAATCCCTTTGACTGATGCTATTAAGTTCCCTCCCTATTCAAAATATATGAAAGATATTGTTACTAATAAAATAAAAGTTCCTAATGAAGCAATATCTACTATGCTTGCTAACTATTCTTTCAGTGGCAAAGAAGCTTGGTGATCCAGGTATACCCACCATTCCTTGCTCCATAAAGAATAATTATGTCAAAACTGCTTTATGTGATCTTGGAGCAGGAGTGAGTGTTATGCCTTTCTCTCTTTACAAGAGGCTTTGTTTAGAGAAACTAATTCCTACAGATATCTCTCTTCAGATGGCTGACAAGTCAACAGCCGTCCCGATAGGTATTTGTGAGGATGTTCCCGTAGAAGTTGCTAATTGTTTGATTCTTACTGATTTTGTCGTGCTTGACATGCCCGAGGATGGGAGCATGTCCATTATTCTTGGTAGACCTTTTCTTAACACCGCAGGTGCTATTATTGATTGCAATAAAGGAAAGGTTACCTTCAATGTGAATGATAAAGAACACACGGTTTATTTTCCAAAGAAGACCGACAAGAGGCATGGCCTCAACTCTATAGAAAATATCGAGACCGTGAAGATTGGAGAATGGGACTGTCCACTACATGTGCACCACAAATACAAAACTATTATGGTGGGGACAATGTCCATTAAAGTAAAGGTGCAATGATCACTTCGTAAGAGGTGGGACTTTTTGCTCTATATATCACCGGTTTGTTGGTAGGACTTGATCAACCTTACTAGTGAGCATGTTTTATATAGGTAAAAAGTTGAGCTTGTTATGTTTTCATTTGTTTTAGCTTTTGTTCTCCTTGCTGTACCAAGTGTTTGTGTTTTTGAAGCTTCACAATACTAATCACTGCTTTAAGTTTTCAGAAAGTTTTGCAGCTTTTTGAACTTCGAAAAAATTTCAACAGTGAAGTTTTCAGAAAAATTCCAGAAAAATAAAAATAAAAATTTCCATGCCGGGAGTGACCCAGAGGCACCTGGGGCTGACCAGGGGGGGCCACCAGTGGCCCAGGCGGCCAGCTGGCGCGGCCTACCCCCTGGCCGCGCCCATAGGACGCCTGGGGCCCACAGGTCCTGCCTCCAGGTGAGTCTTCTTCCTCTCTCTCTCTTTCTCTCCGAAAACACGAGTTCTGCACCTGTTCTTGCGTTCTTGCTGTTCTTGGAGGCAATTTTCGATCTCTCTCTACAGCCTATCATTCGAGCTGAGATTTTGAACAAATACTCCCTGGTATGTAACTCCTCCACCCCTCCAATTAGATTTTTGGTTGGTGGCTTCATTTGTGAGTATTTAGTAGTTCTTGGTGCTGTGTAGATGAGCTTGCATGCATGTGTAGAAATTTATTTTCCAAGTTTTGATGCAAGTTTATGCCTTAGGTAAGTGAGTTGAGTAGTTTGCCTTAACCCACTTTGTTTAAATCCTTGTTTTTGTAATTTGCAAAAAATTTCAGAAATGAGTTTGTTAGGAAGGGCAAAGGGGTGGCTTGAGAAGAAGAAGCCCGCACGCTCCGATCGAGTTACTAGAGCCGCAGCTTCACCCTCGACTGCTAGGGTGAGCTACAATGAAGATCATGTGCCCCTAGAGTTGTTGGAAGACACAAATCCAGCACGTGCGATGATGTTCCCATGTGATGAATTCCTTGAAGCTGCAGTAATTAAGGATGAGTTTTATAATCTTTGTGCTAATGCAGGTCTGACACGGCTCGTCACGTGCCGTGTTGCTCAGTATCAAAAACTCACCTCCGGTTTCATTAACAGTTTTAGATATAACCTTGATACTGGTTCTATTGAGTTTAAAATTTACAATAATCTTTTGACCATGCCCTTGGAAAAGTTTTGTGAAATAATAGGTGTGCCAAACGTTGGGCGGACGGCAAAGATGACCTCTCAGCCCTCCGAGCTGAGAACCGTCTTCAACTCTCTCTGCGGCATGGATACGAGGGATATTCATCGGTCAAAAATCTCCAGCATCTTATTCCCTCACCTCAGGTATTTTGCGTATTATGTTGCTAGAGGGGTGTTAGCTCGTGACAACACGAGCAACATTTCTGCGCCGGATATTGCTATCCTGGCAACCGCCCTCTCAGGGAGGTTTGATTATAATATGGGTGCCTTAATTGCTCGACGCCTTGCTATGAACGGTAACAGGGGAGATTTATTTGGTGGCGTTTATGCCACACTTATCTTAGAGTATCTTAAAGGCACCCCACACCCTGATGATAAGCCTTTTACTTATTTAAGTTTTGATCTTGCTGCTATGAAAAGGCATAAGTTTGTTACCATGACTTCTGAGTTTGGTAACCTTGTTTATATCTTGCGTTTCGGAACTACCGCGGAATGCAAGATCCGTCTACCTGCACCTCTTTTGTTTGATTTTTCTCGCAGGAACGGATGGTCCTTTGATGTTATCCAGTTCGACGAGTTCATGGTCCAGCATCAGTTTCATAACCCCATGGAGGGGGTTGTGCCCGACGAGGAGGAGCACTGTGAGTTACCACCTTTTCATGGGGAGACCGTCACCCAGATTGGTGAAGGGTCTTCCTCTGCTTGGAGTGCGGACCCTTCTTCGTGGGAGGATCCGAGGACTTCGGTGTACGCGCCGGAATCCTTATACGACCCTTGGACTCACCAGTACCACCCCGGAGCAGGAGGCTCCTGGGGGCAGTAGCTACTACCAACTTAGGCCAAAAGCCTAAGCTTGGGGGAGTACGTGCCCTTCTCACTTTTCCATTGTATTATCCGTTTTATTTTTGTTCGCTTTGATCTTTTCGAAGTTTTTGCCCGTTCTTCTTTGTTTCTTTCTTTGCAAAAACAACAAAAAGATTTTCTCTTTCTTTTGCTTTCGTTCAACCTTTGAAAAAACCCAAAAAGATTTCCTTTCTCTCTTTAGTTTGCTTTGTTTTCAGAGTTCAGCTCGAGTCCGTGATGGCATTTAATTATATTTCCTACGTTCGATCGTGCAAGTGACAATGGAGTAATGACGAAGATCGACGGAAGGGAAGCAACAAGGAAAACCGGTATGAACTCTTCTTGTTTCTACTTTTGTACATATGCATGTACTTATGATATAGAGACCAGCTTGTAGCGACATAGTGCTATGTTTACAATGCTTTCCCAGTGGTTCATGCTTTCCTTGTGGCTAATCTCAAATAGCTAGAGTATATAATGTGTTATTGAAATGATTTACATGCATTGCATTGTTCATAGTTTGGTATACTAAGGTGGTATTTCCCTTTGGAGAATTCTTGGATTGACTTGGCACATGTTTACACATGTTTAAAGACTAAAAAGTCTGCTTTGCCTTGATGATCTTTGAGTTTCAGAATAGTTATATCACTTTCATGCCCAATTCAATGTTGCTTGTCGCTCTGCATGATTATGACCGTTATTGCTCTCTAGTTGGTCGCTTCCCAGTCTCTTGCTAGCCTTCGCTCGCACTAAGCTGAATTCTGCTTGTGCATCCAAATCCTTTCAAACCAGTTATTCCATATGAGTCCACCATACCTTCCTATGTGGTATTTACCGGCCATCCTAACGAAGACTTTCTTGTACCATCTAGAAATTATTCAAATTTACTCCTATTTTGTGCCTATGTTTTAGCTCATGAGGAAGTAGTAGGTAATTCATGATCTTCTTATGTTGGACATGTTTTATCCCGGGATTGCATGTCTAATCTGCAAACCCCTAATACGAGGAGGGACTGGCATGAGTGCGCCTAGCTCACAAAAGATAATCACAACCAACAAACCCTCCTTCACGCTTTGTTTATGAGAAATCAGAAAACTTTGGTAGTGATAAACAAAGGAGATTAAGGGGATGTGATCGTCCCCATCTTGGGAGCCGTTCCTTGAAACATGTCTAGCATAAGAAGTGATTGGGTTGTCTACTAGCATTCTTTGACGAAATATGCACCTTCCAAAATCATTTTTACCTCTGTTTTCAAAACCAAGAGCTCTGGTACATGTTTAGTCTTTGCTTCCAACCACGGGTTTTCAACCTTGCCATCAAATTCCACGGTTCGAGAGTCTCCACCTTCTTTCTTCAAAGCACCAACTAGGAGAGCATAATTGTCATCTTAGTGTAATGTGCATTGTCCCAAAGTATTACATTGTCTTCTGCATGCTTGTGGTATTATTTATTCTGAAATTTTTAGTTCTGGTCTCCTTTAAAACTCTGGAGGAGTTTCTGCATTTATGTTTTGCTTCACTCATGGAGGCTAGCGAGATACCACTCTAGTATGTTCAAGTTGTGTGCAATGTAATCTTGTCTTGATTTTCAGTAGCATATTATTTACTTTTAGTTATTTGTGATTGGTCACTTGAAAGAAGGATTGCTTCGTGGATTGTCCTCATAGCATTGTTTCAATACTTGCCAGACTCTTTTCGTAGTACATGCTTATATACATCTAATGAAGCAAAAGAGTTTGTCAAAGTTTTCTTTGCCGCGTCTAGTTCGTTGAACTGAATTGCTTGAGGACAAGCAATATGCTAAGCTTGGGGGAGTTGATACGTCTCAAACGTATCTACTTTTCCAAACACTTTTGCTATTGTTTTGCCCTCATTCTTGCATGATTTGAACTAAACTAACCCGGACTGACGCTGTTTTCACCAGAGCTGCCTGTATGGTTTTATTGTGTGTAGGAAAATGGATTTTTAGGTGTCTTAGAAAATTCCAAGAAAAATCACAGAAAATCCACGAACCCGAAGGGCCACTGTGCTAGAAGTGGGGCCAGAGGGCAGCCAGGGGGGCCCCAGGCGCCCTGCTGGCGCGACCCCACCCCTGGCCACGCCAGGAGGCCGCCTGGGAGGGTTCTCCCCCCTCTGGTGCCCTACCTTGGCTCGTATTTATTCCCGTGGCGAGAAAACCCCAGAACAGAAGTCGTTTTTCCAGTTTTCGTCGCGGAGCCGCCGCCACCCTCTGTTCTTCTTCGGGAGGGCTAATCTGGAGGCTGATTTGGCCTCCGGAGAGGGGAGATCGTCGCCATCGTCATCATCATCACCACTCCATCCTCCCTCCATGACTTCTCCTTCCATGTGTGAGTAATTCCCTGCTGTAGGCAAAGGGGATGGTAGGGATTGGATAAGTTAGATCATGTAATAGTTTATCAGATTGTTGGGGGCATGTTGCCTATCATCTACTTTGGTGTTTATCATCTTTGCTTCAACTTGTTGCTCTTAATGCTTGTCACTTTGGGCCCGAGTGCCATGTTTTCAGATCTGAACCCTATGTGTTTGCATGAATATATTTGTGTTCTTGATCCTATCTATGAGTTGTTTGCACCTATTATGGTCCGGAACCGACGATCCCAAAGGTGACAGCTTGGGACACCAAAGGGGATGGTCCATAATTTGAGGATTCCATGTATCCATTGAGTTTATTGCTTTGTTCCGGTGCTCTTTGACAGGAGTACCTTAATCTCCATAAGTTCCTTTTGGCCCCGTTCGTAGCGGGATAGTAGGACAAAAGATGTTGTGCAAGTTCTTATTGCAAGCACGTACAACTACCTGTGGGATACATGCCTAATGTTTGATATTTGCCTAGATGATCATTACTTTTATGTGTGCCTTTCCCCAAGTTAGATTCATGATGTATCTCATCCATGCAGCGCCCAACCATCCATCTCCCTAGCCTACAGTGTTTCAATCCTGCTGGTTATTAGTTGTTACTTTAGCTGTTCAATTTTGTTGTCACCACCATCACTATCATATCACCGCTACCACTTATCTTTTGTTGCAAGTAAGTATATTTCAGGTGCGATTGAATTGACAACTCAACTGTCAAAGCTTATAAATACTCTTTGGCTCCCCGTGTGTCGAATCTATAAATTGGGTTAGTCTTACCCGCGAAGACTATCTCGATCCCTTACGGTTGAGGGTTATCAATAACCAACAACAAGAATACATATTTGAGAAGTTTCTCTAAGCAAGAACATGCCCATAGGATGCATAGAACACTAGCAACACTCGTGGCAAAACTGAACTTGTTGATAACATGCTGACAGGTACATTTTATAGTCCCTTGAGAGCATGAAAACAACAAGTTACAGCAAGCCTTCCTGCAAGCAAAAGGCGTGGCAATAACATACATAACATGCTCTTCAAGAATAACCACATGTCTACTTCTACAACATACTAGAACATGTCCCAAACACCATGGAAAAAGTGCAAAAGTTTATCCAGAATTAGCAAAATCTGGGCATGCTGACAGATAAATTTTATAGCAACTTGAGGGCCTCATAATAACAATCTACAGCATGGCATAACATATATACTTCAAGGAACATCCACTGGACAACCCTAAACATCCCCAACAAAGACGGTGGCATCATGGATACATGGCATAAAAATTAACGGATTCACACTTAGCAGAAATTTAACATCATGATGACATGTTAACAAGCTTGTTGCACTCATTTCAAGACATAATATGGCATGAAAATGAATCCATCATGTAGAGCACATACTCAAGAGCAAAACTCATGTTGACACCTAGCTCATATGACACATGGATAAATATGCACAAGCAAGACAAAACATCATCTCATAACAAGTGCAGAAACTTATCAGCCAAATGAACTTTTGCAACATAGATATACATGGAAATATGACACCTAACATGAATGCTACAGCAACCATCATGTAGAGCACTTCACAATGAAGATCTGGACATATCATTCACTCCATTCGGACCAACATGCACAAAGTTACTAGCTCACGAACATGCCAACTAATTTACACAGACAACTAGTGTTGAAACAGTTTCATCATGATGCACTCTTGCCACGAATATTAAGTCAACTAGATGGACTCTAACATGCATGAAACTTATACTAACGTGGAGAGCACGACGAGACGAACATTTCGACATATCATACGCGTAAAACGGAGAACCGAGCATCAAGTTATTGCATGATGAAGGAGGCAACAAATTTACTCAGATCCATGACTTAGAGAAATATACCACACGAAAAAGTCAACAGGACGGGGATGTCCCGGGACGAGGAAATCCGGCTCGGGGGCGTGGTGTTTGGATGGACGGGTGGGTGGATCTGATCCACCCACCGGTGGATCCGGAGCACGGGCGGCGGCTCGCCAGAGAACGGCCGGCGACGGCGGCCGATGGTGGCGGGCGGCGAAGCCACGGCGACAGAGGAGGCCGGCGGCGGCCGACACGGCCGGAGGCGCTGGGCGCGAGGTGGCGGTGGCCGCGGGGCACGGTGGCGGAGGTCCGCCGGCGGGAGGAGACGGCAGCCAGAGGAGCCGGTGGCCGGCGCGTCATGCCCGGCGGGGGCGGCGGCCGGCCGGCAGCTCGAGCATGGCGGCGGGAGCCGCTCGGGCGCAGGGGCGAAGAAGCGGCTGGCGGCGGAGGCGTCGTGGGCCGGGGGGGCCGACCCGGGCCCCGGCGGGCCGGCGGTGCGCGGGTGGAGAGGGCCGGCGGCGACATATGGCGTGACCCGGTTGGGCGGGAAGGCGCGGTCGGACGCGTCCAGCGGCGGCGGACGTGTCCGGCATGCGGAGGAGCTGTGGGACTAGGGTTTTTGCCCGAAATGGAAGGGGGTGGAGGTTTTTATAGGCATAGGGATCTAGGAAGGTCCAAATGAGGAGCGGTTTTCGCCCACACGATCACGATCCGACGACCGAGAGGATGGGAGTGGTTGTGCTGGGTTAGGGGCTGTTGTGGAGGGGTCTTGGGCCAAAAGGAAGAGGAGCTTTTAGCCCACGAGGTTAACCGTTGGAGTATCAAACGACCTCCTAATGCGATGAAACTTGACACGCGGCCTATACGTACTAAAACAACAATGTACGACAAGTCTCACCTCATTCCGAGAATGTTTCACTGCCACATACGAAAGAAGGACTCGGGGGTGCCACGGGCACATGTGTGAGTGTCGGAACTCGAAACGGACAACGGGAAGAGACGAGCATGACCGGGTGCAAGTGACAACACGAATGCAATGCAATGCACATGATAACATGACATGGATGGAATGCACACACGCACGCGACAAAACGAAGAAACCCGAAATGAAAGAAGAGCCCAGAATGGAATTGATGAAGTAAACGTTGCATATATTGCCATAATTGGAAGGTATCACATATGGGGTGTTACAAACTCTCCTCCACTACAAAAATATCTCGACCTGAGATCTAGGACTGAAAGAAGGAGGGATACTCGGAACGGAGATGATCTTCTCGTTCCCATGTAGCTTCTTGGTCAGTATGGTGTGACCACTTCACTTTCAAGAATTTGATGGACTTGTTGCGGGTCTTGCGCTTAGTTTCTTCTAGGATATGAATGTGGTGCTCACGATAAGACAAGTCTTGTTGAAGATCAATCTCTTCGAACGGAATGGTGCGTTCAGGCGTCTTGAAGCACTTGCGGAGTTGAGACACGTGAAACACATCATGAACATTTGCAAAGTTGGAGGGAAGCTCGAGTTGGTAGGCTAGATCGCCTCTCTTGCCAAGAATCTTGAAAGGGCCCACGTATCTTGGAGCAAGCTTGCCCTTGATACCGAACCTCTGAGTGCCCTTCATGGGAGAAACACGGAGATAGACATGGTCTCCAATGTCGAAAGCCAAGTCATGATGCTTGCCGTCATAGTAGCTCTTTTGACGCGATTGTGTGGCTTTGAGATTCTCACGTATGACTTTGCACATTTCTTCGGCTTCTGAGATCAAATCATTTCCAAGGAGTTGACGTTCACCAGTCTCGGACCAGTTGAGAGGGGTACAGCACTTTCTGCCATAGAGGATTTCAAACGGAGCTTTGCCTACACTTGCTTGGAAGCTGTTGTTGTAGGAGAATTTGGCAAACCGAAGGCAATCTTCACATTTCATGCCGAAGGATATGACACAAGCTCTTAGCATATCTTCGAGGATCTGGTTCACTCTTTCGACTTGACCACTAGTCTGAGGGTGAAACGCAGTGCTGAAGCGAATCTTTGTGCCCATGGCTGACTGAAAAGAATCCCAGAACTTGGAAGTGAACAAGCTTCCATGGTCTGAGAAGATCACTTGAGGAATGCCATGCAAAGAAACAATTCTGGAGGTGTACAGCTCTGCCAGCTGAGCTACGCTGATGGATTCTTTGACAGGAAGAAAATGAGCTACTTTAGTTAGCTTGTCAATCACCACAAAGATAGCATCATTTCCCTTCCTGGACTTGGGAAAATCGGTGACGAAATCCATCTCAATGTGATCGAATTTCCACTCGGGAATAGGTAGAGATTGAAGGAGTCCGGCTGGACGTTGATGCTCTGCCTTCAGTCTTCTGCAGAGATCACATTCATTCACGAATTGGGCAATCTCCCTTTTCATGCGAGTCCACCAATACGATTGCTTGAGGTCTTGGTACATCTTGGAACTTCCGGGATGTATCGAGGGAAGTGAGTCATGTGCTTCGTTCATTATGAGCTTTCTGAGATCACCTTTGGGAACCACGATCTTGTCCTCAAAGAACAAGGTGTCCTTTTCATCAACGCGATAGCAGTTGTACCTGGGAGTACCCTTAGAAATACCATGTTTCACTTTCTGCACCATAGCATCACTTTGTTGGGCCTCACGGATTTGATTTTCCAAGGTAGGAGCAACATGAAGGTTTGCAAGATAACCTTGCGGAACAACTTGGAGGTTGAGCTTCTTGAATGATTCACACAGTTCAGGCTGGAACGGTTTGAGAAGGAGACTGTTGCAATACGCCTTTATGCTCAAGGCATCTGCAATGACATTGGCCTTGCCAGGAGTGTACTCAATGCTTTGATCATACTCTTGAATCATCTCAACCCAACGAGTCTGACAAAGGTTAAGGTTTGGCGGCGTGAAAATGTACTTCAAGCTCTTGTGATCGGAGAAGATGTCCACTTTTCTGCCCAATGGAAGGTGTCTCCACATGATCAAGGCATGTACAACGGCTGCTAGCTCAAAATAATGTGTGGGGTAATTCTTCTCATTTGGTTTAAGCTGACGTGAACTGTATGCCACAATCTTCTTGTCTTGCATGAGAACACCACCAAGACCTTGCAATGAAGCATCACAAAAGACTTCATAAGGCTTGGACTCATCCGGAGGAGTAAGAACCGGAGCACAAATGAGCTTCTCTTTGAGTGTTTTGAATGCCACATCACAATCAGGAGTCCACGAGTACTTGACATTCTTCTTCAACAGGTTGGAAAGAGGCTTGGCAATCTTGGAGAAGTTCTCAACGAACCTTCTGCAATAGCTAGCGAGACCAAGGAAGCTTCGGAGTTGCTTGACACTCTGCGGAGGTTCCTAGTTGACAATAGCTTCAACCTTCTCGGGGTTCACAGAAATACCCTCGGCAGAGATAATATGGACAAGATAGAGGACTTTATCTAGCCAGAATTCACATATGGAGAACTTCGCATAGAACTTGTGTTCACGGAGCCTGTCAAGGACCAACCTGTTGGGGAACGTAGTATTTTAAAATTTTCCTACGATCACGCAAGATCTATCTACCAGATGCATAGCAACGAGAGGGGAGAGTGTGTCTACGTACCCTCGTAGACCGGGAGCGGAAGCGTCAAGTGACGCGGTTGATGTTGTCGAACTTCTTCGCGATCCAACCGATCAAGCACTGAACGTACGGCACCTCCGCGTTCAGCACACGTTCAGCTTGATGACGTCCCACGAGCTCTTGATCCAGTTGAGCTTCACGGGAGAGTTTCGTCAGCACGACGGCGTGGTGACGGATATGATGTGTTCACCGGCGCAGGGCTTCGCCTAAGCTCCGCGACGGTACGACCGAGGTGTGATTCTGTGGAGGGGGGCACCGCACACGGCTAAAACAATTCAACTTGTGTGTCTTTGGGTGCCCCCCAGCCCCCGTATATAAAGGAGCAAGGGAGGAGGGGCCGGCCAACCTCTATGGTGCGGCTAGGGAGGTGACTCCTACTAGGAATAGGATTGCAATCCTATTCCTAGTAGGATTCACCGAAAGGAAGAAGGGGGAAAGGATTAGGAGAGGTGGCGCCCCCTCCAATCCTAGTCCAACTAGGATTCCTAGGTGGGGGCGCCGGCCAGCCCTATGGGCTACCTCTCTCTTACCCTTTAGGCCCACTATGGACCATCCCCTCTCGTAGGGGGTTCCGGTAACCCCCTTCCGGCATTCCCGATAAATCCGAAACTTTTTCGGTATACTTCCGGTGTCCGAATATAGCCGTCCAATATATCAATCTTTATGTCTCGGACATTCCGAGACTCCTCGTCATGTCCGTGATCTCATCTGGGACTCCGAACTACCTTCGGTACATCAATACTCAAAAACTCATAATACCGATCGTCATCAAACGTTAAGCGTGCGGACCCTACGGGTTCGAGAACTATGTAGACATGACCGAGACTCATCTCTGGTCAATAACCAATAGCGGAACCTGGATGTTCATATTGGCTCCTACATATTCTACGAAGATCTTTTATCGGTCAGAACCGCATAACAACATACGTTGTTCCTTTTGTCAAACGGTATGTTACTTGCCCGAGATTCGATCGTCGGTATCTTTATACCTAGTTCAATCTCGTTTACCGGCAAGTCTCTTTAATCGTTCCGTAACACATCATCTCGTGACTAACTCATTAGTCTTTTGCTTGCAAGGCTTATTGTGATGTGTGTTACCGAGAGGGCCCAGAGATACCTCTCCGACACTCGGAGTGACAAATCCTAATCTTGATCTATGCCAACACCACGAATACTTTCGGAGACACCTGTAGAGCATCTTTATGATCACCCAGTTACGTTGTGACGTTTGATAGCACACAAGGTGTTCCTACGGTATTCGGGAGTTGCATAATCTCATAGTCATAGGAACATGTATAAGTCATGAAGAAAGCAATAGCAGTTAAACTAAACGATCATAGTGCTATGCTAACGGATGGGTCTTGTCCATCACATCATTCTCCTAATGATGTGATCCCGTTGATCAAATGACAACTCATGTCTATGGCTAGGAAACATAACCATCTTTGATCAATGAGCTAGTCTAGCAGAGGCATACTAGGGACATACTGTTTTGTCTATGTATCCACACATGTACTAAGTTTCCGGTTAATACAATTCTAGCATGAATCAAAGACATTTATCATGATATAAGGAAATACAAATAACATCTTTATTATTGCCTCTAGGGCATATTTCCTTCACAACCGGAGGTGCTTGGCATGGTCTTCTTCATTCTTGGAGAATACCAAGATATCATCCAGATAGATGAGAAAAAATTCATTGGTGTAGGGGTTGAATATGAAGTGCATCATCCGAGAGAAGGTGGGTGGAGCATTTGCAAGGCCGAAAGACATGACCGTGTATTCATAGGAGCCATAGCTTGTTCTGAATGCGGTCTTGTGAATATCCTCTTCACGGATACGAATCTGATGGTAACCCATCCGGAGATCGAGCTTCGAGAACACCTTTGCTCCTTTGAGCTGCTCGAACAATTCATTGATATTGGGGAGCGGGTACTTATTATTTATTGTCTTCTTGTTCAATGGCCGGTAATCAAGGCAAAGGCGTTCCGTGCCATCCTTCTTCTTGACAAATAGAACACCACAGCCCCAAGGAGAGGTACTAGGCCTGATTAGACCCATGCATTCTTGCTCATTGAGTTGTTTCTTCAGCTCCTCCAACTCATCAGGAGAAAGCTTGTACGGACGCCGACATTCTGGATCGGTACCAGGTTCAAGTTCAATGACAAATTCAACTTGACAATGGGGAGGCATGCCTGGAAGCTCTTCAGGGAATACATCCTCATATTCACGAACCATCGGAATCTGAGAAATGGCATTAATCTCGCCCTTGTCATTGAGAGAGAATAGCCTGATTGTGTTATCTCGAGCTGTGAAGATAATCACGTCTTCGTCAGGGTGAGTTAGCTTGTCCTCCTTATTTGCACAATCAATGTTTGCATCATGCTTGGAGAGCCAATCCATCCCAAAAATAAGATCAATGTCGGAGTTGCCAAGAATAACCGGGGAAACCAGATAGCTGTAATCACCCATGTGAATTGATATGTCCGGAGCCATTGAGGTGGAAGTCATGTGTTTGCCTGGAGAAATAATTGATAACTTCTGTGGTAAGTCCACTCTGCCCATGTTGTGCTTAGATGCAAATGGACATGACATGAAGGAAAGTGATGCACCCGAATCAAACAAGACTTTTGCAAGAATTGAGTTAACCGGAAGATTACCAATTATCACATCTGAAGAATTCTCTGCTTGAGTTGCATTCATCAAGTTCACTCTTGCATGCTTAGGATTGTGCTTGACAATAGCATTGCTGACAGGTGGAGGAGGCAGAAGGCGCCTTTGAGTACACTTGTTTGCATAGTGACCCTTCTGGCCACACTTGTTGCAAGTAACTTCTGAAAGAGGCCGATGATAAGGACCACTTGATCTTGAAGCTTGGAACTGAGGCTTGGACTGATTGCTTGGGTTGGGTGGGTGGGAGAATCCACGACCACCTGAGTGCTTGTTGTTGCTTCGAGGACGGAGCACTGGAGGAGGCGGTAGCCAGAACTTCTGCTACTTGGCAACCACTTGAGAGGAAGAGGAGGAGTGAACATCATCTCTAATCCTCTTTTTGGAAGCTTCACACTTGAGCTGAGCTGCCTCTTGATTGAGAGCCATATTGTAGAATTGATCAAATTCATCCGGCTCGAACAAGGTGAGAGAAAGTTGGAGTTCATCTTTCAGACCACCTCGGAACTGATATATTTTGCTCTTGGCATCGGGGATGTCTTGCTTCGCATAACGGGCAAGATTCTGGAACTTGACATTGTATTGATAGACGGACATGGTGCCTTGCTTCAGGTTGCGGAATTGCTCATGCATGCCTTCAATGACACTGGTTGGAATGTGGTGAGAGCGGAAATCTTTGTAGAAGTTAGTCCACGAGATCTCACGATCACCTCTGGAATCTTTGTACTGTTGCCACCAATCAGCAGCTTGATCTTTGAGTTGGAAAGTGGCAAACTTGACATAATCCTCAGGTCTTATGTTACTGCATTCAAAGTGCTTTTTGAGGTCTATGATCCAATCTTCAGCATCTAGCGGGTCCACACAGTAACTGAACGACTTCGGTTGGTTTGCCAGGAATTGGTTCAGTGTCGCAAAGTGAGGTTGATTGAACAGAAAGCCTTGTACTTGGTTCCCATGATTGCCTTGATTTGCTTGGTTGGCTTGAAAGTTCTGCATCATCTGCATGAGCATCTGGGTGTTCTGGTTGGTCGCTTGCATAATTGCTCTCCATGCCTCAGACGGAGGAGGAGGGGAAGGAGGACGTTCAGGAACACACTCTTCTTCACCCTCTAGGTGAGGGTTGGGAACCTTCTTAGGAGCCATCCTGAATATGATGACAACTGTTAGCCATTGATGCAAAATAGATAAGCTGAATCAACGGCTAGATATTTGCAACATACGTCTTCACAATGAACATTCGAACCAAATGAACGAATGAATTCCACAGTTTAATGGTACAACAATCTTATCGAGAAGCCACTTGGAAGAACAAAAGATAAAATAAAAACAACAAGGTGCAGATGGAACAAATACATGATAGAAGCTTCGTACCACATGTTCGTGTTGAATGCCCCATGGAATGTGTTGCAAAGGGTGTTGCAATCCCCGGATCAGCATAGCCAAGGACCCTTTAAGATGCAACTCCCAATTGGAACAGTGCCCATGAAACCTCTTCACTCAATGTTGAACCCCAAACCTCATACCATGCACTCGTTGGAAGAATGCCTACGAGCTACTTGAAGAACCCACCTATTAATTCTCGAAGGTTTCTGGTTATGCAATCTGGTGTTGGGGATAAAGGGGAAGCACGACACACTCAACTCTAAACCTACATCCAGCTGTATCCATCCGTCAACACATAACCAGTCATCCTTGGAAACTGTTTACCTCGGGCCTTCGAAACGCATCCACTATACTAGCTGTGGCAATACTCCCGAACTACCTCCCTAGTACTGGGTGACGTCGGGGTTATCTCACCACTAACCGCATAGAAGAGTTTTCGATGTCGGCCGTCTTAAGTATTCTAGAACCGCTGCGATACATTTGTGACGACAACACCTCGGAGCTCAACTCCCCGGGACACTGCCACAACCCCTAAATGATAGGAGGCATCGAGAACAATGTTCTCGTCACAAAGATATCGGAACAATCCAAACAATACTCGTGTGATCCTACAAAAAATTAGTGAATTTTTGAGAGTAGAGGAGATAGAACAACGTCAGGAGTTCTCACCAGAGCGATGAAGGGGTGAGGAGTAAAAAGAAATCCTACTCTCCGATATATATGACTCAAAACATTTTTGTGTGTGTGCCTAGACTCAACCGTCAATGCTTCGATCAATCAGGGGGCTCCTAGGTCGGAGAAGGCTCTGAATACCAACTTGTAATGCCGAGTATGCGGCTATGTCCCCTACGTGTCGAGGCACGACTTAAGGACATAAACGCATACTAGAATGATCTCAAGTATGGTATCTTTGCACAACTCAGGTAAAATCAGGGATGAAAGTGTAAAATGATAGTTGGCTTACACTCGCCACATCACACAAGTGAATACAATAGCATACATCATCCAAATAACATCATAGTCCGACTACGGACCAAAACCATAGAAAAGATACCATAAATAACACAAGCCCGAATCCTCCTAGTAAGAACCACTACTGATCGTCGGGATAAGACACATAGTAACGTCCACGCTCTTCGTCAAACTCCCAGTACATCTCTGAACCATCTCCTGCATAGCTCTCAACGGTACCTGCATCTGGTGTGGTGTTGAATCTGTGAGCCACAGAGGACTCAGCAATCCCGTTCCCGGGGATCAAAACTACCAAAGCCTTAGGTGTGGAAAGGTTGTAAACAAGGGTTGCAGCTAGCACTAAGCACCTAGCTTACGAGTTTAGAGCGAGAAGAGAACAAGTGCCAAGGATCGCCAAGTTGATCAAGAAGTGATCCTAGCTACTCATGATCAAACATAACCCCACCGTGTTCACTTCCCAAAGCCCTTCGGAAAGAGACCATCACGGTTACTCACGCAGGTAGTGTATTCATGAATTAAGGTGTCAAGTTATCTACAACCGATATTAACAAATTCCCATATGCCACATAACCGCGGGCACGGCTTTCGAAAGATCAAACCCTGCAGGGGTGTCCCAACTTAGCCCATCACAAGCTCACGATCTGCGGAGTCGCAACTCCAAAGTGGGAAGACCCGAGTAGTCTCGTAATCCCGTGCTCAAGATATTTCGACAAAGGTAAAACTAATCCAGCAAGACCTCCCGGCGTGCCGACACCCTGATAGTAGCCGCGCGTATCTCGTCTCAGGCCATGACCGGATGGGATAGCCTATAGGAAATACCAGATACCTCAAGTTTCCCCAAGGTGGCCCCGCAGTCTGCCCGGTTGGACCAACACTCATGAGGAGCACTGGCCCGGGGGTTGTTAATTAAGTCCACGGGGTAGCTAGTCCCTATGCAAGTTTTAGTTGTTAGGCAAATGTAAAACCAATATTGGGCCTTGCTAGAAAAGCTTTAAATAGAGTGAATTATCATGGGGGGCCCATAAACCCCAACCATGTTAGGAACGCAAAAATCAAGGAACATAACACCGGTTTAACGATTCCTAGGGTGGCATGAGTGGAACAAAACACCAAGAAAGAGGCTTAGCCTTCCACCCATTACCAATATATAGGTGAATTAGTTTATCAGGTATTATATATAGTGTTATCCCAACAACAACTTCAACATGGAGCAACATCTTCAAAACTTCACCTGCAACTAACAACGCTATAAGAGGGGCTGAGCGATGCGTACTTAGCCAAACAACGGTTTGCTAGGAAGGTGGTTAGAGAGTTTCATGGAAATAATAGGAGGGCTGACAAACAGGAATAGGCATCGAGGCAATATCTAAAGAGCAAGACATCTAGCATAGGCAAAGATAGAAGTGATATCTGGGAATGATCATCTTGCCTGGTAAGTCGTCAGTGGGATCATAAGACGGCTCCTCGAACTCAGTCTCGGCAAGATCCTCGAAATCGGTAACGGCTCCCGGCTCTACCCAACACAAAATCACAACAACGGCACAATATCAAACACGGTGCAATGCACAATCAACATGATGCAAGTCATAACATGGGATGCAAGTATGATGTGCGTATGCAAGAGGATGCTCTTGAGCCTAAGGATAAGATGATGGAAAAGGCCTCATCTTGGGAAACCAATCAAGCCACTGGATAGAGGGGAAGATTTCGGTTGCAATCGATATAAAGATCACCGGAAACGGATGCACGGTTTGCAAATGACAAGCAAAACAAGATTCAAGCAAAACTGCAGTTTACAACAACATGGCATCTTTGGAGCATGAAATACTTATGCTATAGCACCCAAACAGGGACACAAAGGGCATGGATGTGAAATAGACATGATACTTAACAAGCATGAACTTAGAACACACCCAAAACCTTGCTGGAACACAATTAAACAAGCATGGCAAGTTGTAATAAATTTACAGAATTCTCAGACGTGAAAATTACAAGGCATGGCAGAATCACAACGAGAAGGCATGTTTGCAAGCTTGTGCAACTCAACTCAAAGCATATCATGGCACGTTAAGATAACCAACAGCAAGAAGACATATTTGAGAAGCTACTCAAAGCAAGAACATGCCCATAGGATGCATAGAACACTAGCTACACTCGAGGCAAAACTGAACTTGTTGATAACATGCTGACATATACATTTTATAGTCCCTTGAGAGCATGAAAACAACAAGTTACAGCAAGCCGTCATGCAAGCAAAAGGCATGGAAATAACATACATAACATGCTCTTCAAGAATAACCACATGGCTACTTCTACAACATACTAGAACATGTCCCAAACACCATGGCAAAAGTGCAAAAGTTTATCCAGACTTAGCAAAATCTGGACATGCTGACAGATAAATTTTATAGCAACTTGAGGGCCTCATAATAACAACCTACAGCATGGCATCATGGAAAATAAGTGCATGGATAGCTAGAGCATAACATATACTTCAAGGAACATCCACTGGACAACCCTAAACATCCCCAACAAAGACGGTGGCATCATGGATACATGGCATAAAAATTAACAGATTCGCACTTAGCAGAAATTTAACATCATGATGACATGTTAACAAGCTTGTTGCACTCATTTCAAGACATAACATTGCATGAAAATGAATCCATCATGTAGAGCACATACTCAAGAGCAAAACTCATGTTGACACCTAGCTCATATGACACATGGATAAATATGCACAAGCAAGACAAAACATCATCTCATAACAAGTGCAGAAACTTATCAGCTAAATGCACTTTTGCAATAGAGATATACATGGCAATATGACACCTAACATGAATGCTACAGCAACCATCATGTAGAGCACTTCACAATGAAGATCTGGACATATCATTCACTCCATTCGGACCAACATGCACAAAGTTACTAGCTCACGAACATGCCAACAAATTTACACAGACAACTAGGGCTGAAACAGTTTCATCATGATGCACTCTTGCCATGAATATTAAGTCAACTAGATGGACTCTAACATGCATGAAACTGATACTAAAATGTAGAGCACGACGAGACAAACATTTGGACATATCACACGCGCAAAACGGAGCACCGAGCATCAAGTTATTGCATGATGAAGGAGGCAACAAATTTACTCAGATCCAGGACTTAGAGAAATATACCACACGAAAAAGTCAACGGTACGGGGATGTCCCGGCACAAGGAGATCCGGCCCGGGGGCGTGGTGTTTGGATGGACGGGTGGGTGGATCTGATCCACCCACCGATGGATCCGGAGAACGGGCGGCGGCTCGCCGGAGAACGGCTGGCGACGGCGACCGGTGGTGGCGGGCGGCGAAGCCGCGGCGGCGGAGGAGGCCAGCGGCGGCGGATGCGGCCGGAGGCACTGGCGCGCGAGGTGGCGGTGGCCGCGGGGCGCGGTGGCAGAGGTCCGCCGGCGGGAGGAGACGGCGGCCGGAGGAGGCGGTGGCCGGCGGGGACGGCGGCTCAAGCGCGGCGGCGGGAGCCGCTTGTGCACGGGGGCGAAGAAGGGCTGGCGGCAGAGGCGTCGTGGGCCGGAGGGGCCCAACCCGGGCCCCGGCGGGCCGGCGACGCGCGCGGGTGGAGAGTTCCTGCGGCGACATGTGGCGTGACCTGGTTGGGCGGGGAGGCGCGATCGGACGCGTCCGGCGGCGGCGGACGTGTCTGGCGTGCGGAGGAGCTATGGGACTAGGGTTTTATCCCGAAATGGAGGGGGTGGAGGTTTTTATAGGCATAGGGATCTAGGAAGGTCCAAATGAGGAGCGGTTTTCGCCCACACGATCACGATCCGACGACCGAGAGGATGGGAGTGGTTGTGCTGGGTTAGTGGGCTGATGTGGAGGGGTCTTGGGCCAAAACGAAGCGGAGCTTTTAGCCCACCAGGTGAACCGTTGTAGTATCAAATGACCTCCAAACGCGATGAAAATTGACAGGCGGCCTACACGTACTAAAACAACAACGTATGACAAGACTCACCTCATTCCGAGAACGATTCATGGCCACATAGGAAAGAAGGACTCGGGGGTGGCACGGACACGTGTGTGAGTGTCGGAACTCGAAACGGACAACGGGAAGAGACGAGCATGACCGGGTGCAAGTAACAACACGAATGCAATGCAATGCACATGATAACATGACATGGATGAAATGAACACACGCACGCGACAACAAGAAGAAACCTGAAATGAAAGAAGAGCCCAGAATGGAATTGATGAAGTCAACGTTGCATATATTGAAATAATTGGAAGGTATCACATATGGGGTGTTACACCGACGCCCTCAGGTGAGAGAGCATTAGCAACATCCAAATCTCCATGGTCCACAAAGTCGAGCGACTGATGTGACACCCTGATTTTTGCCCTCTTTTATTTCCCTGAGTTTTATTTGAATTTATTTTGAACCTAGGGAATTTTTGAATATTTTCATATGGACTTAAAAACTTGATAAAAAGTTCAAAGAAGAACCAAATATCTTTCATAGATAACCTTGATCATAAACTCACAATTCATTGCATCTCGACAAACACACCGCAAAAAGAGATTACATCGAATATATCTCCTCGAAGACCGATGAGAACTTTGTATTGACATCCGGAGAGAGAGAAGAAGCCATCTAGATACTAGCTATGGACCCGAAGGTCTGTGGTAAACTACTCACAACTCATGGTGAGGGCGATGATGCTGATGATGAAGGCTTCCGTGATGGATCCCCCTCCCGGAACAGGCTCCATGATGGGATCTCCACGGGAACAGCAGCTACGGCGGTGGAATTAGGGTTTTCTCTCTGCGTACGGAGTTTTTGGGGTACGTAGGTATATATAGGAAGAAGAGGGGCACCGGGGGCCACAGGGGCTGCCCTCGAGGCAGGTGGCGCGCCCTGGGAAGGGGGGCACGCCCCCACCCTTGAGGGTAGGCCCCTGTCCTCTGGATTGGCCCCAAAGTCTATCTTGCGTGATTTCTCCAAAAATATCTCCTGCGAAGGTTTCATTCCGTTTGGACTCCGTTTAATATTCCTTTTCTGCAAAACCCTGAAATAGGCAAAAAAACAGCAATCTGGATTGGGCCTTTGGGTTAGTAGGTTAGTCCCAAAAATGATATAAAAGTGAATGATAAAGCCCATTAAACATCCAAGACTCATAAATAATAGCATGGAACAATCAAAAATTATAGATACGTTGGAGACGTATCAAGCATCCCCAAGCTTAATTCCTGCTCGTCCTCGAGTAGGTAACTGATAAAGAAAGAATTTTTGATGTGAAATGCTAACCAATATAGTTTTTCAATGTAATTCTCTTAATTGTGGCATGAATGTTCAGATCTGAAAGATTCAAGATAAAAGTCTATATTGACATAAGAAATAACAATACTTCAAGCAATACTAACAAAGCAATCACGTCTTCTCAAAATACTATGGCTAAAGAAAGTTATCCCTTCAAAATCATATAGTGTTGGCTATGGTCCCTTATTATCACACAAAATATTCATATCATGCACAACCCCGATTTTAGCCAAGCATTTGTTTTCATGCTCTATCTTTTCAAACCTTTCAACTTTCACGCAATACATGAGCGTGAGCCGTGGACATAGCACTATGGGTGGAATAGAGGTGGTTGTGGAGAAGACAAAAAGAGGGGAATAGTCTCACATTGACTAAGCGTATCAACGGGCTATGGAGATGCCCATCAATAGATATCAATGTGAGTGAGTAGGGATTGCCATGCAATAGATGCACTAGAGCTAAATATGAATGAAAGCTCAACAAAAGAAACTTGTGGGTATGCATCCAACTTGCTTGCTCACGAAGACCTAGGGCATTTGAGGAAGCCCATCGTTGGAATATACAAGCCAAGTTCTATAACGAAAATTCCCACTAGTATATGAAAGTAACTAAACATGAGACTCTCTACAATGAAGAACATGGTGCTACTTTGAAGAACAAGTGTGGAAAAAGATAGTAGCAATTGTCCCTTTTCTCTTTTCTTTTATTTTTATTTCTTTTTTCCCTTTTCCCTTTTTTGGGCCTTTCTTTTTTTCTTTGGCCTTTCTTTTTTTTCCTTTTTTTGCGGAGGGGCTTTATAGATCCAGCCTTTCCTCCCATGGGACAATGCTCTATAAATGATGATCATCACACTTTCATTACAACACAAGATTACAACTCGATACTACAACAACAAAGTATGACTATATATGAATGCCTCCGGTGGTGTACCGGTATGTGCAATGAAACAAGAGTGACATGTATAAAAATTATGCATGGTGGCCTTGCCACAAATACGATGTCAACTACATGATCATGCAATGGCAATATGACAATATGATGCGTGTCATATAAACGGAACGGTGGAAAGTTGCATGGCAATATATCCCGGAATGGCTATGGAAATGCCATGATAGGTAGCTATGGTGGCTGTTTTGAGGAACAATATGGTGGCTGTTTTGAGGAAGGATATATAGTGGGTTTATGGCACCGGCGAAAGTTGTGCGGTACAAGAGAGGTCAGCAATGGTGGAAGGGTGAGAGTGCGTATAATCCATGGACTCAACATTAGTCATAAGAACTCATATACTTATTGCAAAAATATACGAGTCATCAAAACAAAGAAATCAACGCATGCCCCTAGGGGGGAGGTTGGTAGGAGTTAACCATCGCGCGCCCCCGACCTCCACACAAAGGTTGACATTCTACAAATACCTCATGCTTTAACTTAGTCACATAACGGTTCACCATACGTGCATGCTACGGGAATCACCAACCTTAACACAAATATTTATCAATTTCATAATTACTCCACTAGCATGACTCTAATATCACTATCCTCATGCCTCAAAATAATTATCAAGCATCCAACATCTCTTTCTATTCAATGCACTTGATGTGAATTTTTTTTACTACATTGACATTGGATGTTTATCATGCAAAGACTAGTTTCTTTAGCCTAAACACTTTACCATTCTGTTTTAATAGACTCTCAAATAGGTCTAAGTGAAGCATGAGAGTTCAACAATTTCTACAAAATATTACCGCCACCGTGCTCTAAAAGATATAAGTGAAGCACTAGAGCAAAAACTATTCAACTCAAAAGATATAAGTGAAGCACATAGAGTGTTCTAATAATTTCTAGGGCATATTTAGATTTATCAAATAGGTGTGTCCAGCAAGGATTATTGTGGCAAACTAACAAGCAAAGACTCAAATTATACAAGACGCTCCAAGAAAAACACATAGCATGTTGCGAATAAAAATATAGCTCCAAGTATAGTTACCGATGGATGAAGACGAAAGAGGGGATGCCTTCCCGGGGCATCCCCAAGCTTAGGATTTTGATTGTCTTGAATTTACTTGGGGTGCCAGGGGAATCCCCAAGCTTAGGCCTTTGCTAATCCTTGTTCCATAGTCCATCAAAGCAATACTCAAAACTTGAATACTTCACAACACAAAACTTAGACAAAAATTCTCGTGAGCTCCGTTAGTAAGAGAAAGCAAACCACCACTCAAAGGTACAGCAAGGAATTCATTCATTGTTTATATTGGTGTTAAACATAATGTACTATAAGTTATCTATGGTTCATATCCTCCAATATTACTCATAGATGCATCGGAATAAGCAAACAACACACGAAAAACAGAATCTGTCAAAAACAGAACAGTCTGTAGTAATCTGCTGGGTTCGCCTACTTATGTAACTCCAAAAAATTCAAACTAAATTGGTAAATTTGCACAATTTGTCTACCAATCATCATAAAAAAGAATCAACTAAAAATCGCGCTCCAGTAAAATCTGAAGACTACTTTAGCGAGCGCTAATGATTCTGTTTTTCACGGCAAGATCATATAAACTTCACACAAGTCTTACCAAAGGCTCTACTTGGCACAAACACTAAACAAAACATGAAAACACATCTAATCATAGGCTAGATGCCATATTTATTCCCAAACAGCAACAAAAACAAAAAACATAAAATTGGGTTGCCTCCCAACAAGAGCTATCATTTTACGCCCCTAGCTAGGCACGATACAAGATAGATCTAGGTATTGCCATCTTTGGAAGGCAATCCATAAGTGGCTCTCATGATAGATTCATATGGTTATTTGATTTTATTTCTAGGAAAGTTTTCCATGCCTTTCCTTAACGGAAATAGGAATCTAATATTTTCCTTCCTTCATATCAATAATTGCACCAATCGTTCTAAGGAAAGGTCTACCAATAATAATAGGACATGAAGGATTGCAATCTATATCAAGAACAATGAAATCTATGGGCACATAATTCCTATTGGCAACAATAAGAACATAATTAATTCTTCCCATAGGTTTCTTAATAGTGGAATCCGCAAGATGCAAATTTAAAGAACAATCATCAAACTCATGGAACCCTAGCAAATCACACAAAGTTTTTGGGATAGTGGAAACACTAGCACCCAAATCACACAAAGCATAGCATTCATGATCTTTTATTTTTATTTTGATAGTAGGTTCCCATTCATCATAAAGCTTTCTAGGTATAGAGACTTCCAACTCAAGTTTTTCTTCATAAGATTGCATCAACGCATCAACTATATGTTTAGTGAAAGCTTTATTTTGACTATAAGCATGCGGAGAATTTAGCACGGATAGCATCAAGGAAATACAATCAATCAAAGAGCAATTATCATAATTGAATCCCTTGAAATCAAAAGTAGTGGGTTCATCACTATGCAAAGTTTTAATCTCTTCAATCCCACTTTTAGCAATTTTAGCATTAAGACCTAAAAACTCTGAATTACTGGGACACCTTAAAGCAGAATCATCTCCAATCCTATTTTCATCAACATTAATACTAGCAAACAAGGATCTAATAGGAGACACACCAATAACTTTTAGATCTTCATCTTTATTTTCATGCTCTTCCGGTTTAGCAGCCATCTTATTAATCAAGGTGGACTGTTTATTCGAAATTTGGGCAATTAAGTTCTCAAGATGAACAAACTGAGATTTCAAGCCATAAAATTCCTTGGTCATATTGATACGTCTCAAACGTATCTACTTTTCCAAACACTTTTGATATAGTTTTGACCTCATTCTTGCATGATTTGGACTAAACTAACCCGGACTGACGCTGTTTTCAGCAGAGCTGCCTGTATGGTTTATTTGTGTGCAGGAAAACGGATTTTTAAGCATCTCAGAAAAATCCACGAAAAATCACGAAAAATCCACGCACCCGATGAAACAAAATGCCATAAGTGGGGCCAGAGGGGGGCCAGGGGGTGCCCAGGCGCCCTGTGGGCGCCCCCCCCCCGGGTCGCGCCGGGGGGGGCGCCTGGGTGGGCCCCACACCCCCTGGTGCCCTACTTTAGCCCGTATTTTTCCTCCCGACGCAGAAATCCTAGATCGGAAGTCCTTTCGCTGTTTTTCATCGCGGAGCCGCCGCCACCCTCTGTTCTTCTTCGGGAGGGCTAATCTAGAGGCTGATTTGGCCTCCGGAGAGGGGAGATCGTCGCCATCATCATCATCATCACCACTCCATCATCCCTCCATGACTTCCCCCTTCATGTGTGAGTAATTCCCTTGCTGTAGGCGAAGGGGATGGTAGGGATTGGATGAGTTAGATCATGTAATAGTTCGTCAGATTGTTGGGGGCATGTTGCCTATCATCTAGTATGGTGTTTATCATCTTTGCTACAACTTGTTATTCTTAATGCTTGACACTTAGGGCTCGAGTGCCATGATTTCATATCTGAACCATATGTGTTTGCATGAATATATTTGTGTTCTTGATCCTATCTATGAGTTGTATGCACCTGTTACGGTTCGGAACCGGCGATCCCAAAAGTGACAGCTTGGGACACCAAAGGGGATGGTCCGTAGTTTGAGGATTACATGTATGCATTGAGTTCATTGCTTTGTTCCGGTGCTCTTTGACAGGAGCACCTTAATATCCATTAGTTCCTTTTGGCCCCGTTCGTAGCGGGATGGTAGGACAAAAGATGTTGTGCAAGTTCTTATTGCAAGCACGTACAACTACCTACGGGATACATGCCTAATGTTTGATATTTGCCTAGATGATCATTACTTTTCCGTGTGCCGTGCCCCGAGTTAGAAACTATCTCATCCATGCAACGCCCAACCATCCATCTCCCTAGCCTACAGTATTTTAAACCTTGCTTGTCACTAGTTGCTACTTCTGGCATTTACTACCGCTATTTATTTTGCTGTTTACTTTTACTATTACTATCATCACTATCATATCGCTGTTACCGCTTATCTTTTGTTGCAAGTTAGTATATTTCAGGTGCGGTTGAATTGACAACTCAACTGTTAAAGCTTATAAATACTCTTTGGCTCCCCGTGTGTCGAATCAATAAATTGGGTTATTCTTACCCGCGAAGACTATCTCGATCCCTTACGGTTGAGGGTTATCAAGTACCGTTTTCTGGCGCCGTTGCCGGGGAGCATAGCAATATTTACAAGTCTACTTGAGGTATCCTACCTGCTGCACTTTATTCGCTATGGGTAAGAAAGGAGACCCCAAGGTTTCGATCTTACGATCCACTACAAGAAGAGGTACTGCTCTGAGCACTAGTGCTACACTTGATTCACCTTCTGTTATGAGTAAGTTCGCCTCACCACCATCACATGATGCTCCTACTGAATCTGTTACTATGTCTGATACACTTGATGATGCTTCTACTACTTTTGATGATGATATTAGTTCACTTGGTTATGCTCTTGAGAAACAAATTACTGCTGCTGCTGAAAAATATGGAATTGAACTTCCTGTTACTCGCTACCATATTGGTGAAACTTATGATTATCCTGAATTGAGTAAACTCCAGGAGAGGCTCCTTGATGATGATTACTATATACTTGATGAAGATTTATGCAGGGAACTGACAGAGTTTGCCGGCTCTGACCCTGAAACTATTAAGAAAATATTTGAAAAACACTCTTTGAAAAACAAAACCGTTCCTAATCCTGAGTTTGCTACATCTCCTATATGCATTGATGATCCTGATTTTGATTTCTCTGTTGATCTTTCACTTATACCTATGGTTGAAGCTGACCCCTTTTATGGCAGAGAAAATGATGATGCTATTGCACACCTAACTACACTTGGTGAACTAGGTAGCCTGTTTACCACAGATGAGAAGATACGCTACTTTTATGTGACCAAGCTTCTTCCTTTCTCGTTGAAGGAAGGTGCTAAAGCATGGTATGATTCACTCCCATGCGGTTCTATTAAGAGTCCTCAGGACTTAGCTCACTCTTTTGTTGATAAGTACTTTCCTGCTCATATGCAACATGCTGCTTTACAAAGAATTTATAATTTTAAACAGTTGCAGGATGAGTCCCTCCCTAAAGCTTGGGGGAGGTACTGGGGTTTGATTCAAGCTAGACCAGGACATGGAGTTCCTAAGAATGAATTAATTGATATATTCTATGCTGGTCTAACTGATGAATCTAGGTCCTATTTGGACAGTTGTGCTGGTTGTGTTTTCAGGAAAAGAACACCGGACGATGCGGAAGATCTAATGGGCAGGATTGCCAAAAACCATGAAGATTGGTCCGTCCCTGAACCACCTCCACCAACAAAGAAGAGGGGCATGTTTGTTCTGAGCCCCGAGGACATGCGAGAAGCAAAGAAGTCTATTAAAGAGAAAGGTATTAAAGCTGAAGACGTGAAGAATCTACCCCCTATTGAGAAGTTGTGTGAGCCTACCACTCACCCTCCTATGGTAGAGGTACACTCTCTTTTAGATTTCAACGCAAGTGACATCCCTCATGGTAAACCTCCTGATCAATGTTTATATGAGTTTGATAATTTTATTATGAAACAGAATCATTTTAATGAGAGGATAGAAAGTCAGTTGCATGATAATTCCCTTGCTATCAAAAAATTGCTTGGTGTTTTAGATAGAACAGTTAATGATGTTCAATGTCTTGTGAAGCATTTTCATATGGTTCAAACTCAGCTTGATCAAATTTCTAATGTGCAAAGAGATTTGCTTGCTAACAATGCCAAACAAGATAAATTGCAGGCTTTTGGGATTAAGACCCGAGGAGAAACTAGTACTCAAGATCCTCTTTATCCAGAGGGACATCCGAAGAGAATTGAGCAAGATTCTCAAATGCAGGAAGAAGAAATTGTTGTCTCTCCAAATAAGAAAAAGAAACATAAAGAGACTGACAATTCTAATGATCCTATTGCAGATGAAGAGCCAGCTATTGATCCCAACAGTGTATCTATCTCCGATGCTGAGACTGAAGACGGTGCTGAACCTGAAGGTAATGATAATGAGAAGAATGATCCGCCTGAAGTTGGAGAGGAAGAAGCACCTGAAAAATGTAAGAGGTACACTAAAGAAGACTTCATCGCAAGAAAACATGGGAAGGAGAAAGAACCATGGGTACAGAAACCCATGCCCTTTCCAGGTAAGTCCATCAAATCTAAAGAAGAAGAGCATTACAATAAGTTTTGTGAATGGATTAAACCTCTTTTTCTTCAAATTCCTTTGACTGATGCTATTAAGTTACTTCCTTATTCAAAATATATGAAAGATATTGTCACTAACAAAAGAAAAGTTCCTAATGATGCAATATCTACTATGCTTGCTAACTATTCTTTCAGTGGAAAGATTCCTGAGAAGCTCGGTGATCCAGGTATACCCACCATTCCTTGCTCCATAAAGAATAATTATGTCAAAACTGCTTTATGTGACCTTGGAGCGGGAGTGAGTGTTATGCCTCTCTCTCTTTACGAGAGGCTCTGTTTAGAGAAACTAATTCCTACAGATATCTCCCTTCAGATGGCTGACAAGTCAACCGCTGTTCCGATAGGTATTTGTGAGGATGTTCCAGTTGAAGTTGCTAATTGTTTAATTCTTACTGATTTTGTTGTGCTTGACATGCCCGAGGATGGGAGCATGTCCATTATTCTTGGTAGACCTTTCCTTAACACCGCAGGTGCTATTATTGATTGCAACAAAGGGAAGGTTACCTTTCATGTGAATGATAATGAACACACGGTATATTTTCCGAAGAAGACCGACAGGAGGCATGCCCTCAACTCTATAGAGAATATCGAGACCGTGAAAATTGGAGAATGGGACTGTCCACTACATGTGCCTCACAAATACAAAACTATCATGGTAGGGACAATGTCCATCAAGGTAAAAGTTCAGTGATTACTTTGTAGGAGGTGATACTTTTTGCTCTATATATCGCTTGTTTGTTGGTAAGACTTGATCAACCTTACTAGTAAACGTGTTTTATATGGATAAAAAGTTGAGCTTTCTATGTTTTCATTTGTTTTTAGTATTGTCCTACTTGCTGTACCAAGTATCTATGTTTTTGAAGCTTCACAATACTACTAACTACTTCAAGTTTTCAGAGGGTTTCACAGCTTTTTGAACTTCGAAAAAAATTCAACAGTGAAGTTTTCAGAAAAATTCCAGAAAAATTATATTAAAATTTTCCACAACGGGAGAGACCCGGAAAGTCCTGGGGCCAGCCAGGGGGGCCACCAGTGGCCCAGGCGGCCAGCTGGCGCGGCCCAGCCCCTGGCCGCGCCCATAGGGCGCCTGGGGCCCACGGGACCCCCCTCCAGAAATGAGTTTGTTAGGAAGGGCAAAAGGATGGCTTGAGAAGAGGAGGCCCGCACACTCCGATCGAGTCACTAGAGCCGCAGCTTCACCATCGACTGCTAGGGTGAGCTATAATGAAGATCATGTGCCCCTGGAGTTGTTGGAAGATACAAGTCCAGCACGTGCGATGACATATCCATGTGACGAATTCATGGAAGCTGCGGGAATCAAGGATGAGTTTTATAATCTTTGTGCTAATGCAGGTTTGACACGGCTCGTCACCAGCCGTGTTACTCAATATCAAAAACTCACCTCCATTTTCATTAACAGTTTTAGATATAATCCTGAATCAGGTGCTATTGAGTTTAAAATTTATAATGATCTTATCACCATGACTTTGCGAAATTTTTGTGAAGTAATAGGTGTGCCGAATGTTGGGAGGACGGCAAGGATGGCTACTCAGCCCTCCGAGCTGAAAACCGTCATCAACTCTCTCTGCAGCATGGGTACGAGGGATATTCATTGGTCGAAGATCTCCAGTATCTTGTTTCCTCACCTCAGGTATTTTGCATATTATATTGCTAGAGGGGTGTTAGCTCGTGACAACACGAGCAGCATTTCTGCTCCGGATATTGCTATCCTGGCAGCAGCCCTCTCAGGGAGGTCTGATTATAATATTGGTACCTTAATTGCTCGACGCCTTGCTATGAACGGTAACAAGGGGGACTTATATGGTGGCATTTATGCCACGCTTATCTTAGAGCATCTTGGAGGCAACCCACATCCTGATGATACTCCTTTTACTTATTTAAGCTTTGATCTTGCTGCTATGAAAAGGCATAAGTTTGTTACCATGGGTTCTGAGCTTGATAACCTTGTTTATATCTTGCGTTTCGGAACGACCGCGGAACGCGAGATCCGTCTACCTGCACCTCTTTTGTTTGATTTTTCTCGCAGGAACGGATGGTCCTTTGATGTTGTCCAGCTCGACGAGTTCATGGTCCAGCATCAGTTCCATAACCCCATGGAGGGGGTTGTGCCCGACGAGGAGAGGCACGGTGAGATACCACATTTTAAGGATGAGACCGCCACCGAGTTTGGTGAAGGGTCTTCCTCTGTTTGGCGCTCGGAACCTTCCTCGTGGGAGACTCCGAGGAGTTCAGTGTACGCGCCATCATCCTTCTACGACCCTTGGTCTCACCACCATACCCCCGGAGCAGGAGGCTCCTGGGGGCAGTAGCTGCTACCAACTTAGGCTAAAAGCCTAAGCTTGGGGGAGTATGTGCCCTTCTCACTTTTCCATTGTATTATCCGTTTTATTCACTTTGATCTTTTCGAAGTTTTTACCCGTTCTTCTTTATTCCTCTATTCGCAAAAACAACAAAAAAAAATTCTCTTTCTTTTGCTTTGTTTTCAACTTTTGAAAAAAAAAAGATTTCCTTTCTCTCTTTAGTTTGCTTTGTTTTCAGAGATCAGCTCGAGTCCGTGATGGCATTTGATTATATTTCCTACGTTCGATCGTGCAAGTGACAAGCAGTAATGACGAAGATCGACTGAAAGGAAGCAACAAGGAAGACCGGTATGAACTCTTATTGTTTCTACTTTTGTACATATGCCTGTACTTATGATCTAGATACCAGCTTGTAGCGACATAGTGCTATGTTTACAATGCTACTCCAGTGGTTCATGCTTTCCTTGTGGCTAGTCTCGAATAACTAGAGTATATAATGTGTTATTGAAATGATCTACATGCATTGCACTGTTCATAGTCTGGTATACTAAGGTGGTATTTCCCTTTAGAGAATTTTTGGATTGACTTGGCACATGCTTACACATGTTTAAGACTAAAAGTCTACTTTGCCTTGATGATCTTTGAGTTTTAGAATAGTTATATCACTTTCATGCCCGATTCAATGTTGCTTTGTCGCTCTCCATGATTATGACCGTTATTGCTCTCTAGTTGGTCGCTTCCCAGTCTTTTGCTAAACCTCCACCCGTACTAAGCGGAATGACTGCTTGTGCATCCAAAACCTTTAAACCTGTTATGCCATATGAGTCCACTATACCTTCCTATACATGGTATTTACCTGCCATCCCTAACGAAGACTTTCATGTACCATCTCGAAATTAATCAAAAGCATTTCCCTTTTTGTGCCTATGTTTTAGCTCATGAGGAAGTAGTAGTTAATTCATGATCTCTTTAAGTTGGACAAGTTTCACCCCTGGATTGCATGCATAATGTGCAAACCCCTAATATGAAAAGGAACTGGCATTGAGTGCGCCCGGCTCAAAAAGATAATATAACAAACAAACCCTCCTTCACGCTTTGTTCATGAGAAATCAGAAAACTTTGGCAGTGATAAACAAAGGAGATTAAGAGGATGTGATCGTCCTCATGCGGGAGCCGTTCCTCGAGACTTGTCTATCTTAAAAAGTGATTGAGTTATCTGCTAGCATTCGTTGACGAAATATGCACCTCTCAAAACATATTTACTTCTGTTTTTAAAACCGAGAGCTCTGGTACATGTTTAGTTTTTGTTTCCGATCACGGATTTCAACTTTGCCAATAAAAGCCACGGTTCGAGAGTCTCACCTTATTTCTTCAAAGCACTAACTAGGAGAGCATAATTGTCATTCTGAGTGTAATGTGCATTGTCCCAAAGTATTACATTGTCTTCTGCATACTTGTGATATGATTTATTCTGAAATTCTTAGTTCTAGTCTCCTTTAAAACTCTGGAGGAGTCTCTGCATTTATGTTTTGCTTCACTCATGGAGGCTAGCGAGATACCACCTTAATATGCTCAAGCTATGTGCAATGTGATCTTGTCTTGATTTTCGGTAATATATTGTTTACTCTTAATTATTTGTGACTGGTCACTCGGAAGGAGGATTGCTCCTTGCATTGTTCTCATAAGTACTGTTTTAATACTTGCTGAAATCTTTTCGTAGTACATGCTTATATACATCTAATGAAGCAAAAGAGTTTGTCAAAGTTTTCTTTGTCGCGTCCAGTTCGTTGAACTGAATTGCTTGAGGACAAGCAATATGCTAAGCTTGGGGGAGTTGATACGTCTCAAACGTATCTACTTTTCCAAACACTTTTGATATTGTTTTGACCACATTCTTGCATGATTTGGACTAAACTAACCCGGACTGACGCTGTTTTCAGCAGAGCTGCCTGTATGGTTTATTTGTGTGCAGGAAAATGGATTTTTAAGCATCTCAGAAAAATCCACGAAAAATCACGAAAAATCCACGCACCCGAAGAAACAAAATGCCAGAAGTGGGGCCAGAGGGGGGCCAGGGGGTGCCCAGGCGCCCTGTGGGCGCCCCCCCCCCCCCTGGGCCGCGCCGGGGGGCGCCTGGGTGGGCCCCACACCCCATGGTGCCCTACTTTAGCCCGTATTTTTCCTCCCGACGCAGAAATCTCAGATCGGAAGTCCTTTCGCTGTTTTTCGTCGCGGAGCCGCCGCCACCCTCTGTTCTTCTTCGGGAGGGCTAATCTGGAGGCTGATTTGGCCTCCCGAGAGGGGAGATCGTCGCCATCGTCATCATCATCACCACTCCATCATCCCTCCATGACTTCCCCCTTCATGTGTGAGTAATTCCCTTGATGTAGGCGAAGGGGATGGTAGGGATTGGATGAGTTAGATCATGTAATAGTTCGTCAGATTGTTGGGGGCATGTTGCCTATCATCTAGTATGGTGTTTATCATCTTTGCTACAACTTGTTATTCTTAATGCTTGACACTTAGGGCCCGAGTGCCATGATTTCAGATCTGAACCATATGTGTTTGCATGAATATATTTGTGTTCTTGATCCTATCTATGAGTTGTATGCACCTGTTACGGTTCGGAACCGGCGATCCCAAAAGTGACAGCTTGGGACACCAAAGGGGATGGTCCGTAGTTTGAGGATTACATGTATCCATTGAGTTCATTGCTTTGTTCCGGTGCTCTTTGACAGGAGCACCTTAATATCCATTAGTTCCTTTTGGCCCCGTTCGTAGCGGGATGGTAGGACAAAAGATGTTGTGCAAGTTCTTATTGCAAGCACGTACAACTACCTACGGGATACATGCCTAATGTTTGATATTTGCCTAGATGATCATTACTTTTCCGTGTGCCGTGCCCCGAGTTAGAAACTATCTCATCCATGCAACGCCCAACCATCCATCTCCCTAGCCTACACTATTTTAAACCTTGCTTGTCACTAGTTGCTACTTCTGCCATTTACTACCGCTATTTACTTTTGTTGTTTACTTTTACTATTACTATCATCACTATCATATCGCTGTAACCGCTTATCTTTTGTTGCAAGTTAGTATATTTCAGGTGCGGTTAAATTGACAACTCAACTGTTAAAGCTTATAAATACTCTTTGGCCCCCCGTGTGTCGAATCAATAAATTGGGTTATTCTTACCCGCGAAGACTATCTCGATCCCTTACGGTTGAGGGTTGTCACATATCATCAAGGTCTTTATTCATAAACTCCATAAACGTTTTCTGTTCTTTAAGCTCACTTCTGAAGAAGTAATTATGCTCAAATTGTATAGTCATAAAATATCTAACATTGTTTTCAATCTCCTCCAGCCTCTTGAGGTGAGGGTCACCGCTAGAAGGAAGAGCCATAAAAACAAGCAATCAATCCAACACACACAAGCAAACAAGAGGCAAGCGAACAAAAAACACACGGCGGAAGAAGGGTGAATAAAACGGCAAAGGTGAAGTGGGGGAGAGGAAAACGAGAGGCAAATAAATGTAGTGCAAAGGATAAGGGTTTGTGATAGGTACTTGGTATATGACTTTTGCGTAAACCTCCCCGGCAACGGCGCCAGAAATTCTTCTTGCTACCTCTTGAGCTTGCGTTGTATTCCCTCGAAGAGGAAAGGGAGATGCAGCACAGTAGCGTAAGTATTTCCCTCAGTTTTTGACAATCAAGGTATCAATCCAGTAGGAGACCACGCGCCAGTCCCTCGCACTTGCACAAACAAATAAGAACTTCGCAGCCAATGCGATAAGGGGTTGTCAATCCCTTTACGGTCACTTACGATAGTGAGATCTGATAGAGATGATAGTTTATATTTTTGGTATTTTTGGTTTAATAAAATAGAAAATAAACGACGAAGATATAAATTGACGGGAAAGTAATATGATAGAGATAGACCCGGGGGCCATAGTTTTCTCTAGTGGCTTCTCTCATGATAGCGATATTCTACGGCGGGTAAACAAATTACTGTCGAGCAATAGATAGAAAAGCGAATAATTATGAGACTATCTAGGCATGATCATTGTATATAGGCATCACGTACGAGACAAGTAGACCGACTCCTGCCTGCATCTACTACTATTACTCCACACATCGACCGCTATCCAGCATGCATCTAGTGTATTGAGTTCATACGAACAGAGTAACGCCTTAAGCAAAATGACATGATGTAGAGGGATAAAATCAAGCAATATGATGGAAACCCCATCTTTTTATCCTCAATGGCAACAATACAATACGTGCCTTGCTGCCCCTACTGTCACTGGGAAAGGACACCGCAAGATTGAACCCAAAGCCAAGCACTTATCCCATTGCAAGAACTATAGATCTAGTAGGCCAAACCAAACCAATAATTCGAAGAGACTTGCAAGGATATTATGAGCACACATAAAAAGTCCAGAGAAGAACCAAATATCTTTCATAGATAACCTTGATCATAAACTTACAATTCATCGGATCTCAACAAACACACCGCAAAAAGAGATTACATCGAATAGATCTCCTCGAAGACCGAGGAGAACTTTGTATTGAGATCCGGAGAGAGAGAAGAAGCCATCTAGATACTAGCTATAGACCCGAAGGTCTGTGGTAAACTACTCACAACTCATGGTCAGGGCGATGATGATGATGATGATGAAGGCCTCCGTGATGGATCCCCCTCCCGGAACATGCTTCAAGATGGGATCTCCACGGGAACAGCAGCTATGGCGGTGGAATTAGGGTTTTCTCTCCGCGTACGGAATTTCTAGGGTACGTAGGTATATATAGGAAGAAGAGGGGCACCAGGGGCTGCCCTCGAGGCAGGGTGCGCGCCCCCCACCCTCGAGGGTGGGCCCCCTGTCCTCTAGCTTGGCCCCGGAGTCTATCTTGCATGATTTTCTCCAAAAATATCTCCTGCGAAGGTTTCATTCCGTTTGGACTCCGTTTGATATTCCTTTTTTGTAAAACCCTGAAATAGGCAAAAAACAGCAATCTGGACTGAGCCTTTGGGTTAGTAGGTTAGTCCCAAAAATGATATAAAAGTGAATGATAAAGCCCATTAAACATCCAAGACTTCATAAATAAAAGCATGGAACAATCAAAAATTATAGATACGTTGGAGAGCTCGAGCTCACCGGCGATCCCCTCCGGTCGTCGCGCTAGCTCCAAACCCTCTCAGGCCAGGGCGACCTTACCAGAGCCTCCGCCACTCTCTGGTGGAGCCGTTCCACCTAGTTGGATCTGCTGGAGACGTCGTTGCACGCCGTCTTCTTCAACTCCGGCGACCACCCCGTCCTGCCTCCGCCTACGAGCTCATTTCTGACGCCGTCCGACCACCCCTACCTACTCTACGGGTATGGGCAGGTGCGCCTCGAACTCCTCCATCGATCTATCCCTCCCATCTTGACCAAGGACCCGCGTCGCCGGCGTGCGCTCCGGCGAGGCTGCGGCCGCCCCTGTTCTTTTCCCCCTCTCCCCCTCACCTGACTAGCGGGGCCCGCTAGTCAGCCCCTCTGTACCCGCACGAAGCGGTACGAGTGGTGGCGCCCTGGGCTTTTACGCCTTCGACGTCA
>LR738711.1:674908974-674961075 GCA_902687465.1 Secale cereale
CCTTCAGTCTGTTTATTTAAATTAAATTTAAATATATTCCAGAGAACTTCAAACTGCAATAACTTTTTAACCATAAGTCCAAATGAATTGATTCTTTTTGCATTGTGTTCTTTGTGAAGAAATCTTGCAGCACAACAAAAATGAGACCATTTGGTGCTGTGTAGATTTTCTGGTGAATTTATGAATGATTCTTGATATTTTCTTTTTGTACTTTTAATTATTTTCAGAAGGTGAAGCTTGTCTCGAGGATCACCAGGAGGCTTGTGAACCTCATTTGCACTAAGGCAAGCCACAGCAACATTTTCATAGTGCCATTTCAATATTTGTCCAACTTGAATAAATGATTTAATTTATACATATGAGTTATTTTTGTTAAAAACTTTTTGTTGGTTGCTGTATTTAGTTGTTTCATTTAGTTTACAGAAAGTTGGATAGCTAGAAGAAAGTTTGGATCATTGAGAACTACTATGGATATGCATATAACTAGCTATGTGAAGTTATTTTGTTTTACATAAGAATTATGATTTTTTTTGCTGGAATATGTTATGTTTTTAATTGAAAGTAAATCATGACCAGAATAATATTGAAGTTGTGATGCTTAATTTTAGTAAAGTAAAGTTGACCCAGTTATTTTTGTAATACACGTGGTATGTTGCATTCCATGGCATTTTATGGCACCGGTTATTTATTTTCTTTATGTTGAAACTGTCAATAACTCAACTGGAATAAATTGTTGACCGGGTCATGGTGCCACTGAATCGAGTTTTTCCCAGTGCAACCACATTTGCCTTTATGGGAAGGTCTTTATTCGGTCCGTTGTCATGTCTCTTGTCGGTATCTCCAAATAGGGAAGGTTATGGGCATGCAGTACCCTGGCCCAGTAAGCAGACATAACCTTGTGTGCCCGTTGTTAAGTTTATGGTACCGAGTCCCCGTTTGGGACAATTGTTGTTTGGCCACGACGGTGGTCGGTGTGCCTTTGGTAGGCATAAGGCCACCCAGGACTGTTCCAGTGGGAAATGAGTCGGAGTGGCCGGGAGATTGTCATGGCAATGGAATAGTTTTGTCGGAACGCTGTTGGTCCACCCGAATGGGAAAGCGAGGCCATGGGTTCCGTGGTGTGGGTACAGTGCATTACCTCTGGAGAGTGTAATTAATCTATCGATAGCCGAGTCCATGGTCACGGACACGCTCGAAAGTAAAGTCACACCATGGGTCAACATATAATAAAATTTTGCTTACTAAGTTCTAAATGTTTGTACTATAAAAATGGTGGAAGAGCCACCGAGATGATTTGAGGCCAAGTATGGTCAGGGTGGTGATAGCCGAAAAGATCACGATTTATGTCCTGTTGAGACGAACAGGTTTATAGTTTAATAAAAATCACCATGGGTAAGTCAGACCGAGGTTCTGTTTTCACAAAGGCATGAGTACATCATGTTAGTTAATGAATACCCAAGTTTGTTGCTGCATTTTAACAATTGAATAATTATCATGATATTGTTTGTCATTATGATTTTGTTTGCTGTAAGCTTGCAAGTACATTCAATGTACTGACCTGGCGTGTCATGCCAGGTTTCAGGAAAGTTTCGCTGGAAAGGAGTGTCGTCCGAGTCTAGACAGTGTCCACATCGGTGTCCCTGTGAGATGGAGTTCCGCTACGAAGTCGTTCCGCTGCTGCGTAGTTTTACGACCGAGGCCTTTTAAGTTCATTAAATAATGTACATATTGTCCAGCCGCACCGTGTGTGCCGCTTGGCCTTGCTACTTGTTGTAATATAAAACTATGGTCCGCTAGTATCAATAAAGCGGTTGTTTCTGTACCAAGATGTTGTGTGTTGCCAGAAGACAAGGTCTCTAGGCTGACAATGCAAGGTAAACCGGTCGCTCTGATCCGGGATGCCACAACGCTTGGTATCAGAGTCGCGCTGATTGTAGGACACGTTAGACTAAGACGTGCTAATTAAACACCAGATACGCGTTTAGGTTGAGTGTCGGTTGTCTGTATAGCTGGTTATTGCTTTGCATATACTTGTCTTATTTTTCTGCTAACCCAATGATGGTTGTGAGTGTAGATGGCTCCAGTGCCGAATCCGTGCCAGTTGCAGCAGATGCCGTACACATCACCGCACCTCCTTCGCAACGTGTGGTGTCGGCTGTACCCTCATGGAGATGACCCAGTTTATCGTGTGTACCGGGAACGCCTAGCAGACTCAATAAATAAATATCAGGTAGTGGTGACTCTGTGCGTCAGTTCTGACTCCAGCTCTTACACTCATACCTCTCGGAGCAGTTATGCTTCTACCGCTTCATAGGCCGTCCAATTTGCTGCAGTCGAGATCCTTGTTCAGCTTCGTCACAGTAAGGTCTACATGCAGAACCACCCAGGTTTCCAATACTATCCTTCTCTGCACGACAACGGTCGTGTTCATTTCCTTGAGATTGATCCGGAGTCCGATAGTGTTGCTAGCCATCTTTCCCGTTATATTACTGCTAGCTACCTCATGATCCACGAGCTGGCACGCGAGTTGACTAACACTCGTATTGCCTTAGCCACTACTAGGTTTGTCACCATTCCCGCCTCCATGGGATTTACCCCGTACGTCCCTAGTTTCGCTTCTTCTATTTCACCAGTAACCCCTCCTAGTAGCTCGGTGTAATGCCCAGGATGGGACTATACCTCCTACGTGTCGAGGCACGACTTAAAGGTATAAGACCATTCTGGAATGATCTCAAGTTTGGTATCTTTGCACGACTCATGAAAAATAGTGATGAAATTGCAAAATGAGATAGTTGGCTTACACTCGCCACTTCACACAATACATTACATAAGCAAAACATCACAACCCGACTACGGGCGAAAATCCAAAAGAAAGATACCAAAAACAACATAAAGCCACAGGTCCGAATCGCCCCTAGTAGAAACCACTACTGATCGTCGAAACGTCACAAGCATATGGCCACTCTCTTCATCGAGCTCCCAGTGAAGCACTTGAACCAGCTCCTGCATCATTCTCGGCTGAACCTGCATCTGGTGTTGTAGTATCTGTGAGCCACGAGGACTCAGCAATCCCATAACCATGGGTATCAAGACTAGCAAAGCTTTATGGGTAGGAAGAGGTAAAGTGGTGAGGTTGCAGCAGCGGCTAAGCATAATATGGTGGTTAACTTACGAGTACAAGAATAAGATGAGCTTCTACGCAAACGGTCGCAAACTAGTAGTGATCGCTAAAGATCCTGAACTACCTACGAGTCAAACATAACCCCATCGTGTTCTCTTCTCAAAGTGAAAAGAGACAGTCACGATTACTCACACAGTTGTGTGTTTTACTTCGGATCCTCTGTCAAGTTTTCTACAACCGGACATTAACAAATTCCAATCTGCCACATAACCGCGGGCACGGCTTTCGAAAGATTATAACCCTGCAGGGGTGTCCCAACTTAGCCCATCACAAGCTCTCACGATTAGCTGAAGTGATAAATATAATATCATCACCCCTTATCTTAGGGAAATCCGATCAGGCTCGGCATCTCAGCGCATAAGACATTTCGACAATGGTAAAACTAGTCCAGCAAGACCTCCCGGCGTGCCGACACCCTGATAGTAGCCGTGCGTATCTCGTCTCAGGCCACGTCCGGATGAGCAGTACGTACAGTAACCGAAGACCCCAGATAACTCGGTGGCACCGCAAGTGGCTCTAGTTTGGGACCAACACCATCAGCACTTGTCCCCCCTGTTATGTAGAATTAAGAACCCGGGGACATGACCCCCTATTCAATTTAATTAATTAATTAAGTTGTTATTATGAGAAAATTAAAACCAATGTTGGGCCTTGCTGGAGGAGTTTTATTCAAAGTCGAACTGTCAAGGGGTCCCCATCCACCCATCGTGTAAGGAACGCAAAATCAAGGAACATAATGCCGGTTTATCGGCGCCTAAGGTGGCATGAGTGGAACAAAACACCGAGAAAAAGGCCAAGCCTTCCACCCATGCCCAGTATATAGGTGTGTTAATAATAATTATAGATATTGTGATATTCCAACAACAAGTTCCCTCCTGGAACGAACTTCATCTTCACCTGCAACTAACAACGCTATAAGAGGGGCTGAGCAAGCGGGTAACATAGCCAAACAATGGTTTTGCTAGGAAGGTTTCAAAGGTTAGAGGTTTCATGGCAACAAGGAGAGGCTGACATAAAAGATGGGTAGCGCGACATGTAACGATAGCATCGAGACAACTAAGCATGGCAATGGTAGTAAAGGTATCCGAGGGCATGATCATCTTGCCTGGGATTCCGCAAGGGAGAAGAACGGGTCCATGAAGTAGTCGAACGGATCCTCACAACTCCGGACCGGAACCGAAGCTAACAAGAGAAGCAACCGGAAAGAAGCAAACAACACGGTAAACACACAAGCATAAACATGGCATACGATGCACATCCAAGTATGATGCATGTCCGGTTTAATTATGCATGGCATGGCAATGAGCACAAACAAAACTACAAGTTAAGTGGAGCTCAATATGCAACGAGTTGCATATTGACGAAACACCACATTTTAATTATTTAATTGACTCTCGTTTATTTACAAGACAAGATTAAATGTTTTTAACATAGCAAGAGGTGAATCAAAAGTAAACTACCTATCTAGGCAATTTAAATGAGGCCGGAAATACCAACAACCATTCCGGAAAATCCCCCTATGCATGTTTAGTAATTTTAAGCAAACAACAATTCACACATATAATGTTGTTAACATGATGCGGATGACATGATCAAGTTTATGCAATTTTTAGTAAAAGTTAACATGAAGAGATATGAAGTATTTGTCACCGTGGTAGAAAGAAAGGGTGCCACGGCAACGATCCGAAAATGATGCAACGGCAACATCTCGGTTCCTGTAACTCGTTGAGAGACCGGTGCAAAAGAAAAGATGGCGTAAGCGAGTCGAACAAGATGAAAGGTGGGGTGATCCCGTCACCGGGTTCCCACTAGTCGGCGACGAGGCAACCGAGGAGCATGACAAAAGATGAAACGGGCACGGTGCACACAAGGCAAACATCTCATACAACACAGCAAGCATTCGTCCACGGGTCATCGTCTCGGGGTTATACCTTCGGAACGTTCGTTCCGGGGCGGCTCGAGATCGTAGAGGAAGTAGACGTTCTCGAGGCGGTCGTTGTCAAAGTTGTCGTTCACGTTGCCAAAAGGAAGTAGTGGTACACGGCGACGGTAGTCGAACTTGACGTTTGCATTACACGGGTCTTCGACGACGGTAGTCGTTCACGTTTTGTAGTCGTTCATGTTCAACGTGTCGTGGAACTTGAGGTCTTGGTCTTCGGCGTCGAGGTACTTGGCACATCCGGTAGTCGTACTCGAGGTCGTCGTTGACGTAGGGGTACATGAGGGTCGTCGGGAGGACCGGAGCAGGTTGGCGCTGGCTCCGGCGAGCTAGCTGCGGTGTGAGGTCGAGGGAGGCGCTCGAGGAGGCGACGGCGATGCGATTGGGGCGCGGTCGTTGCCGGCGACGGCCTGGCGAGGACGTGGCTCCTGGCCGGCCCTGGTGCTGCGGCCTTGGCGCGGAGCAGCCAGGCGCGGCGACGCTGGACGAGGCAACCGAGGGGAGGAGCAGGGGGAGGATCAGGGAGCGCTCGAGGGAGAGAGCGAGAGATCGATGGGGTTCGGCTGTGAGGGAGAGCGACGGCGGCTGAGGGAGGAGCGAGGGGAGAGATCGAGAGATGGGGACGAGGGGTGCGGTCGCTGGCTCGGCTAGGGTTAGGACTGGAGTTGGGCCAGGAGGCCTGGAGGCAGTGGGCTTAGGAAGTAGGCCGAAGTGGGCTGCTGGGATGGATGCTAGGAGGCCCAAGCTGGGCTCCTCACCCTCTCTCTCTATGTAGTTGTTTTCCCAAAAAAAACAGAAAACAACACAGAAGAAAAGAAAAGGAAGGAGGTGGCTAGGGACAGAATTAGGGCATGAGGTTATTTTTCCTGGACTCGCGAAAATGTCCACGGTCCACGAAAAATAGAAGAGGCAAGAATGCAAGAGATAAATTCGAACTCATTTGAATTTAATTCAAATGAGTTTGAGAAGGAAGTGGGTAAAAGGTATGTCCAAAAAGGTTGAGAATTTTTAATGGAGCTCGGGAAAATGACAGAAGGATCTATGGCAAAGTTTGAGATCAAGAATTGAGATACCAAAGGCATGGAGAATATTATGCAAGTGTGTTATGGTTAATTCCAAACAATTGGAATATTTTATAAAATAGCTCCCTAAATATTAGGAGGATATGTTATAAAGAGAAGTCACTCTTCCCTCGATTTAAATGGATCGAAGATCCACACGATTTATTTAAGTTGAGATGCAAAGATTAATGACATGATGGCATGATGACATGATGCAATGCAAAAAATAAATAACACAAGCACAAATGAAACACACGGGAGAACCCGGAACATCTGGAATCTTTTGGGACGTCGGTCTTCGGGCGTCACAACTCTCCCACACTAACAGAGGATCTCGACCCGAGATCCTAGAGATGGCACCGGGTAGAAACGAAAAAGAAGAGGTAAAACAAAGTTGCTTCTTTGACAAACGAGTGAAACCAAAGAACCTTGAGAGGTTGAACAATCTTGAAAGAAAAAAATACAACGGAGATGAACGAAGTTAAGAGCACTCCGGTAAAATGAGGAACAAGGAACACTATGAGAACCTTATAGGTTGTAAGACATGAAACAAGTGCTTACGAACCAAAAGAATATGAAACTGCAATGGTATAGCCAAGGAATAAGAAAGACATAATTTGGACAGCACTCTGACTGTAAATGGAAGGAATTAACATGAGCTTGAGGAGATGATATGATACTTGATGAAATCAGCAACACATTGCCTCCGAAGCAATTAAAAGAATGGCACAAGGGGGTAAGAAGGATTCAGACAGCACTCCGGTTGAAAAGAGAGGCAAAACTAGATAAGATGAGAGAATTAGAATGGAGGTCACGACACTCCTGATAAATAGACAAGCAAGGGAAGAATATGATCTTGAAATGACAAGATGATGGGACGAAGAGAGCAATATCACAAAGCCTCCGGAATGAAAGAATAGAATATAGATCAACAAAAGAAATGAATGGAGAAGAAAAATGACAACTTCTCCCAAAAATGAATTAGGAAATCCTCCTTACAAAGAAGGGTTGAATGGAGTTGATCTTTTTAAAAAAAATCAACAACGAAAACGAATAAGCTTGATGTGGGCTTATGGAAAACATCTCAAAATTAAGAGGTGACAACCAGCCACTAACTTAAACAATTGATTTGATTGAGATCAACAAGGAGACGAAAGAGTTATTTCACGGAGAGGATAATTAAGAACTTGGGTCATTTATAAGCACCATAATAGCAACAATTCTTAGGGAAAGCTTTAGGTGAAATACAACCCAAGATAACTCCAATGAATAAATTGAAGGGTTGAAAAGATCTCCTGAACAAGGAAAATGATGGGTTTAAATATCTCATTCCTGACAATTTGTGAATCATAAAACATGAAGGAAAAATTGACAAGAATGACATAACACCATCTCAAAGATAAGGTAGAAAGGATTGCAATTGGAAAGCATGATGAAGAATGCTTGAGCTTCAACAAGAATCTTGATGAAGACTACGAGGATGAATTAAAACATGATGAACCACCATGAGAACTCCGGTAATGAAAAGCATGAGAAGCGAAAGATGAAAAGAATAAGATTCAAGGCCCGCGATGAATTAGATGGAGCTTTGAAATGATATAATTGAAATAACTTGAAGCTCCGGAAAACAAGATGAACAACTTAGAACCAAGGATATGATATGATGAACAAGCTCCGAAGAAAGAGATTAATCACTTGGAAGAAACTAGAATAAGATTTATGTTATGCATATCCTTCACCCATTTAAATTGGCGACAAGCAATGGATTTGGCATACTACTTATTCTGGTTGGAAAGGATTAAGAGAGATCTCGCACAAGCTTGGGTAAATCTTCAACGAACCACCGATAGGATTATGAAAAGAACAAATGAATTGATACGATAACAATGGAAGAGTAATCTCGAAATAACCACCGTAAAAATATGGAGACGAACGAAGAGACATCAATGAAGAATAGTTGGAGGACGAAGTTGAAAACTGAGAACGAAGAAATATTCTGAAATGATGGCCTTCGGAGGATCACAAAGAAAAGAATTCATGAAATGCTTCGGACGGGTATAAAAGAATTCCTCACAATCTAAACAATAATGAGGATGGCAAGAAGCTAGAACCACGAATCTTGGAAGAACGGATAAGGATTCAAGAGGAACTCGTCTTCGGGTCTTCAAAAACTGAGAAGACGATGAGATACACCATCGTGAATTGTTGAGGCACTCCGGAATGAAGAATTAAAAAGGTTGAAACAATGATGAAAAGAATTTGAAAGCGATCTTGGAGAAGGCATGTGACTGATGGGAATCATTCTTACGTCACACTTTAAAGAATTTCAGAATAACTCTGGAAAATAATTAGAAGAGTCAGGTAAGATCCTGGAAAAAGACCTGTGGGTTAGGGCCCACTCAAATAAATCACCGTTGAAAAGATTGCTTAAGAGATATTGCACCGGTTGAATTAAGTGGCTTGAATAAGATAGCAATCCTCGAAATAGCTTGAACGGATTAAGAATGGAAACATGAATCTTCTGAGATATCTTGAGCTCTCCGGATATGAATAGCAAGAGGAGAATGATTACTTGGTGCACCGGAATAAGAAAGCATTGTGAAATGAGGAAAAGGATAAGATCAACATCGAAATCTTGAATTACATCCACCGGCAGAATTTGAGAACAAAAGAATGATGAACTAGAAGCTCTTGAGAAACTTCCTGAGAATCACCGGATAAGAACATTGAAGGAAATGAATGAAGAAATATCACATGAATAAAATGGATATTTCATCTGAGAATTTCTTGCTCCGAGAAGAAGAAGGGTGGGAGGGTGGGGAAAACAAAGACAACTTGGGATGAATGAAACAGACAAATCGTCAGATTTCTCAACAGCGTCCGTATGGAATAACTTGAAGAGAAGGCACACCGGTTGAAAAGGATTAACCTGAAGATATCGATGGTCAAGAAGAATTAGCACTCCCATAGAAATATGAGAATACCAATTAGGAAGGTATGGAATCAACACTTGACATCGAAGCAACTCGAATACCAGAATCAAAACAACAACAAAGGATAGATATGTTGCAACATAATCTTCACAATATCATTCGAACAGAGAGTTGAACGAATGAATTCCATAGCTACATCAGCTTGTCGAGAAGCCACTTGGAAGAACAAAAGGTAAATAAAAAGCAACAAGGAGCAGATAGAACAAATACAAGATAGAAGTTTCATTCGACATATTCATGCTGAAAGCTCATGGAACGTGTTACAAAAGGGTTTTGCAATCCCCGGATCAGCATAGCCAAGGACCCTTTAAGATGCAACTCCTGATCGGAACAAACGCCCATAAACCACTTCACTCAATGTAGAACCCCGAACTCCATATCGTGCATTCGTTGGAAGAAGCCTACGAGCTACTAGATGAACCCACCTATTAATTTCCGAAAGTTTCCAGTTATGCAATCAGGTGTTGGGGATACAGGGGAAGCACCACGCACTCAACTCTAATCCTACATCCAGCTGTATCCATCCTTCAACACATAACCAGTTATTTCCGGAAACTGTTTACCTCGGACCTTCGAAACGCATCCACTATACAAGCTATGGCAATACTCCCTAACTACCTCCCCAGTACTGGGTGATGTCGGGGTTATCTTGCCACTAACCGCATAGGAGAGTTTTCGATGTCGGTCGTCTTAAGTATTCTAGAACTGCTGCGATATATTTGTGACGACAACACCTCGGAGCTCAACTCCCCGGGACACTGCCACAACCCCTAATGACAGGAGGCATCGAGAACAATGTTCTCGTCACAAAGACATCGAAACAATCCAAACAATACTCGCGTGATCCTAAAAAAAAATTGGTGCAATTTTGAGAGTAGAAGAGACAAGAGTAATCGTCAGGAGTCCTCACCAGAGTGAAAAGAGATGAGGAGCAAAAGAAATCCTACTCTTCGATATATATATAGGACTCAAAACATTTTCATGTGTGTGCCTAGACTCAACCGTCAACGATTCGATCAATCAGTGGGGGCTCCTAGGTCGAAGAAGGCTCTGAATACCAACTTGTAATGCCCAGGATGGGACTATACCTCCTACGTGTCGAGGCACGACTTAAAGGTATAAGCCCATTCTGGAATGATCTCAAGTTTGGTATCTTTGCACGACTCATGTAAAAATAGGGATGAAATTGCAAAATGAGATAGTTGGCTTACACTCGCCACTTCACACAATACATTACATAAGCAAAACATCATTCAAAACATCACAACCCGACTAGGGCGAAGATCCAAAAGAAAGATACCAAAAACAACATAAAGCTACAGGTCTGAATCGCCCCTAGTAGAAACCACTACTGATCGTCGAAACGTCACAAGCATACGGCCACTCTCTTCATCGAGCTCCGAGTGAAGCACTTGAACCAGCTCCTGCATCCTTCTCGGCTGAACCTGCATCTGGTGTTGTAGTATCTGTGAGCCACGAGGACTCAGCAATCCCATAACCATGGGTATCAAGACTAGCAAAGTTTTATGGGTAGGAAGAGGTAAAGTGGTGAGGTTGCAGCAGCGGCTAAGCATAATATGGTGGTTAACTTACGAGTACAAGAATAAGATGAGCTTCTACGCAAACGGTCGCAAACTAGTAGTGATCGCTAAAGATCCTGAACTACCTACGAGTCAAACATAACCCCACCGTGTTCTCTTCTCAAAGTGAAAAGAGACAGTCACGGTTACTCACACAGTTGTGTGTTTTACTTCGGATCCTCTGTCAAGTTTTCTACAACCGGACATTAACAAATTCCAATCTGCCACATAACTGCGGGCACGGCTTTCGAAAGATTATAACCCTGCAGGGGTGTCCCAACTTAGCCCATCACAAGCTATCACGATTAGCTGAAGTGATAAATATAATATCATCACCCCTTATCTTAGGGAAATTCGATCAGGCTCGGCATCCCAGCGCACAAGACATTTCAACAATGGTAAAACTAGTCCAGCAAGACCTCCCGGCGTGCCGACACCCTGATAGTAGCCGCGCGTATCTCGTCTCAGGCCACGTCCGGATGAGCAGTACGTACAGTAACCGAAGACCCCAGACAACTGGGTGGCACCGCAAGTGGCTCTAGTTTGGGACCAACACCATCAGCACTGGCCCCCCTGTTATGTAGAATTAAGAACCCGGGGACATGACCCCCTATGCAATTTAATTAATTAATTAAGTTGTTATCATGAGAAAATTAAAACCAATGTTGGGCCTTGCTGGAGGAGTTTTATTCAAAGTCGAACTGTCAAGGGGTCCCCATCCACCCATCGTGTAAGGAACGCAAAATCAAGGAACATAATGCCGGTTTATCGGCGCCTAAGGTGGCATGAGTGGAACAAAACACCAAGCAAAAGGCCAAGCCTTCCACCCATGCCCAGTATATAGGTGTGTTAATAATAATTATAGATATTGTGATATTCCAACAACAAGTTCCCTCCTGGAACGAACTTCATCTTCACCTGCAACTAACAACGCTATAAGAGGGGCTGAGCAAGCGGGTAACATAGCCAAACAATGGTTTTGCTAGGAAGGTTTCAAAGGTTAGAGGTTTCATGGCAACAAGGAGAGGCTGACATAAAAGATGGGTAGCGCGACATGTAACGATAGCATCGAGACAACTAAGCATGGCAATGGTAGTAAAGGTATCCGAGGGCATGATCATCTTGCCTGGGATTCCGCAAGGGAGAAGAACGGGTCCATGAAGTAGTCGAACGGATCCTCACAACTCCGGACCGGAACCGAAGCTAACAAGAGAAGCAACCGGAAAGAAGCAAACAACACGGTAAACACACAAGCATAAACATGGCATACGATGCACATCCAAGTATGATGCATGTCTGGTTTAATTATGCATGGCATGGCAATGAGCACAAACAAAACTACAAGTTAAGTGGAGCTCAATATGCAACGAGTTGCATATTGACGAAACACCACATTTTAATTATTTAATTGACTCTCGTTTATTTACAAGACAAGGTTAAATGTTTTTAACATAGCAAGAGGTGAATCAAAAGTAAACTACCTATCTAGGCAATTTAAATGAGGCCGGAAATACCAACAACCATTCCGGAAAATCCCCCTATGCATGTTTAGTAATTTTAAGCAAACAACAATTCACACATATAATGTTGTTAACATGATGCGGATGACATGATCAAGTTTATGCAATTTTTAGTAAAAGTTAACATGAAGAGATATGAAGTATTTGTCACCGTGGTGGAAAGAAAGGGTGCCACGGCAACGATCCAAAAATGATGCAACGGCAACATCTCGGTTCCGGTAACTCTTTGAGAGACCGGTGCAAAAGAAAAGATGGCGTAAGCGAGTCGGACAAGATGAAAGGTGGGGTGATCCCGTCACCGGGTTCCCACTAGTCGGCGACGAGGCAACCGAGGAGCATGACAAAAGATGAAACGGGCACGGTGCACACAAGGGAAACATCTCATACAACACATCAAGCATTCGTCCACGGGTCATCTTCTCGGGGTTATACCTTCGGAACGTTCATTCCAGGGCGGCTCGAGATTGTAGAGGAAGTAGACATTCTCCAGGCGGTCGTTGTCAAAGTTGTCGTTCACGTTGCCAAAAGGAAGTAGTGGTACACGGCGACGGTAGTCGAACTTGACGTTTGCATTACATGGGTCTTCGACGATGGTAGTCGTTCACGTTTCGTAGCCGTTCATGTTCAACGTGCCGTGGAACTTGAGGTCTTGGTCTTCGGCGTCGAGGTACTTGGCACATCCAGTAGTCGTACTCGAGGTCGTCGTTGACGTAGGGGTACATGAGGGTCGTCGTGGTACTTGGCGTCCGTGGGTACTTGGCGAATCCACGTAGTTGAACTGGATGCTTCGTGGAACTTGGCGTAGTCGAACTTGACAGTCTTGACGGTCCAAAACGCAGCAACACAAGGCAAACAAAAGGCGGCAGCACGGGGTGACGCAGCCATGGCGAGGAGGCGCGCGTGAGGAAGCGGGGCCGGGTGCTTGGGGCGAGGTGGCGGAGCTCCTGGACTGCCGGGCTTCGTCCTGCAACGGCGTGCCGAAAGGGGGGAGGAGGCACTAACGAGGCCGGGGCGGGCCGGCTGCACCTGTTCGTTGGGAGGACCGGAGCAGGCTGGCGATGGCTCCGGCGAGCTAGCTGAGGTGTGAGGTCGAGGGAGGCGCTCGGGGAGGCGACGGCGCTGCGATTGGGGCGCGGTCGTTGCCGGCAACGGCCTGGCGAGGACGTGGCTCCTGGCCGGCCCTGGTGTTGTGGCCTTGGCGCGGAGCAGCCAGGCGTGGCGACGCTGGACGAGGCAACCGAGGGGAGGAGCGGGGGGGCGGATCAGGGAGCGCTCGAGGGAGAGAGCGAGAGATCGATGGGGTTCGGCTGCGAGGGAGAGCGACGGCGGCTGAGGGAGGAGCGAGGGGAGAGATCGAGAGATGGGGACGAGGGGAGCGGTCGCTGGTTCGGCTAGGGTTAGGACTGGAGTTGGGCCAGGAGGCCTGGAGGCAGTGGGCTTAGGAAGTAGGCCGAAGTGGGCTGCTGGGATGGATGCTAGGAGGCCCAAGCTGGGCTCCTCACCCTCTCTCTCTATGTAGTTGTTTTCCCAAAAAAAAAACAGAAAACAACACAGAAGAAAAGAAAAGGAAGTTGGTGGCTAGGGACAGAATTAGGGCATGAGGTTATTTTTCCTGGACTCGCGAAAATGTCCACGGTCCACGAAAAATAGAAGAGGCAAGAATGCAAGAGATAAATTCGAACTCATTTGAATTTAATTCAAATGAGTTTGAGAAGGAAGTGGGTAAAAGGTATGTCCAAAAAGGTTGAGAACTTTTAATGGAGCTCGGGAAAATGACAGAAGGATCTATGGCAAAGTTTGAGATCAAGAATTGAGATACCAAAGGCATGGAGAATATTATGCAAGTGTGTTATGGTTAATTCCAAACAATTGGAATATTTTATAAAATAGCTCCCTAAATATTAGGAGGATATGTTATAAAGAGAAGTCACTCTTCCCTCGATTTAAATGGATCGAAGATCCACACGATTTATTTAAGTTGAGATGCAAAGATTAATGACATGATGGCATGATGACATGATGCAATGCAAAAAATAAATAACACAAGCACAAATGAAACACTCGGGAGAACCCGGAACATCTGGAATCTTCTGGGACGTCGGTCTTCGGGCGTCACACTCGGGCGCCTCGACCATAACTCCTCTTAGTGCCCCTGCTGAGTGGATATCACTTCTCACTACCCATGTAGCTCCTATGATCCACCCTAATCCCGCCCCGGAAGGAGAACCTCCGAGGTAGCGCCGCCGTGTTACCTTTAACCCCGAGATTTCGGTTAACATCATCAGTTCAGGATCCGAGTCCACTTTAAGAGAGGACCCCGCAGCACCCACAAAGCAGTAGAGCTCCAGAGTATTCGCAGTTGTCAGACTGATGTACGAATGTAGTTGTACGAGTCATGATGTTTCATGTATGAGAGTAGTGGAACCGGGCATGTTAATTACTTTTCATGTATGCGTCCATGTATAATTATGTTGAAGTTGTGTCTCCTTTACTCGCTGTCTTTCTTCGCAATTTAGTTTTCCCTCGAGTTTTGTTGCCGGCTTTCCCCAAGTATTTTCTTTTGAATGTTTCTCATCTCGGTTGCGTTGTCTTGGGAAAAATCCATAATAGGATGACGCGGGGAGGCACCAGTAGCAGCGCTCACGAGGATGTTCCTGTTCGTCACTCTGCCCGACAGGCAGGACACTCCCCCGAGCCGTACATACCACCGCCTCCACCGCCAAATCCGCCTACCACTAAGCAAATTATGCGCATGTTTGAGGAAAGAAGAAGTAATGATCTGCTTGAGATATTAAAAAGTGTTTGATGACCCACAAGTGTAGGGGATCTATCGTAGTCCTTTCGATAAGTAAGAGTGTCGAACCCAACGAGGAGCAGAAGGAAATGATAGGCAGTTTTCAGTAAGGTATTTTGCAAGCACTGAAATTATAGGTAACAGATAGTTTTGTGATAAGATAATTGGTAGCAAGTGACAAAAGGTAAAAGCAAATAAGGTCCAGCAAGGTGGACCAATCCTTTTTGTAGTAAAGGACAAGCCTGGACAGACTCTTATATAAAGGAAAGCGCTCCCAAGGACACATGGGAATTATTGTCAAGCTAGTTTTCATCACGATCGTCTGATTCGCGTTCGGTACTTTGATAATTTGGTATGTGGGTGGACCGGTGCTTGGGTGCTGCCCTTACTTGGACAAGCCTCCCACTTATGATTAACCTCTAATGCAAGCATCCGCAACTACAAAATAAGTATTAAGGTAGACCTAACCATAGCCTGAAACATATAGATCCAAATCAGCCCCTTACGAAGCAACGCATAAACTAGGGTTTAAGCTTCTGTCACTCTAGCAACCCATCATCTACTTATTACTTCCCAATTCCTTCCTCTAGGCCCAAATAATGGTGAAGTGTCATGTAGTCGACGTTCACATGACACCACTAGAGGAGAGACAACATACATCTCATCAAAATATCGAACGAAGACCAAATTCACATGACTACTAATAGCAAGACTTCTCCCATATCCTCAGGAACAAAAGTAACTACTCACAAGACATAATATTGTTCATGATCAGAGGGGTATTAATATGCATAATGGATCTGAACATATGATCTTCCACCAAATAAACCAACTAGCATCAACTACAAGGAGTAATCAACACTACTAGCAACCCACAGGTACCAATCTGAGGTTTGGGTACAAAGATTGCATACAAGAGATGAAATAGGGTTTGAGAGGAGATGGTGTTGGTGAAGATTTTGATGAAGATAGCCCTCCCCAAGATGGGAGAGTTGTTGGTGATGACGGCGGTGACGATTTCCCCCTCCCGGAGGGAAATATCACCGGCAGAACAGCTCTGCCGGAGCCCTAGATTGGTTTCCGCCTCGGTTCCGCCTCGAGATGGCGGCGACTGGTCCCGAAAGCCTCCTTATGATTTTTTCCAGGTCAAAATGCTTCATATAGGAGAAGATGGGCACCTGGGGCCTGACGGCTGGCCCTCGAGGCACGAGGGTGCGCCCTGGGAAGGGGGGCCGCACCCCACCCTTGAGGCCAGCAGGTGGCCCCTCTCGTGGGTTCCTTTTGCCAGATATTTTTTATATTTTCCGAAACGACGTTCTGTGGAGTTTCAACGCTTTTGGAGTTGTGCAGAATAGGTTTCCAGAGTTTGCTCCTTTTCCAGCCCAGAATTCCAGCTACCGGCATTCTCCCTCTTCATGTAAACCTTGTAAAATAAGAGAGAAAAGGCATAAGTATTGTGACAAAACATGTATGAACAGCCCATGATGCAATAAATATCAACTTATAAGCATGATGCAAAATGGACGTATCAACTCCCCCAAGCTTAGACCTCGCTTGTCCTCAAGCGAAAGCCGATATCGAAAAAATACGTCCACATGTTTAGAGATAGAGGTGTCGATAAAAACAAAATACGGACATGAGGGCATCATGATCATTCTCATAACAGCAACTTATATGAATATATTCATATGATTCTTATGCTAAAGTAACAATTCATCCAAAGTATCAAGTATGCATCATAAACTTCATTGGAAACTAACAAACTTTGGTCTCGGTCATTGAAGCAATTGCAATTTATTGTAACATCGGAAAGAGACAGTATAAGAGCTTTTCAGCAAGCCTACATACTCAACTATCATATAGTCTTTCACAATTTCTCACACTCACGCAATACTTATGTTTATGGAGTTTTATTCGGACACAGAGGAAGATAGGGGCTTATGGTGTTGCCTCCCAACCGTTCACCTGAAGGATAATGTCAACAGTAATAGATCATGAAAACTTACATCCAAGTGGGTATATATGTCTGGATCTTTCCAACACAATGTGCTTGCCAATGGATAAAATGTAAAAGGGAAAGGTGAGCTTCACCTTGACACTTATAAGACAGGAATAATAGATAGGCCCTTCGCAGAGGGAAGCAGAGGTTGTCATGTGTTTTTATGGTTGGATGCACAAAGTCTTAGCATAGAAGAAATTCGCTTTATATTCCACTTTTGATAAGGACCTTTATTATGCAGTATGTCGCTTTTATTACTTCCATATCACAACATCGTGTAAAGCTAATTTCTCCCACACTAATAAATCATACATATTTTAGCAGATTTGCAACATGACAACTTACTTGGAAGGATCTTTCTCAATCCATAGGTAGGTATGGTGGACTCTCATGGCAAAACTGGGTTTAAGGATATATGGAAACACAAGTAGTATCTCTACTTAGTGCGAGGAGTTTTGGCAAGCATGAGGGGGTAAGGCAAACTCAACATGTTGGATGATCCATGATAATATACTTTATTTCAGATATAAGAAGACATAACCCATTATGTTGTCTTCCTTGTCCAACATCAACTCTTTAGCATGTCATACTTTAATGAGTGCTCACAATCATATGAGAGGTCCAAGATAGTATATTTGTATGTGAAGCCTCTCTTCTTTTATTACTTCCTATTAATTGCAATGATGACCAAAACTATGCTTGTCACCTCCCAACAACTTTTATTTATCATACTCTTGTATGTGAAGTCATTACTTCCCATAAGATCGATATGATCTCTTTGATACTCTTTATGTTTTCTTTCTTTTTATCATGACCCAAGTGAGGAAATCAAGCCCTTGACTCAACACTAATCTTTATTATATAGCTCACGGACTCGATTACAAAGGGTAAAGCTCACAAAGCAAAAGCTCACAACTAGATCATGCTAACTTTATTCTAATAGATCAAGATACTACCAAAAGGATCGAACTAAGTAAAACGGTAAAGATAGGAGTGATGGTGATACGATACCGGGGTCACTCCCCCAAGCTTGGCAGTTGCCAAGGGGAGTGCCCATACCCATATGATTATGTCTCCTTCTTCGGGGTTGGTGATGATGGAGTTGCAAGTAGTGACGGGGGATCCTCATATATCGAGCGCATGAGATCTTCCAGCTTGTGGATAATACCTTTGAGAGCAGCTATGTAATCGTTCAACAAAAGATTTTCACTTGTGAGATGCTTGTTGCGAATCTGAGCTAACTCAATCATCCTGAAAGCTTCTAGCTCAGTTGAGGTAAAGAGATTGGGAAGGGATTTAGAGGTGTCTTCTCCCGCTGCCGGAGCCGGATCTTCCACCTCCATCTTGATCTTCTTCTCCTTGTGGATCTCCTCGGGTCCTTCCCTCTGCAGATCTATCTTCATTAGCCAAGCACTGTTGCCTTCGTTGTTGGAGGAGGGAGACGACATGATGCCTGGCTTTGCAAACCTTGACAGAAAATAGCTCGAAATGAGAATAGAGGATTTTTGCGTGATACAGTGGTCAAAACCTTCGGGGGTATATATAATGAATTTTTCCCGAACGAAATGAGTACCCCACAAGAAAACGGAGTCCGGGGGCACACAAGGTGTCCTCGAGGCAGGGGGCGCACCCTGGGAAGGGGGGGCTACACTCGAGGAGGCCCCGTGTCTCCTCCGGACTGCGGTTTATTTTTCTATTTTTCTATATATTCCAAAGTAGGGAAAAATTACCTTTAGAACTGTTTGTGAGTCGGTTTATGTCGGTGTACTAAGGTAGGGGTACCTCACTACCCCAACTTGTGCACGGGCAGTTGCAGCTCCCCGCGGCAGGGTTTACCACGCGCTCGTCGGAGACCTTCCTGCTCCATATTTAAACCATTCAAAAACAAAGTATACAAGACAGAAGATCGAGACCCCGGCAAGTGGAGCTTGCCGGGAAGGCCGTACCAGGCTCAAGACTGCCCCACTAGCACAAGGCCCTGGCAAGAGGAGCTTGCCAGGAAGACTAGAAGACAGGCCTCGGCGCTATATGCGCCCCGGCGAGGGCCCGGGGAGCGGCAAGCTCCTGGGCCCGGCAAGATCAAGGCCCCGGCAAGGTGCTTGCCGGAAGAGTTGCGCTGTGTGCCTGCGCTCCAGCTCATCGGCCCACGCGTCGCCCTGGGGCCTATCCAGGGACGCGTGGCGGATGGTTGTGCAGCCTGGGGGACACGGTGGCACTCCACGGTGGTGGATCCATCGCCGTGGCAGATGGAGACGCAAGGGCGGGAGCTTTTGGGGTCGACGGCGACGGGCATTAAATGCCCTTGTCCCCCACTGTCAAAGTAGGTAGCGACCACTGTTCGCGCACTGTAGCTCCACTGTTCCCGCACTATTACAACTACCACCTCTTTTACGCTTTTACCCCTTTCTCCTACGTTGACACCTGTCGGTGACCCCTTGCACTATAAAAGGAGGCCCATGCACAACGTGGAGGGGGTTCGGAACCTAGATCACTCATACGCTCGGTGTAGCTGCTTCTTCAAGCTCCCGAGCTCTCCAACTCAATACACAACTAAGCAGGAGTAGGGTTTTACGCGTCTACCGCGGCCCGAACCTGGGTAAAACTGCCCGCGTGCTCGCTACGGTCTGCTCTTCGTGCTCCCTCCGCCCTCGTACCGCACAGACAAGGGGCTCCGGTCCCATAGATGTTCGTGGCGGACAGTTTCCCCCGACATCTTTGGCGCGCCAGGTAGGGGGCGTCGAGGTTGTGCGAACCTGACCCGGCGTTCGCGCGGGCGCATTCTTCATCAACCTCGCCAGTTTCGTCAGCAACTTCACTAGCAGCAGCTCCATGGCCCCGAAGAAGAAGCCTTCGGAGGTCGGAGGCCCGTCTGCGTCTCATCCGCCGCCACCAGAGCCAACGGTGGGCGGGGGAGACGTCGTCGGAAGGGTGGTCGCCGGCGAGGACACTCGCGGCGCCACCAAATCCAAGGATAGGACGGACGACCGAGCCTCGGTCTCCGTGGACGCGCCACGTCCATCTCAACACACGACAACCCAGCCACGCCATACCACAGGAGGTGGTATCCGCTTGCTGGGACAAGGCCAAACCGGAGGCTCGCGGGACGCCCCGGACCACCGTCCGGGCACAAGCAAAGCGAAGGCGCCGGCGCGGGACCCTGCTCCTTCTAACGTTGTTAGGAGTCCGAGCATATCCCGCTCCTCGCACCGTTCGCCCCCGTTCCCCTCCACTCCGGCAGAAGCGCTCGCAAGGGCGCAACTGCTCCTCGACTTCCCTCCAGCGGCAGACAAGGCCGAGGACTGGAGGGCCACCATCCAGAGCCTGATCGCCTTCGCCAACAACGATTCTCCACAGCAGCCGTCGGCCTCGCGGCCGCGGCAAGCTGAGAAGACGAAGGCCGACGGCAACAAGACCGCCGGGGGTGCGACAAGCGTGCACTCCCCGCCGCGGAAGCAGAAGACGCCACCCCGCCGGAACAACGCCGACGACGGCTCCACAGCGTCGTCGGACCCGCGGGCTCGTCGGGACCAGCGCCAGGTCCTTGACGACCGGCGACAAGAAGACGCTCGTACCACAATCGAGCGCCGCCGAGAAGCTCGGCGGCAATCAGATAACAGAGCTGGGAACGCTGCCGACGCGCGCGCGCCCGGTGAACCAGGCGACTTGCCGTACGCGGCAGGCTGCCCTGCGTTCACCCGCAAGCTGCGGCGCGTCCAGTGGCCCAGCATGAAGAATTTCAAGCCCGACGTACCGGAGAAGTACGACGGCAAGACGCACCCCTCGGAATTCCTCAGCGTCTATACCATCGCAGTGCAAGCTGCCGGGGGGCGCGACGAGAAGATCTTGGCAAACTACTTCCCACTCGTGCTTAAGCCGAACGTCCGTTCGTGGCTTATGCACTTGCCGAAGGGTTCCATCTCTTCTTGGGCCGACCTTTGCCACCAGTTTGTTGGCGCCTTCACCGGCGGCCACAAACCCCACGGCCAGGAGAGCGATCTCCACATTCTGGCCCAGAAGGAAGGCGAAACCCTGCGCAAATACATCCAACGCTTCAGCCGTGTGCAGCACAACATCCCTGATGTCCACCCTGCCGCGGTTATCAGCGCGTTCCACCAGAACGTGCGTAACCGCCGCATGCGTGAAGAAATGGCGATGACCAAGATTCGGGATGTCAGCGAGCTCTATGCTCTGGCTGACAAGTGCGCACGCGCAGAAGAGGGGAGGAGACTCCCCGGGGAGGATGCTGGCGCAGGAGGAAGCGACAGCGACGACGCCGCCCCGGCAAAGAAGAGCCGGCGGCGGAATAACAGAAGGAAGGGCAAGAAAGAGGTGCTTGCCGTCGAGAAGTCCGGCAAGGAGGCTCCCGCCAAGCAAACGCAGGCTGGCGGCTCCGGCAAGGAGCCTGCCCCTGTAGCGGCAGCCGACAAGCCGGGCAGCTCCGACAAGCAATACTGTAAGATCCACCGCACCAAGGGCCACGACCTCTCCAACTGCAAGCGCGTCGAGTACCTCATCGAGCAGCAGAAAGCTGAGTACGAGAGGCGCGACAAGGAGAAGGCCCAAGGTGGCGGGGAAGAGACAAGCAAGAAGCGGCCGTTCAACGGCCGGGGAGGACGCCGCGGCAAGGCCAAGCAGCGGCAAGGAGATCGACCTCCCCGGGGCCGCGACAAGGACGAAGAGGACGACGACGAAGACATGGAGGACGAGGATAACAGCGAGCAGGAGTTCCAGAAGGCCACGGAGGTCCTGTGCGTCGACGGTGGCGCCTCTCTGCACACCTCCCACCGCCAACTAAAGCAGTGGGTGCGTGAGGTGAATGCAGCGGAGCCGCCCGTGGAGTCGCGCAGGCTCCTCAAATGGTCCAGCACGCCCATCGTTTTTGATCTTGAGGATCACCCTGACCGCACCACTGCGGTCGGGTGCTTGCCGATGCTGGTCTCACCCACCATCCGCAACCTCAAGGTCACCAAAATGTTGGTTGACGGCGGGGCCGGGCTGAACTTGATCTCCTCTGCTGTGATCAAGAAACTCCAGATTCCAGATGGCGAGCTCGAAGAAACCGGTTCTTTCCAAGGAATCAACCCGGGAAGGAGCAAGCCCAAGGGAAAGATCACTCTGCCGGTGACCTTTGGCGGGGAGCTCAACTTCAGAACTGAGCGCATCACTTTCGACGTCGCCGATATTCCATTGCCCTACAATGGAATACTTGGCCGTCCTGCCCTCGCCAAGTTCATGGCAGCTTCCCATTATGCTTACAACGTACTCAAGATGCCGGGGCCGATAAGCGTCATCACTATCCACGGCGACAAGAAAGATGCGCTTGTCTGCGCCGACAAAATCTACCGGGATGCGGCAGCTGCGGCCGAGAAGGATACACTTGCCGCTGAAGCTCCCGGGGGGAAGAAGACGAAGACCAAGTCCGGCAAGTGCTCTGGGACCCACTCCGGCAACCGCACCTCTTCGGAGTGCTGCGCTGCCGTCGAGGACGTTCCATCGAGCTCCACCGGCAAGTGTAAGAAAGGGATGGCCGCTCCTCCGGCAACCAAGAAAGTGTCCGCCAAGGAGGACGGCACTGGTGGTACCTTCACCATCAGTCCCACGCTTGACAGCAAATAGGAAAGCGCGCTCGTTGCCTTCCTGCGGGCGAATGTCGATGTGTTTGCCTGGCAACCATCTGACATCCCCGGTGTTCCCAGGAAGGTAATTGAGCACAAGCTTGCTATTTGTCCTCATGCGCGGCCCATCAAGCAGAAAGTGAGGAAGCAAGCCGTGGAGCGCCAAGAATTCATCAACGAAGAAATCAAGAAGCTAGAGGCAGCAGGCCTAGTTAGAGGTGTGATCCATCCGACGTGGTTGGCAAACCCAGTCGTCGTGCGCAAGGCCAACGGGAAATGGAGACTATGTATAGACTTCACCGATGTGAATAAAGCATGTCCCAAGGATCCATTCCCTTTGCCGTGCATTGACCAGATCGTTGACTCCACTGCCGGATGTGAGCTACTCTGTTTTCTTGATGCATATTCGGGCTACCATCAGATCTTTATGGCCAAAGAGGACGAAGAGAAGACTGCATTTATCACTCCATGTGGCACTTATTGCTTCATACGCATGCCATTTGGATTGAAGAATGCAGGCTCAACCTTTGCAAGGGTAGTGTACACTGCTTTCGAGCCACAGATCCACAGAAATGTAGAGGCTTACATGGATGACATTGTGGTGAAGAGTAAGAGCAAGGAAACCCTGATCCAAGATTTGGAAGAGACATTTCAGAACCTGCGCAGAATACAGCTCAAGTTGAACCCCGAGAAGTGCGTCTTTGGAGTTCCCTCCGGCAAGCTTCTCGGATTCTTTGTGTCACAGAGGGGGATCGAAGCCAACCCCGACAAGATAAAAGCCATTGAGCAAATCGAGGCCCCGAAGCGCGTCAAGGATGTCAGAAGGCTTGCAGGTTGTGTGGCTGCCCTCAGTAGGTTCATTTCAAAGTCTGCAGAACGCGCCCTACCCTTCTTCAAAATCTTGAAGAAGGCAGGTCCCATGAAGTGGACTCCGGAAGCGGAGGCAGCGCTGCAGGATTTGAAACGGTACCTGTCCTCCACTCCGATACTTGTCGCACCTAGACCACAGGAAAAGTTGTTGCTATACCTAGCGGCAACCAACCAGGTGGTTAGTGCTGCATTAGTAGCGGAGAGGGAGTCCGACGAGGAGTCAGCACCACCGGCAAGCGAATCCAGCGACAAGCAGGGGGCTGTTCCGGCAAGCTCTGGCCCCGACAAGGACAACTCTGCGCAGGAACAAGAAGGAATGCGAAGAAGGATGGTGCAGCGCCCGGTGTATTTTGTAAGTTCCCTCTTGCAGGGGGCTAGATCAAGATACTCTGGGGTGCAAAAGTTGCTTTTCGGTCTCCTCATGGCCTCGAGAAAGCTGCGCCATTACTTCCAAGCACATGAGATAACAGTGGTCACTCGCTTTCCGCTGAAGAGGATATTGCACAACCCAGAAGCAACAGGCAGGATCGTTGAGTGGGCACTGGAGCTGTCAAGCTTTGGACTCAAGTTTGAAAGTACTTCAACCATACAGAGTCGAGCTTTGGCAGAATTCATAGCTGAGTGGACCCCAACGCCCGATGAAGAAGTCCAAGAAACAAGTACACCCGTACAAGAAGCGACAAGTGAATGAGTAATGTATTTTGACGGTGCCTTCTCGCTGCAAGGCGCCGGTGCTGGCGTGGTACTCATCGCGCCCACCGGAGAGCACCTCAAATATGTTATCCAGATGCACTTTCCCAGGGAGCAAGCAACAAACAACACTGCTGAATATGAAGGCTTGCTCGCCGGCCTCAGGATTGCGGCCGAACTTGGGATCAGGAAGCTGATTGTGCGGGGAGATTCTCAGTTGGTGGTCCGGCAAGTTAACAAGAGCTATCAGAGCCCTTTGATGGAAGCTTATGTCGATGAAGTGAGGAAGCTTGAAGAGCACTTTGAACGTCTGCAGATGGAGCACGTCTCGAGAGCTCAGAATGAAATTGCAGATGGCCTTTCAAAGTGTGCTTCGATGAAGTTACCTGTGGAACCAGGGACCTTCTTGCTCAAGCTGACTCAACCATCCGTTACACCATCAATTGGGCAGTCCAAAAAGAGAAAGTTGGTCTCCGGCGACTACTTGCCGGCGGATCTTCCTGAAACCGCCGCCAAGATCCCCAAGATCAACAACCACAACGCTGAGGAACAGTTTGCTCCTGCAGATCCTCGGGTCTGTACAGTTGAAGCAAGCATTCCCGACAAGCCTCGCCCCGGCGAGCTTGCCGGGGGACCTTCAGCTCCGGCGGAACCAGAGGTCCTTGCCGTAGAAGCGGAGGTTCCCGCAGCGGCCCTCGAGCCTTTAGTCCTTGCCGCCGAGCCCCAGGCTCCGGCGTGGGCGCAGCAGATCGTCCGTTTCCTTCAAACTGGAGAACTTCCCGACGACCCAGAAGAAATAGAGAAGATAACCAGGCAGTCAAGTATGTACCAGTTCGTGGACAACGAGCTGTACAGAAGAAGGCTCAATGGTGTCAGACTGAAGTGCATCTCCAGGGAAGATGGACAGAAGCTGTTGGCAGAAATACACGGAGGCATATGCGGCCACCACATTGGCGCAAGGGCACTTGCCGGGAAAGCTTTCCGGCAAGGGTTCTTTTGGCAAGAAGCCCTCCAAGATGCAACTGCACTAGTAACCAAGTGTGAAGCGTGCCAGTTCCATGCAAAGCAAATTCATCAACCAGCTCAAGCTCTCCAACCAATCCCTTTGTCCTGGCCCTTCTCGGTCTGGGGGCTCGATATCCTCGGCCCTTTCCCTCGTGCTGTCGGGGGCTTTGAGTACTTGTACGTTGCAATAGACAAGTTCACAAAGTGGCCAGAAGTGGAGCCAGTGAGAAAGGTGACAGCACAGTCAGCAGTCAGGTTCTTCAGGTCGATTGTTTGCCGTTTCGGGATCCCTAACAGGATCATCACCGACAACGGTACACAATTTACTAGTCGCACCTTCATGCAGTACGTCCAAGACCTTGGCGCCAAGGTCTGTTTCGCTTCTGTTGCTCACCCAAGGAGCAACGGTCAAGCGGAGAGGGCCAATGCTGAAGTGTTGCGCGGACTCAAGACAAGGACCTTTGACAGGCTGCGCAAGTGCGGAAGAAATTGGATAGAGGAGCTACCGGCGGCTCTTTGGTCAATCAGAACGACACCAAGTCGAGCCACCGGACAGACACCCTTTGCTCTAGTCTATGGAGCAGAGGCAGTTCTCCCCACGGAACTCGTATACGGATCTCCTCGAGTGCTCGCTTATGATGAGCTCGAGCAAGAGCAACTGCGGCAAGATGACGCGTTGCTCCTCGAGGAGGGACGTCTCCAGGCTGCTGTACGAGCTGCTCGATACCAGCAAGCCTTGCGCCGCTACCATAGCCGCAAGGTCAAGGCCAGGAGTCTCGAGGAAGGCGACCTTGTTCTTCGGCGTGTTTAGTCCACCAAGAATTCCAACAAGTTGACGCTAAAGTGGGAAGGCCCTTATCGGGTGAGACAAGTCACGAGGCCCGGCGCTGTCCGCCTCGAGACCGAAGAAGGCTTACCGGTGAGCAACTCCTGGAACATAGAGCATCTTCGCAAGTTTCACCCATAAGGCGCGGTTGCCGTGATCCGCTCCGGCAACCACCTTTTGTACAAGCTTTGCCGCTGTTGCATGTAACCCTTTGTACAAAGCCGGGCGCAGACCCCGTGCATCAGTAAAGTTTTTGTGTTTTTCGCGCCGATTGCCTTTTGCATGCTTTTCTTTGCTATTTGCATGCTTTGTTTGTCATTCGGTGCAACACTCAAGTAACCGGTAAGCATTAGCGCGCCGAAAGGCCATATACTTGTTTCCCTCTTCTTTTTCCTTGCCTCTTGAGCAGAAGGAACGTTCCTCGCGCACAAGTTTGCCGGGGGAAAGGAGGTGGAACCAAGTGCTGTTCAAGAAAGAGAAGCCTTACCGTGCTGTTCAAGAAAGAGAAGCCTTACCGGGAAGCAAGCAATATATGAAAGCTAAGTTGTTAGAATTTGACCAGTTCAAATTTTAAATTTTAGTTGTCTTCCTTGAACAATCACACTTTGTATGGAAAACCTGTGCGCGGAGGAACCTACCCGTGGCTTGCCGCACCCTTATCTTGTTTCCGAGTTCGCTCAACGATTTAAGTGAGCTGCGACAAGTGTCGCGCCCTTGCTTCGTTCCCGAGTACGCTCAGCAAGCTAAGTGTGTTGCGACTAGCCACGGCGAGGTTGCTTGCCGGTGAGACCTTGGCCAGCAGGCTGCTCAGAGTCCAGCACTCAGCGCTCGCGGCAAAGGTCCCTTGCCGGCAAGCTCCCCGGGAGCGTAGGGTGAAAAACATACAAAGTCAAGGATTAAGACAAGGAAGATAACATTGCACTGATTGATCAAAATGAGATAAATATCTTACAAAGGATAACTTGTCACAATGGACTAATGAGTTCATGACATCATATGCAGCAACAAAAAGATAAAGATAATGGAGGCCTAATCTACGCGGTCGCCCTCATTCCTGGGGATCTTAGCCACCTTGGCGATGATGTGGGCGACCTGCTCCTTCAGAGCCTCCATGTCCGCGTCAGCCGGCAAGCTGCGAAGAACGTTGGTGAGGTTGATGCCCGGATTGCGATACACGATCTTCGTCAGCACGCGCTCCAGAGTTCCCGTGCAGAGTAGGCGCGTCTCCTCGGCCAGTTGCGCGGGGATCTTCTTCCGCAGATCTGCAAGGGCCGGCGCGATTCCCCTGAAGAAGAGGCTGAGTTTGGCGCTGTGTGGGAGGTTTGGATCCGGGGAGTAGATGAGGTGCTCCAGCTTCAACGCCAGCAGCTCCTGGTCGATGTTGGACGCACAAGATACTAAGTCTTCGGTCCATACCTCAACGGTTTTGCGGAAGAGCTCAGCCGCTTTGTTGGCGCTGTCCACTAGGGTCCGCTCCTTGCGGAGCTCCTCCTTCAACTTGGTCTCCCGGGCCCGGGCAGCGTTGAGTGAATCCTTCAGTGTAGAGACCTTCAACTCCAAGTCCTCGATGGAGTCCTTGGCGGCCTTCAACTCGTCGCCCCTCTCAGAAAGACGCACCTGGAGTTCTGAATTGGTGTGGGCGTCCTTCTCGCGCTCCGTGATGAGCGCGGCGACCTTCTCCGCGCTCACCTTCAGCGACTTCTCCAGCTGCGCGACCTTGGCGGCGAGCTCCTTCCTGGCGGTCTCCGCGGCAGCCGCGGCGGCTTACGCCTCCTTTAGTTCCCCGCCAAGGGCCTCCTCCCGAGCGGCAAGGTCCTCCTCATGGGAGTCGAGTTGGACCTTCCGCTGGGCGAGTTCTCCTTCTCGCCGGGACAGCTCCACCCCGGCGAGCCGCTGCTGCTCTTCAGCCTCAGCCTTCTCCAGCACCCACTCCTGGTATTCACCGGCGAGCCGCTCGCGCTCCTCCGCCACCTCGCGGAGGGCCGCCTGGTTGGCGGCGCTGAGCTCCGCCGCGCGCTTCTCCATCTCCGCGGCGGCCTTGGCGGCAAGGGCTTCCCGGGAAGCAAGCTTCGCCTGCCTGGCCCGGTAAAGGGCCAGGAGCTGGTGAAGTAGCTTCTCCTCCTCGGGCCCTTCACTCCCGCCGGGCGCCTCGACAATCTTCAGGCCCGCGGAGGCGAGGACCTCCCCGTCAAATGCCTCGCCCTCCGCGGGAGCTCGCGACGAAGACCCCCAAGGCACCTGGATGAAGACGCCGTTGGGGGCCTCAAGGTAGTAGCCCTGCTCCTTGCCGGCGGAGGGGTCGGCGGCCGGCGCAGCACTTGATGCTCCCGCCGCCTCCGGGTCGGCGGTGCGGTCGCCGTCCCCCTCCCCGGCCGCTGCGTCCGCAGCCGGAGCGGTCTCCTGCGCGGCCGGCTCGGCGGCTCTCGCCGTGTCCTCGGCGACAGGGACGTCGCCGCCGCCGCCCTGCGCGCCCTCCTCCTCGAGGTTGATGACTTCCGTCTCCATCGGCTCGGGGGGAGGAGGATCTAGAAGAAGAAGAAAAAGAAGTTCAAGCAAAAATCCAAAAGAAACAACGCCAAGAAGACAAATTACAAGACATACCTTGGCGGACGTCGTCAGCGGCGGGCTCCCTCGCCGGGGAGCTCTGCCTAGGCGGAGTGGCCGCCCTCGCCGGGCTGCTCGCCCTTGGCGGGGTACTCTGCCTTGGCGGAGTACCCGCCCTTGGCGGAGCACTCTCCCTTGCCGGAGAGTTCGGCCTTGGCGGGGACGGCGGGGCCTGCGGCTCCTCAAGGACGGTCTCCGGGCGCTCCTGCCGCTGTGGCTCCACCTCTGCACAAGTCAAGACAAAGGCATCAAGATATTGAAACAAGACAAAATCCTCAAGCGCACCCCGACAAGCGGAAGGATGGACCCCAGACTTACGCTGGGGGCTGCGCTGGGGGCTGCTCCTCGGAGCAGCGCTCGGGTCCGGCAGTCTTGGCTCCGGCACGTCCCCTGTTGCCGCGGCGGCCGAGTCTTCCGCGACCTCGACCACAGGCGCCCTGGCTTTCTTCGCCACGCGCTGAACCAAGGTCCTGAAATCAAAGCAACAAACAAAATTAGCATCAACAGTAATCAAGACGAAACTAGAGAAGGTGTAAGATCTCGGATCCTTACTCCTGGTCCTCCTCGTCGTCCTCGCTCAAGGCGGAGAAGTCATACTCCACCTGGGGCGCGTCTGCACGAGGAGCAGAAGAAGAAGATTCCCTCGGGCGCTTGGCGGTCCCGGGGGCTGGGGGCTGCGAAGACCCAGCCCCTGTGGTAGCCGGAGCCCGGGGAGCGGGCGGAGCCGCTGCTCCGCTCCGAGAAGACCCCTCTCGGCTCGACGCCTGCTTGCGGGGCGCCTCCGTCGTGGCCCGCGCGCGGGCCGCCTCCGCTGTGGCTGGTGCGCCGGTCGCCCCCGGCGCAGCTTGGCTCCCCCGGGGAGCTGCCCGGCGAGCTGGCTGTTGCCGGGGCGCCTGCGCCCTCTCTCCCGTCGCCGCCTTGCGGAGACGCTTCGGTGGGGACCGCCTTGGGCTTGCTGGGGGCGGGGAGGTCTCCGACGAGGAGAGGTCGTCGGCGTAGAGCTCCGTAGATCCGTCGGAGTCCTCGGCCTCCTCCTCCTCCTCCTCCTCCCCGGCTGGCTCGCTGGGCCCAGCGCCCTGCGCTGCGGCCTCTTTTCCTTTGGCGCCTCCGCTCCCTCCGGCGCCTCCGCTCCCCGCGGCGCCTCTGTTCCCTCCGGCGGCGCCTTCCCTTGCCGCGGCCTCGGCCACGATCCCGTGGATCCCGGAGTGCCTCAAAGAGGGGACCCCGGCGAGCGCGTCGGGAGGAAGTTGCAACAGTCTGCGGATCTCCGCCTCCTCCGCCTGGCTGGACGCATCCGCAGCCTCCGCCTCATCAGGCGTGTACCCAAATTCTCCTGCCGCTACGGCTGCAGCGGCCTCTTCAGCCCGAGAAGCCATGTAAGCAAGCTCCTGCTCAGTGGTGTCCCGCGTGTGCTCCTTGATGTCATTCTTGTTCTTCGCCACCTCCACGAGGTTGTCGAAGAAGCTGAGGACGTCTATGGGCTTGGGCGGAATCCACGTGCGGTCCACGCCGTGCGAATCGCACGCGGACATCATAGCGCAGAGACGGTCCCGGACTGTGCTGTTGCAGAGGGGCACCACTCCCCGGGGAGGTCTGAACCACTCAGGGTGTGCCGGGTCATATTTGAAGAGTTCCCGGACCATCCCCTTCAGCTCCAGCGTCGTGAAGTTGAAGTTCAGCCCGGGGCGCAGCCTCATTATATCCGCCGGGCCGCCGTACTCCCAGGCCGACCTTTTCCTGTCTTGGAGAGGGGCGATGCGGCGGCGAAGGAAATCTGCGCCTACCTCTGCGACGGACAGCCTGGCGGTCCGAAGACGAAGAATCCGGACGAGGGCGACGTCGAGCTTGATGTCGTCCGAGTCCAGCTCGCTCCAATCCCTGCCGCGCACGATGGGCGTTGTGCGCGGCGCGGTGAAGGGCTGCGGCTCGTCCTCAACAATCCAGCACCAATCTGCTCGCCACTCCTCCCACTTGCCGCGGAGCTCCCCCGGCAAGTACGACTCCTTCTTGTTCAAGCGAAATACCCAAGAAATTCCTCCGGAGAGGGGGGCGCCGGTCTCTGCTCTAGGAGTGAAGAAGTGCCTAAACAGCGCTACGTTTGGGTGTATTCCTATGAAGTTTTCGCACATGTGTGCGAAAACCGCCATTGTGAGGATGGCGTTGGGGGTGAAGTCAAGAAGGTGGAGGCCATAGGTGTGCATGACGTCGCAAAAGAAATCAGAGAAAGGAGGGCAAAGACCGCAGTGAAAGAAGGCTGCGAAGAAGTAGTACCCGCCGGGGTAGTTGTCCTTGGCGGCGGCCGGATAAGCTCGGGTGCGGGGGTGCGCCTTGGTTTCCTTGGCCCAGAACAAGTAGTACTTGTTCCAGAGCTCCCGCGCGCCGAGCTTCGGCGGGAAGACGAGGTTCCGCTTGCGGTACGCGGTAAGCTTCGCTGCTTGCTCCGACTTCTCCCTCTTGGCTTTCTCCGCCTTCGCTTTCTCGGTCTTCGGGGCCATGGCGGAGGCGACGAAGGAAGGGGGGAACGGCGGCGGCGGAGCTGTGGAGGCGGAGCGCAAAGGGGGTTTCTGGAGGAAGAAGAAGATGCAATGAAAGCGCAAGGAGGGGAACCGCTCCTGCTTCCTCTGCTTTTATGGGGGAGTGGGGGGCGTTTCGCCCTTTTCATTGATGGAACGTGGGCACGTCCCATCCCACGACGCCGCAATCGACGCGTGCCGTTACGGGGGGATGCGGCGGATACGGAAGTGGATTCGGCACGCCGTGGGCCGCGTGTGCCCGTGCACTGTTTTGGGCCTGGCCCAACAGCGCTCGGCACCGTGTGTGGCCCAGGCCCGGGGGCTCCTGTCGGTGTACTAAGGTAGGGGTACCTCAGTACCCCAACTTGTGCACGGGCAGTTGCAGCTCCCCGCGGCAGGGTTTACCACGCGCTCGTCGGAGACCTTCCTGCTCCATATTTAAACCATTCAAAAACAAAGTATACAAGACAGAAGATCGAGACCCCGGCAAGTGGAGCTTGCCGGGAAGGCCGTACCAGGCTCAAGACTGCCCCACTAGCACAAGGCCCTGGCAAGAGGAGCTTGCCAGGAAGACTAGAAGACACGCCTCGGCGCTATATGCGCCCCGGCGAGGGCCCGGGGAGCGGCAAGCTCCCGGGCCCGGCAAGATCAAGGCCCCGGCAAGGTGCTTGCCGGAAGAGTTGCGCTGTGTGCCTGCGCTCCAGCTCATCGGCCCACGCGTCGCCCTGGGGCCTATCCAGGGACGCGTGGCGGATGGCTGTGCAGCCTGGGGGACACGGTGGCACTCCACGGTGGTGGATCCATCGCCGTGGCAGACGGAGACGCAAGGGCGGGAGCTTTTGGGGTCGACGGCGATGGGCATTAAATGCCCTTGTCCCCCACTGTCAAAGTAGGTAGCGACCACTGTTCGCGCACTGTAGCTCCACTGTTCCCGCACTATTACAACTACCACCTCTTTTACGCTTTTACCCCTTTCTCCTACGTTGACACCTGTCGGTGACCCCTTGCACTATAAAAGGAGGCCCATGCACAACGTGGAGGGGGTTCGGAACCTAGATCACTCATACGCTCGGTGTAGCTGCTTCTTCAAGCTCCCGAGCTCTCCAACTCAATACACAACTAAGCAGGAGTAGGGTTTTACGCGTCTACCGCGGCCCGAACCTGGGTAAAACTGCCCGCGTGCTCGCTACGGTCTGCTCTTCGTGCTCCCTCCGCCCTCGTACCGCACAGACAAGGGGCTCCGGTCCCATAGATGTTCGTGGCGGACAGTTTCCCCCGACAGTTTACTTGTCGTATCACATACCTTTTCCTTTTCAGAGGCTGAATCATTCTGGAAAGTGTCCCTTATTTATTCCTCCGGGGTTATGGTTTCAACAATATTAGTTTCAACATTTATAGGATTACCTGAGATATAATGTTTGATCCTTTGACCATTCACCACCTTTGGATTTGTGCCTTCAAAGTTGTTAATTTTTATGGCACCGGAACGATAGACCTCCTCGATAACGTAAGGTCCTTCCCACTTGGAGAGAAGCTTTCCCGCAAAAAATCTTAAACGAGAGTTGAATAGCAAGACATAATCACCTACGTGAAACTCACGCTTTTGTATCCTTTTGTCATGCCATCTTTTAACTTTTTCTTTAAACAGCTTGGCATTCTCATAGGCCTGGGTTCTCCACTCATCATGACAGCTAATGTCAAATAACCTCTTTTCATCGAAAAATTTTTAAATCATAGTTGAGCTCTTTATTAGCCCAATATGCCTTATGGTCTAGCTCAAGAGGTAAGTGACATGCTTTTCCATATACCATCTTATATGGAGACATACCCATGGGATTTTTTATGCAGTTCTATAGGCCCATAATGCATCATCTAGTTTCTTGGAACAATTCTGTCTAGACCTATTAAGTGTAATTTCAACTCCCTATTACTTAGTTCTACTTGACCACTAGTCTGTGGGTGATAAGGTGATGCAATTCTATGGTTGACATCATACTTAGCAAGCATCTTACGGAAAGCACCATGAATAAAGTGTGAACCACCATCAGTCATTAGATATCTAGGGACTCCAAACCTCGGAAAGATAACTTCTTTAAGCATCTTAATAGAGGTGTTATGATCAGCACTACTAGTTGGAATAGCTTCACCCACTTAGTAATGTAATCAACAGCGACTAAAATATGTGTGTACCCATTAGAGGCAGGAAAAGGTCCCATATAATCAAAGCCCCAAACATCAAATGGTTCAATAACGAGTGAATAATTCATAGGCATTTCTTGACGTCTACTAATATTACCAATACTTTTACATTCATCACAAGATAAGACAAACTTACGGGCATCCTTGAAGAGAGTAGGCCAATAAAAACCGGATTGCAATACCTTGTGTGCAGTTCTATCTCCCGCATGGTGTCCTCCATAAGCTTCGGAGTGGCACTTGCGTAGGATCTGTTCATGTTCATGCTCAGGTACACAACGTCTAATAATACCATCTACTCCTTCTTTATAAAGATGGGGGTCATCCCAGAAGTAATGTCTCAAATCATAGAAGAACTTTTTCTTTTGCTGGTATGTGAAGCTAGGAGGTATAAACTTAGCAACAATGTAATTAGCATAATCAGCATACCAAGGAGAAGTACAAGAAGTACTTATGACAGCTAGTTGTTCATCAGGAAAGCTATCATCAATAGGTTGTGGGTCATCAAGTATATTCTCTAACCTAGAAAAGTTATCTGCTACGGGGTTCTCAGCTCCCTTTCTATCAATAATATGCAAGTCAAATTCTTGCAGCAAGAGAACCCATCTAATAAGTCTAGGTTTAGCATCTTTCTTTTCCATAAGGTGTTTGATAGCAGCATGATCAGTGTGAATAGTTACTTTAGAATCAACGATGTAGGGTCTAAACTTATCACAAGCAAACACAACTGCTAAAAATTCTTTATCAGTGGTAGCATAATTTCTTTGGGCACTATATAGAGTCTTACTAGCATACTAGATAACATTCAATTTCTTATCAACTCTTTGCCCTAGAATAGCTCCTACAGCATAACCACTAGCATCGCACATAATCTCAAAGGGTAAATTCCAGTCAGGAGGCTGGACAATAGGTGCAGAGATCAATGCTTTCTTAAGTATTTCAAATGCTTCTAGACAATCATCATCAAAGACAAAAGGAATATCTTTTTGTAAGAGATTAGTTAGAGGCCTGGAGATTTTGGAGAAGTCCTTAATGAACCTCCTATAAAACCCGGCATGACCAAGGAAACTTCGTATACCTTTGATGTCCTTTGGGCAGTAGCATCAACATTAGCTTTCTCAACTTCAATACCTCTTTAAGAAATTTTATGTCCCAAGACAATGCCTTCATTGACCATAAAGTGGCACTTTTCCCAATTCAAGACAAGGTTAGTGTCTTCACATCTCTGCAAAACTCGATCAAGGTTTCTTAAGCAATCATCAAAAGAAGTTCCGTAAACGGAGAAATCATCCATGAAAACCTCAACAATCTTTTCACAAAAGTCAGAGAATATAGCCATCATGCATCTTTGAAAGGTAGCAGGTGCATTACATAAACCAAAAGGCATGCGTCTATAAGCAAAGGTACCGAAAGGACAAGTAAAGGTGGTCTTTTCTTGATCCCCTTTTGACACAGGTATTTGAGAGAAACCAGAATAACCATCTAGAAAGCAGAAATGGGTATGTTTGGATAACCTTTCTAGCATTTGATCAATAAATGGTAAGGGGTAATGATATTTCTTAGTAGCTTTATTTAACTTACGAAAATCAATTACCATCCTATAACATGTAACTATTCTTTGCGGGATCAATTCATCTTTATCATTAGGGACAACAGTCATACCTCCTTTCTTAGGAACGCAATGGACATGACTAACCCACTGACTATCATCAATTGGATAGATAATACCTGCCTCTAGAAGCTTTAGTATTTTCTTTCTTACCACTTCTTTCATCTTGGGATTTAACCATCGCTGATGATCCATAACTGGTTTAGCATTTTCTTCCAATTTTATCTTGTGTTGACATATAGTGGGACTAATGCCCTTAAGATCATCGAGAGTATATCCGATAGCAGCTCGGTGCTTCTTTAGAGTTTTCAATAATCTTTCTTCTTCCTGCTCTGAAAGGTTAGCACTAATAATAATAGGATATATCTTCTTTTCATCAAGATAAACATACTTAAGATTATCAGGCAAAGGTTTAAGTTCAAACACGGGATCACCCTTGGGAGGAGGATGATCCCCTAGGATTTCAACAGGCAAGTTGTTTTTCAATACGGGTCCCTGTTTAAAGAATATTTCATCTATTTCCCTTCTTTCATTCATATGCATATCATTTTCATGGTCTAGCAAGTATTGTTCTAAAGGATCATTAGGTGGCACGGCAATAGAAGCAAGACCAATAATTTCATCCTTACTGGGTGGTGCTTTTTCAAGGGGTTGTCTACGGAATTTAGCAAGTTTAAAATCATGAGACATATCCCCTAATCCAACAGTGACAATATCTTTCATGCAGTCTATCTTGGCCTTAGCGGTATTCAAGAAGGGTCTACCAAATATAATGGGCATAATGCATCTTGTGGGGAACTAAGAACAAGAAAATCAACAGGGTATTTAACCTTCCCACACAAGACTTCAATATCTCTAACAATCCCAACTGGTGAAATAGTATCTCTATTGGCAAGATTATTAATAGTAACATCAATCCCTTCTAACTCAACAGATGCAATATCATGCATAATTTCGTTGTACAAATCAATAGGGATAATACTCACACTAGCACCTATGTCACAGAAACCATGATAGCAATGATCTCCTATCTTAACACAGATAACAGGCAAGCCCACAACAGGTTTATGTTTATTCCTAGCATTGGGTTTGGCTATCCTAGTAGACTCTTCTTGGAGGTTATTAGTAAATAACATGCCCATCTAAATCTTCTACCAAGAGATCTTTAACCATAGCAACACTAAGTTCAAATTTAATTTGCTCAGAGGGTGTAGGTGTTCTAGTATTACTCTTACGAACTACAGTTGAAGCTTGAGCATGGTCCTTTATCCTAACAGGGAAATGTGGTTTCTCAATATAAGCGGTAGGGATAACAGGATCAACATTATAAGTAATAGTCTTTTCTTCAACTTTAATAGGTTCAACTACTTTTACTTCAATAGGGGGATGGTATTTAAACCACTTCTCCTTGGGGAGATCAACATGAGTAGCAAAGGATTCACAGAAAGAAGCTACTATCTCAGAGTCAAGTCCATATTTAGTGCTAAACTCACGAAAAACATCGGTATCCATAAAAGCTTTAACACAATCGAACTTAGGGGTCATACCTGACTCCTTACCTTCGTCGAGATCCCAATCTTCGGAGTTGCGTTTAATTCTTTCCAATAAATCCCATTTGAATTCAACAGTCTTCATCATAAAAGAGCCAGAACAAGAATTATCGAGCATGGTGTGATTATTGAGAGAAAGTCGAACATAAAATTTTTGGATGATCATATTTCTTGAAAGCTCATGATTGGGGCATGAATATAACATTGACTTAAGCCTCCCCCAAGCTTGAGCATTGCTTTCTCCTTCGTGAGGCCAGAAATTATAAATATAATTGCGATCACGATGAACCTGGTGCATAGGGTAGAACTTCTGATGAAATTTCAACTTCAGGCGATTATAGTTCCATGATCCCATATCATCGCATAGCCTAAACCAAGTCAATGCATCTCCCTTCAATTATAAGGGGAATACCTTCTTCTTGATAACATCCTCGGGCATACATGCAAGCCTAAACAATCCACAAACTTCATCCACATAGATTAGATGTAAATCGGGGTGAAGTGTTTTGTCTCCTCTATAGGGATTTTCAAGCAGTTTCTCTATCATACCCGAAGGAATCTCAAAGAAAACATTTTCAATAGGTGCAGTAGGTTGAGGAGCAACTCTTTGATCTTCTGCTCGGGATGAAGATACCCCGAACAAGCCCCTCAAAGGATTTTGAGCCATAGTAACAAGTGACAATAAATTTCAGCACACTATATAAATTTTTCCTTACCAAATTCCACTTACCAAAGGCGCTTCACTCCTCGGAAACGGCGCCAGAAAAGAGTCTTGATGACCCACAAGTGTAGAGGATCTATCGTAGTCCTTTCGATAAGTAAGAGTGTCGAACCCAACGAGGAGCAGAAGGAAATGATAGGCAGTTTTTAGTAAGGCATTTTCTGCAAGCACTGAAATTATAGGTAACAGATAGTTTTGTGATAAGATAATTGGTAGCAAGTGACAAAAGGTAAAAGAAAATAAGGTGCAGCAAGGTGGACCAATCCTTTTTGTAGTAAAGGACAAGCCTGGACAAACTCTTATATAAAGGAAAGCGCTCCCGAGGACACATGGGAATTATCGTCAAGCTAGTTTTCATCACGATCGTCTGATTCGTGTTCGGTACTTTGATAATTTGGTATGTGGGTGGACCGGTGCTTGGGTGCTGCCCTTACTTGGACAAGCCTCCCACTTATGATTAACCTCTAATGCAAGCATCCGCAACTACAAAAGAAGTATTAAGGTAGACCTAACCATAGCCTGAAACATATGGATCCAAATCAACCCCTTACAAAGCAACGCATAAACTAGGGTTTAAGCTTCTGTCACTCTAGCAACCCATCATCTACTTATTACTTCCCAATGCCTTCCTATAGGCCCAAATAATGGTGAAGTGTCATGTAGTCGACGTTCACATGACACCACTAGAGGAGAGACAACATACATCTCATCAAAATATCGAACGAAGACCAAATTCACATGACTACTAATAGCAAGACTTCTCCCATGTCCTCAGGAACAAAAGTAACTACTCACAAGACATAATATTGTTCATGATCAGAGGGGTATTAATATGCATAATGGATCTGAACATATGATCTTCCACCAAATAAAGCAACTAGCATCAACTACAAGGAGTAATCAACACTACTAGCAACCCACAGGTACCAATCTGAGGTTTGGGTACAAAGATTGGATACAAGAGATGAACTAGGGTTTGAGAGGAGATGGTGCTAGTGAAGATGTTGATGAAGATAGCCCTCCCCAAGATGGGAGAGTTGTTGGTGATGACGACGGTCACGATTTCCCCCTCCCGGAGGGAAGTATCCCTGGCAGAACAGCTCTGCCGGAGCCCTAGATTGGTTTCCGCCTTGGTCCGCCTCGAGATGGTGGCGTCTGGTCCCGAAAGCCTCCTTATGATTCTTTCCAGGTCAAAACGCTTCATATAGGAGAAGATGGGCACCTGGGGCCTGCCGGTTGGCCCTCGAGGCAGGGGGGCGCGGCCCCCACCCTCGAGGCTAGTCGGTGGCCCCTCTCGTGGGTTCCTTTCGCCAGATATTTTTTATATTTTCCGAAACGACGTTCTGTGGAGTTTCAGGGCTTTTGGAGTTGTGTAGAATAGGTTTCCAGAGTTTGCTCCTTTTCCCGCCCAGAATTCCAGCTGCCGGCATTCTCCCTCTTCATGTAAACCTTGTAAAATAAGAGAGAAAAGGCATAAGTATTGTGATAAAACATGTATGAACAGCCCATGATGCAATAAATATCAACTTATAAGCATGATGCAAAATGGACGTATCAGTGTTCAAGCTATGGTTGGTCAGAATGGACATCAGAACGGTCATTACTCCAAGCTATCAGATTTTTCAGAGAACTCAGCCTCCTAGTTTCAGTCAGGCTGTTGACCCTTTGGATGCCGACGATTGGTTGCGAACCATTGAAAGGAAGCTTGAGATTGCCCGTACTGCAGAAGAGGACAAAGTTCCATATGCAACTCACTATCTTGAAGGCGCTGCTGCCATATGATGGGAAAATACAAATGCTATGTGGCCTGCTGATGAAGCACTCACCTGGACAAAATTCAAGGATCAGTTTTGAAAATATCACATCCCTACTAGAATTATGAAGACCAAGCAGCGGGAATTTCTTGCACTCACCCAAGGGAATATGTTCGTGGGGGAATACTTGCAGAAATTCAACCACCTAGCCCGTTATTCCCTGTATGACATGGCCACTGAAGAAAGAAAGATTGCCAGATTTCTTGGAGGATTAAATTCGCAACTCAGGTGCACTCTCAGCACGCTTGATTTTCCAGACTGCCAAACTTTGGTGAATAAAGCTTTCATTGCGGAAAGAGAACACAAGCTCGTACTAGACAACTGACCTGCTAATAACGAGCACAAGCACAAGTTTGAGCCAAGGAAAGAAGGGCAACCAGTGCAGAAGGCTCGAACTTGGCAGCAAACGCAGGTGGAATACAAGCCGAATTGGCAATAGAATGTTAACAAGACCACTACCCGAGTCAAGAATGTTGTCACCAACCCAATACACGAGGAGCGTCAGCGCAACAATTCTTGTTTCAGTTGTGGGCAAAATGGACACTATGCCAGACAGTGCCCCAAGAACAGCAAGGCGGACGCCTTATTCCGGCCACAAGTCAACTTCATGGGGTCATACCCGAACCAGCAAAACATCGCCGGACACGTCCATCACCTCTCCACAGATGAAGCCCAAGAAAACCCTGAAGTAGTCATTGGTATGTTTTCTGTTAATAGCATACCTGCAATAATTTTATTTGACTCAGGGGCTTCCCACTCTTTTGTTTCTCGGAGTTTTGTTGCCCAAAACAAATTTTCTTGTTCTCTTTTGGGCAAAAATATGCTGGTACAAACCCTGGGATCTTTAATCAAGAGCAATCTGGTCTGCAGTGACTTGGAAATCAATATCAACGGGATAAGCTTTCCAACTTCCTTGATACTCATCGAGTCAGTACAGCTGGATGTTATTTTGGGCATGAATTGGCTGGCCCAATATCAAGTATGCATAAATTGTGCGACCCGAGAAGTCACTCTGACCAGTCAAGAAGGGCAGGCTACAAAATTCTATTCCCGCAGAAGCATACCAAAGAAGGGAATGATATTCACTGTTGTGGCTGAATTGGAATTAATTCCTGTGGTCAGCGAATTTCCTGATGTATTTCCAGAAGAACTGCCAGGCATGCCGCCAGACCAAGAGCTTGAGTTTGCAATAGATCTGGTACCCGGAACCGCACTGTTATACAAGAAGTATTACAGGATGCCCTCATCAGAACTAGTGGAATTAAAGAAGCAGCTCGATGAAATACTCCAGAAAGGGTATATCCGTCCCAGTTCCTCACCCTGGGGATCGCCTGCACTCTTTGTAAGCAAGAAGGATGGCAGCCTCCGCATGTGTGTGGATTATCGTCAGCTGAATGATGTCCCCATAAAAAACAAACATCCCCTGCCAAGAATTGATAACTTGTTCGATCAGCTCAGTGGGGCCAAGGTATTCTCCAAGATTGACTTACGGACCGGATACCATCAACTTAAGATTAAAAAGGAAGATATTCCTAAGACCGCATTCTCCACTCGATACGGTCTTTACGAATATACAGTCATGTCCTTTGGTCTCACTAATGCCCCTGCATTCTTCATGCACATGATGAATAAAGTATTCAAGGACTTCCTCGATAAGCTCGTGGTGGTCTTTATCGATGATATACTTATATATTCAAAAAGTGAAGGGGATCACAAAGAACATCTCTGAGCGATGTTACAACGACTCCGCGACCATCAGCTTTACGCCAAATTCAGCAAATGTGAGTTTTGGCTCAAACAAGTCGGATTTCTTGGACACGTGCTATACGCTGAGGGTATAGCCGTAGACCCAAGCAAGGTAAAATATGTGCTCAATTGGTTGCCACCCACAACTGTGTCTCAGATCAGGAGTTTCCTTGGACTGGCTGGATATTACTGTTGTTTCATTGAAGGATTCTCCAAGATTGCCAAACCCATGACAGAGCTACTCAAAAAGGACAAGAAGTTTGAATGGATGAACGACTGTGAGAAAAGTTTCAGTGAGCTAAAGAAACGGCTGACCACCACACCCGTATTAACTCTTCCAGATATCTATCACAGTTTTGATGTATACTGTGACGCATCCAGACAAGGACTTGGTTGCGTACTCATGCAAGAGGCAAGGTAGTGGCATATGCATCACAGCAACTGCGACCGCACGAAGGAAATTACCCTACTCATGATCTGGAATTGGCCGCGGTGGTGCATTCTCTCAAAATATGGAGGCATTATCTCATCGATAAAAAGTGCCAAATTTTTACCGATCACAAAAGTCTCAAGTATATATTTACTCAGCCAGGTTTAAATCTCCGTCAGCGAAGGTGGCTTGAGCTGGTTAAGGATTATGATCTTGGAATAAATTACCACCCGGGTAAAGCCAATGTGGTGGGTGACACACTCAGTCGGAAGCCGGTCAGCCTAAACGTCATACAAAAATCTTTACCCACTAGACTTCAAGAGGAGATTGCTCAACTCCATTTGAACATCGTTGAGGCTAGTCTCGCTAATATTTTTGAAGTTACCCCCACTCTTGAAGAAGAAACCCGCAAGGCCCAGCCAGACGATCCTATCCTACAAAAGCATGCCAAGAATATGCTGGCAGGACGTACCTCTGATTTCTCAAAGGATCAATTTGGAACTCTCCGGTTTTGTTTAAGGATTTGTGTACCAAATCAGTCGGACCTGAAAAGGAAAATCTTCTCAGAAGCACACGAATCCTCATACTCTATCCACCCTGCGGGTACAAAAATGTATGAAGACCTTCGTCAAATATTCTGGTGGGATGGAATGAAGAAGGACATTGCCTATTTTGTGGCTTGTTGCGACATATGCAACAAAGTAAAGGCAGAACATCAGAAGCCAGCCGGACTTCTTCAACCGCTGCCAGTTTCACAATGGAAATGGGATGACGTCTGCATGGATTACATCACGGGACTACCCAAGACTGAGTGAGGCAATGATGCAATATGGGTCATAGTGGACACTCTAACCAAAGTAGCACACTTTATTCCGGTCAAGACCACCTATCGAGCAGACCAACTTGCACAACTGTATGTGTCCAGAATAGTCAGTTTGCATGGAGTGCCTCGAACCATCACTTCCGACCGAGGTTCACTCTTTACCTCCGCTTTCTGGACACGTCTCCATCAAGCCTTGGGGACAGCCCTGACATATAGTACATCCTATCATCCTCAGACTGATGGACACACAAAGCGGGTAAACCAAATACTTGAACATATGTTGCGAGCTTGCGTCCTGGCCCAAGGATCTAAGTGGGAAGATTGTCTGCCTTACGCCGAGTTCTCCTACAACAAAAGTTTCCAAACCAGTCTAAAGATGTCACCGTACGAGGCTTTATATGGCCGCAAATGTCGTACCCCGTTAAATTGGTCTCAGACTGGAGATAGCCGTATCTTCGGAACAGACCACATGATGGAAGCTGAGAAGCAAGTCAAGGAGATCAGAGATAGATTACAATTGGCCAAATCTCGACAAAAGAGCTATTACGATGCAAAACACCAACAACTCTGTTCTGAACCCGGAGAACACGTATACCTCTGAGTCACTCCTATGAAAGGAGTCAAGAGATTCCAGACTCGCGGGAAGTTGGCACCCAGGTTTATTGGCCCCTTCCCAGTTATTTCTCGAGCAGGCACCATTGCTTATCAGTTGGAATTGCCCCCGGAATTGTCCGAGGTGCACAATGTGTTTCACGTCTCACAGTTGAGGCGGTGCATATCACCGCCTGAGAAAAGGATTGCCATGACCGACATAGAATTGGCAAAGGATTTAACGTATAAAGAAAGACCGTTCAAAATTGTGGATCAGATGGAAAGAGTCACTCGCAGTAAAGTAAGGAAGTTTTATAAGGTCCAGTGGGAGGATCACACTGAGTCAGAAGCAACCTGGGAACAAGAAGGATTCCTACAAACATATTATCCGGAATGGTTTTCCCAAGCAACCAAATCTCGAGGACGAGATTCATTCTAAGTGGGGGAGGTTTGTGACAGCCTGATTTATGCCCTCTTTTATTTGCCTGAGTTTTATTTGAATATATTTTGAACCTAGGGAATTTTTGAATCTTTTCATATGGACTTAAACACTTGGGTACCCTTGGCTTTCACCCAAGTGCCTCATATCCATCTCAAATCATCTTTTCCCTCTGGTTCACTCTAATATAATTTATGGAATATTTTTATTTATTGAAAAATATTCACTTTTCCCTCCAAAACCCTAGTTAAACCCTTTATGCTCCAAAGCAACCCCTATTTTTCTGGCCCACAAAAATCTGAGGAAATTCATAAATATTCTTTGGACCCTAGGACACATTCCTGAGAAAAAATATTGCACCACTTTTTGGAATATTTTTGCTAGAGAAATTCTTTTCTATTCTGGACAGAAATGGTAGTTTCTACAGCAACTACCATTTTACTTGCTCCATTGCTTCTGAAACTCCTTGTGCTTTTTCACCTTAGTAACTTATGACTAGCCTCCAAAGCACAGCCTCCAACTCTTAGCCATTTTACCTCAGTAAACTCTCAAAGTTTCTGTCCAGAAACTTACCAGACGTGTGATTTTCTTTCTACTGCGTCTCGAAACAAACCAACCACGGGTAACTCTCCTATCTACCACAAACAACACGCCAGACATAAATTTTGGCACCAAGTAAGCCAGTAGGCAGAGTTCGCGCGGTGACCACGCGTGTGCATCATGCCATGGCTGCTTGTCGGCGCGCTCTGGATGCCGCACGAGCGCTCTGTTGAGCGCGTGCTTGCTTCCGCGCCTGCCAGAGTGTGCCAACCCGCGCCACCATCTTCGTCTTCATCTCTACATCGCCCCCCTGGCGCTCGCCGATGCCGGAGCTTGCCACAGTGAGCACGGGCACGGTCCGGCCAAGGCAACAGTGCGGTGCGCATTGTGCTCGTCGCCACTCCAGCGCCCCTGTGCTCGTCTCCGTCCGTCCACAGCTCATGTGTGACACCGTCGCCTTCTTCCCCCTCTCACTGATGCCATTCGTCGACGGGCGCAGCGACCAGGTGTCGCCGGCGGAGCCCCAAACCCCCATCTCGGCTCGCCTATATATAGGCCCCCTCCCGGCCTTCCCGAGCACCCAGCTCCACTCCCACACACACCTCGACTGCGTAGAACCCCGTGGCCCGGCCGGGCAGGCCACAGGCCGCCGTCCCCGAGCTCGAGCTCACCGGCCATCCCCTCGGGTCGCCGCGGTAGCTCCAGACCCTCTCAGGCCAGGGCGACCTTACCAGAGCCTCCGCCACTCTCTGGTGGAGCCGTTCCACCTAGTTGGAGCTGCTGGAGACGCCGTTGCACGCCGTCTTCTTCAACTCCAGCGTCCACCCCGTCCTGCCTCCGCCTGCGAGCTCATTTCCGATGCCGTCTGACCACCCCTAGCCACTCTACGGGTACAGGCAGGTGTGCCTCGAACTCCTCCGTCGATCTATCCCTCCCATCTTGGCCAAGGAGCCGTGTCGCCGGCGTGCGCTCCGGCGAGGCTGCGGCTGCCCCTGTTCTTTCCCCCTCTCCCCCTCACCTGACTAGCGGGGCCCGCTAGTCAGCCCCCCTGTACCCGCGCGAAGCGGTACGAGTGGTGGCGCCCTGGGCTTTTACGCCTTCGACGTCACCCCCCCCCTTCAGTATGTTTATTTAAATTCTAAATTTAAATATATTCCAGAGAACTTCAAACTGCAATAACTTTTTAACCATAAGTCCAAATGAATTGATTCTTTTTGCACTGTGTTCTTTGTGAAGAAATCTTGCAGCACACCAAAAATGAGACCATTTGGTGCTGTGTAGATTTTCTGGTGAATTTTTGAATGATTCTTGATATTTTCTTTTTGTACTTTTAATTATTTTCAGAAGGTGAAGCTTGTCTTGAGGATCACCAGGAGGCTTGTGAACCTCATTTACACTAAGGCAAGCCGCAGCAACATTTTCATAGTGCTATTTAAATATTTGTGATTTTCCAACTTGAATAAATGATTTAATTTATACATATGAGTTATTTTTGTTAAAAACTTTCTGTTGGTTGTTGTATTTAGTTGTTTCATTTAGTTTACAGAAAGTTGGAACTTGATTTAAGTTATTAAGATAGCTAGAAGAAAGTTTGGATCATTGAGAACTATTATGGATATGCATATAACTAGCTATGTGAAGTTATTTTCTTTTACATAAGAATTATGATAATTTTTTTGCTAGAATATGTTATGTTTTTAATTGAAAGTAAATCATAACCAGAGTAATATTGAAGTTGTGATGCCTAATTTTAGTAAAGTAAAGTTGACCCAGTTATTTTTGTAATACACTTGGTATGTTGCATTCCATGGCATTTTATGACACCGGTTATTTATTTTCGTTAAGTTGAAACTATTAATAACTCAACTTGAATAAATTGTTGACCGGGTCATGGTGCCACTGAATCGAGTTTTTCCTAGTGCAACCACATTTGCCTTTATGGGAAGGTCTTTATTCGGTCTGTTGTCATGCCTCTTGTCGGTACCTCCAAATGGGAAGGTTATGGGCATGCAGTACCATGGCCCGGTAAGCAGACATAACCTTGTGTGCCCGTTGTTAAGTTTATGGTACCGAGTCCCCGTTTGGGACAATTGCTGTTTGGCCACGACGGTGGTCGGTGTGCCTTTGGTAGGCACCGGGCCACCCAGGACTGTTCCAATGGGAAATGAGTCGGAGTGGCCGGGAGAGTGTCATGGCAATGGAAGAGTTTTGTCGGAACGCCGTTGGTCCACCCGAATGGGAAAGCGAGGCCATGAGTTCCGTGGTGTGGGTACAGTGCACTACCTCTGCATAGTGTAATTAATCTATCGATAGTCGAGTCCACGGTCACGGACACGCTCGAAAATAAGTCACACCATGGATCAACATATAATAAAATTTTGCTTACTAAGTTCTAAATGTTTGTACTGTAAAAATGGTGGAAGAGCCACCGAGATGATTTGAGGCCAAGTATGGTCAGGGTGGTGATCGCTGAAAAGATCACGATTTATGTTCTGTTGAGAAACAAATTTATAGTTTAATAAAAATCAACATGGGTAAGTCAGACCGAGGTTCTGTTTTCACAAAGGCATGAGTACAGCATGTTAGTTAATGTATACCCAAGTTTGTTGCTATATTTTAACAACTGGATAATTATCATGATATTGTTTGTCATTATGATTTTGTTTGCTATAAGCTTGCAAGTACATTCAATGTACTGACCTGGCGTGTCATGCCAGATTTCAGGAAAGTTTCGCTGGAAAGGAGTGTCGTCCGAGTCTAGACAGTGTCCACATCGGTGTCCCTGTGAGATGGAGTTCCGCTACGAAGTCGTTCCGCTGCTGCGTAGTTTTATGACCTATGCCTTTTATGTTCATTAAATAATGTACATATTGTCGGGGAAACTGATCGCCCACGAACACCTATGGGACCGGAGCCCCTTTTCGGTACGGCAGGGGGCGAAGGATGCACGAAGAGCAGATCGAGGCGTGCACACGAGCAGTTTACCCAGGTTCGGGCCGCACGGATGCGTAAAACCCTACTCCTGCTTTGGTTCGTATTAAGTTCTTGCTCGGGGGCGAAGAGAGCTACAGTACACTCTAACCGCTAGCAAGACCGAGCGTGAGAATGATCGATCCCTTTTCTACGTGTGCATGGGCGTCCTTTTATATGCTCAAGGGGTCACCGTGTAATGCCCCGGATGTAATACTTTCCCTTTTGGGCATATAATATATCTTTGGCTTCATCACTTCCATTCCGGGTTCTTTGTCTTTTTGGGTTTTCGCCGTTTTGTCGCATTGCGTGTGTGGCATTCATTCATATCATGTAGTCATGAGCATTGCATCGCATTTGTGTTGTCGTTTGCATCCGGTTCCACGCGTTCCTTCCCGTTGTCCGTTTCGCGTTCCGGAGCTCCCTCACGTGTCCGTGGCGTCCCGTAGGCCTACTTTGGTGTTTGGCCGTGTAACGTTACCACTTTGGCGCGAGACTTGTCGTGTGCTATTGTTTTGGTGTGTGTAACCCGTCTGTCAAATCTCGTCGCGTTTGGAGTCCGTTTGCTACCCCAACAGTTATTCTCGTGGGCTAAAAGTGCCTCCACTTTGAAGCCCAAGACACCCCTCCAACAGCCCACCAAACCACTCCAAACCCCTCCTATCATCTAGGCCATCCAATTCTAATCGCGTGGCCGAAAACCACACCCCATTTGGACAACCCTAGCTCCTTGTGCCTATATATTTGTCCACCTTCCTCAAATTTTGCCCCAAAACAAGGAAACCCTAGTCCACCATCATCTCCTACCTCTCCTTCTTCTTCCTCCAGCCACCTCGCCGGAATTCTCGCCAGAATCCGCGCCTCCCGCCGGATTTTTCACCTCCCGCCAGCCTTCTCCTCGCCGCCGGCCGGGGCCCTTCCCCGCCGCCGCGCCTCGGCCAGCCACGGCCGCGCCACCGCACCACCTTCCCCGCCGCCGGCCCGCAGGCAGCCGCCGCCCTGGGGTCTCCCTACGACGCCCCGCCGCCCGGGCTCGAGAGCCAGCGCCGCCGCCACTTCCTTCGATCTGGGGAGCCAGGCGCTTCCCCGATCCGTTCGCCAACCCGCCTGGGCCAGGTCCTTCCGACCGGGCCGAACCCTAAGGCCTAGCCGGGGTCTCCAGCATCGCCCCAGCCCGGACCACCGCGTCAGGCATGTGGGCCGCGGCCCAATCGCCGTCGCCGATCGAGGAGCTCCGCTCCTTCGACCCTGGTCCAGATCCCGTCGGTTCGGGTGGACGAGGGCCTAGCGGGCCGCGCCCGTTAGCCCGCTTCGGGCCGGCCCGATCCGCTCCCCGCCGCGGGTCCGACCCGCAACGCGCCCGATCCGCTTCGGCCGCGCCCGCGTTGACCGCCACCGCCGCCCGTTGACCCGGTTGACCAGATCTGGGAGGTTGTTTTCTACTAAGTCCCTGTGATATTTTGTTGCCTGATGCTATATTCAAATGGTGATAACTTTGTGTGTGTTGCTCCGATTTGAGTGAATGAGATGTCCAGACGTTCGTGGAGACATGTACTACATTTCATTCCATTGTGCCATACATGTTTGAGTTCATCTAGGTGCTTAAAATTCTGTTGCAAGAGTGCATCGTGATAAAAACTGATGTTAGTGTTGTTTTTCATGCCATCTTTGTATAGTGATAACTTGGTGCTCGTTTATCCGAATGATGCAAATGACATGTCCACGTGTTCGTCTTGTCATGCTCTACATGTTAAATGCTTAAGTTTGCATGTTAGAATTAATCTTGCCATGTTTATCTCCGTTGCAAAGTGCCATGTGGCTGTTAAGTTTTTAAGCTTATTATGAAATGCCAACTTGAGGAGCTCATTGTTATCGTTGTGATTGTCTCCATGGTGCATGCTTAGGTGTTTTGGAATCACCATCATATGTACTTTGTTGTGGTGCTTACCACTTGCCATGTTTAGTTTTGAGGTGACTTAAACTTGCTCTCAAAGATGCCATGATGAAACTGCTGTTATAACACTTGGTGAAATTTCACTAATTCTGGAATCTGCAATTTCCAGATGCCATGTTTGCTTGTTGTTCTAGGCCAATCCATGATAGTTTTGGGGTGACTCTTGATGTTTCCTTGTAGTATATATTGTTGGCTATCCATTCATGCTCTCACATGCTTATTTGAGTGGCTGTAGCATATTTAACTTTTTCTACAAAGTTGCAATAAAATACTGCTGCCAAGATTTTGTTGTCAAGTTCAATATGTCCAAGCTTGTTGCTATTGATCCGTGGCTCCTTTGGGGGTGCACCAATGGACTTATTTGTTGTAGGATATGTATAGTTTATGTTCATGCTCTTTGCCATGATGTTTGAGTGTTGTAGCTCATTTATCTAGTGCTCCGAAGTTGCTATGTTGCTGTAATTTTCAGCTTTCGCATGTTTATTGTTTTGTGTGTAACTTTTAGCCCGTAGCTCCGATTGCAGCAAGTCTTATATGAAACTTGATTAATTTTTCGTGCAGATTCATAATATCCTATTGTTATCTTGTTTTGAAGCTTTTTGCTTGATCGCATATTGTCATGCTCATTGTGCTCCCTTAGTGCATAAGTCATGCATCCATCATTTTTGTGCGCGCATTGCATCTTGTTGATTTGTGCCTTGTGTGGTTGTGCTGATTAGACCAAGAAGCTGAGACCGAGTATGAGTACGAGCACGAGGTTACTACCGAGCTTGAGAACGAGGACCCCTCTTACGATCCGAACGACAACTCTTCAGGCAAGATGACCGAACCCGGATACCATTACTATTTTTGCCTATTGCTAGAAGTCTCGATCTATAGTTTTGCCTCGATGCCCATGTCTTTCCTGTCAGCCTCCTACTTGTAACCATGATCATGTCTAACCACCATACCTATGCAAACCATTGATTGGCTATACGTAGGCTTCGCTCAGCCCCTCTTATAGCGTTGCTAGTTGCAGGTGAAGTTGAAGATGCTTGCTTTATGTTGAAGTTTGTTGGGTTATATCACACTATATAAATGCTTAAAAGAACTCATCTATATATTGGCAATGGGTGGAAGGCTAAGCCTTTTGCTTGGTGTTTTGTTCCACTCATGCCGCTAGGAACCGTATAAACCGGTGTTATGTTCCTTGATTATGCGTTCCTCACACGGTTGGGGTTATGGGACCCCCTCGATAAACCGCTAAGTGTTAAGTCTTTTCCAGAAAGTCCCAACATTGGTACTATTTGCCTAATAACTAAATAAACTTGCATAGGGAGTAATTAACCCTCTTTCTTAATCAACAACCCCGGGCCAGTGCTCCACATGAGTGTTGGTCCGAACTGGGGGTCCTGCGGGGCCGCCTTGGGGAAACCCGAGGTATCTCGCATACACCTGTAGCATCACCCATCCGGTCGTGTCCTGAGACTAGATACGCGCGGCTACTATCAGGGTGTCGACACGCCGGGAGGATTTGCTGGATTAGCCTTACCTTAGTTCGGAGTATCTTGAGCACGGGATTCCGAGAACACTCGGGTCTTCCCACCTTTGGAGTTGCGACTCCGCGGATCGTGGGCTTGTCATGGGCCAAGTTGGAACACCCTTGCAGGGTTATGAACTTTCGAAAGCCGTGCCCTCGGTTATGTGGCAGATGGGAGCTTGTTAATATCCGGTTGTAGAAAACTTGACACATTGTTCTAATACACTACCAGCGTGAGTACCGTGACTGTCATTTTCCGAAAGGGGTTTCGGGCGATGAACACGGTGGGTTATGTTTGACTTGATTAGTTTAGGATCACTTAGTGATCATCTCTCGACCGAGGCACCTTCTCTTCTCGCTCTCATTCACGTAAGCTAGGCTAGTGCTGCTGCAACCACTTATTCTTATTCTTTCTTCAGCCTTGTTCCACACCCAAGGCTTAGATAGTCGTGTTACCCGGGAACGGGATTGCTGAGTCCTCTGTGGCTCACAGTTACTTCACCACACCAGATGCAGGTCCGATGGTGAGCTATCCAGGTGATGGCACCGAGCTAGACTGGGAGTTCGACGAGGAGCGTAGCCGTTACTATGTTCGTTATCCTGATGATCAGTAGTGGAACTTCTACTAGGATTCGATCCGACCTGTGGATTTAAATTATGTTTGGTATCTTCTCATTTGGATTTTACCCTTAGATGGGCTGTGATGTTTTATTGAATGATGATTTGGACATGTAATGTATTTGTGTGACGTGGCGAGTGTAAGCCAACTATTTTATGTTTTCTATCCCCATCTTTTACATGAGTTGTGCAAAGATACCAAACTTGCGATCATTCCAGCATGGGGTTATGTCTCTAAGTCGTGCCTCGACACGTAGGAGACATAGTCCCATCCTGGGCATTACACACCGACAGGTGGCAGTGTAGTTGGGGGTAAAAATGTAAAAAGCTTGGTAGTTGGAACAGTGTTCCATACCTAACCCTGACGGCAGGGGACAAGGGCATTAAATGCTCATCGCCGTCGCCCAAACAGTGCAAAAAGTGACCGTCAGGGGCGCCACCGTCCGCCACGACGGTAGTCTTGTCATCGCTGCTTGCCATCGTGTACCCCTGGCTGCACAGCCTTCTGCCACGCGCGCCTGGAAAGGTCCCAGAGCGACACGTGGGTGGATGTGCTGGAGCGCGGGTACTGAGTGGAAGCTTGCCGCGGCAAGCACCTTGCCGCGGTCGCTATCTTGTCGCTTCCGGGAGCTTGTCGCTCACCGGGCTTTGTCAGGACGTGTGGCGTGTTGCGGCAAGTTTCTTGAGACGCCTCGGAGGGCCTTCCCGGCAAGCTCCTCTTGCCAGGGTCTTGCGCCTTGAGTGGCCTTCCCGGCAAGCTCCTCTTGTCGGGGTCTTGTCTCTTTGACTTGAATACTTTGTTCTTGAATGGATCCAAGGAAACCACGGAGGATCTTGGCGGTCGCCTGGCAAGCCTTGCCGCGGGACGCTGCAACTGCCCGTGCACAAGTTCGGGATACTAAGGTACCCCTACTTTAGTACACCGATAGGAGCCCCCGGGCCTGGGCCATACACGGTGCCGAGCGCTGTTGGGCCAGGCCCAAAACAGTGCACGGGCACGCGCGGCCTGGGACGTGCCGTATCTTACTCCGTATCCACCGCGCCCTCCCCTAACGGCACGCGTCAATCGTGGCGTCGTGGGAGAGATCGTTGCCTGTTTCTTTAATTGGAAATGCGGAACGTCCGCCCCCTCCCCCCTTATAAGCAGGGGAAACAGGGGCAGTTCGTCCATCTGCCCGTTGCTTCTTCGATCCTCAGAAACCTCCGCCGCTCCCCTCCTTCCCGAAGGCCAAAAGAGAGCAGCTCTCCGCCCCCCGTCGCCACCAGCACCACCAGCGCCGTCGACCTCTTTCACCGCTTTCGCCATGGCTCCGAAAGGCGAGAAGGGGAAAACTAAGAAGTCGGTCGAGGCGCTGTGGCTCGCGGCGATGCGGAAGAAGAAGGCGGTATCC
>LR738711.1:674961181-675089612 GCA_902687465.1 Secale cereale
CCCAAGCTCGACGTGGAGGAGCTGAGGGATTCCTTCTACCTTTTCTGGTCGAGGGAGACGCGGGCGCATCCACGCACCAAGGTACTCCCAGCCATCGCTTGCGAAATGTTCCCGGGCGGATATGCGTTCTTCGCCCTGTTCTTCTACCGCGGGCTCTGCCCGCCCTATTCTGAGTTCTTCTGCGACATCATGAACACCTACGGGTTCCACCTCCTTGACTTCACCCCCAACGTCGTTCTGACCATGGTCGTTTTCGCACATCTGTGCGAAAACTTTGTCGGAGTCTTCCCAAATGTAGCTCTTTTCCGCCATTACTTCACGCCCCGAGTTGAGAGGGGAGAGCCTCTGTCTGGCGGAATCTCTTGGATCTCTAGGACCCACAAGAAAGAGGCTTACTTGCTGGGAGAGCTCCGCGGCAAGTGGGATGAGTGGAGAGCCAATTGGTGTTGGATCGTAGAGGATAACCCGCAGCACTTTACCGCCCGGCGCCAAGCCCCAGTAGTAAGCGGCGACGACTGGAGCGACTTGGCCCCGGAAGATAGTAGATTGAAGATTGCCACTACCCGGATCCTCCGCCTCAGGCTTGCCGGGCTGACCGTAGGCGCAGTTGGAGCAGACTTTCTCCGCTGCCGCATCGCCCCCCTGCAGAAGAGGAAAAGGCCTGCCTGGGAGTTCGAGAACGCGGCAGATATCATGAGGCTGCGCCCGGGCCTCAATTACAACTTCACTATCTTGGAGCTCAACGCAATGCTCCAGGCGTTGTCAAATACGACTCCGACCACCCCGAATGGTTCACGTTGCCGAGGGGCGTAGTTCCGTTGGGCAACAACTCGTCGCTCAGCGGCATCTGTGCAGTGATGCCGCTGTGCGACTCCCACGGGCTTGACCCAACTTGTCAAGAGCCCACCGACGAAGCTGTGCAGGCGTTCTTCGACAACTTGGAAGAAGTGCCAGTCAACTCCGACAAGAAGAAAGGCCTCACCCGCGACACCACTGACCAGGAGATGGCATATATTGCCACCAGGCTGGAAGAGGCGGCGGCAGCCGCGGCCGCGGGCGAGTTCGGGTACTCCGTGGAGGAGGCGGAGGCAGCGGAGGCGACAAGCCTTGCCGAGCGAGAAGAGTTCTTCAAAGCGGGAAAGCCTGCCAGGCAAGGCGCCGAGCCAAGCGAGCCCGCCGAGCAGGGCGTTGAGTCAAGCGGGCCCGCCGAGCAGGGCGTTGAGTCAAGCGGGCCCGCTGAGGACACGAGCGGCTCGCTGGAGATCGACTCCTCCTCCTCCTCTTCAGGTAGCTCGCCACCACCAGCAGAGCCTCCAGCTCCACCGAGAAGGCGCCTCCGCAAGGCCGGGGATGTGACGGAGCGGCAGACGGGCAAAGAGCTGCCGCGTCGCGCAACGCGCGCCACTGCAGCAAGCAAGCCTGCCGCGGGAGCGCCTCGCGCTTCTGCAGCGGCTGGCGGGGGGTCGTCCCGGACCACAACTTCTGCCCCTGCCGCTCCCCACGCCACAGCGGCAGCTGGAGCGGGGTCGTCTCAGACCACCGCCCCTGCTCCCACCAAGCGGCCAAGGGAGCCCACTCCTCCGCTTCCCCGCGCCAGGACGCGTGAGCCAGATTTCGACTTCTCTGTGCTCAGCTCCGACGAGGAGGAAGAAGAGTAAGTCTTTGCCATTCTTGTATTTCTTTGATTTTTCTGTCGTTTTGTCTTGTATCTCTTTTGCCTAACTCTGAACCTGTTCTTCTCTTCCAGAACTCTGGCCCAGAGGGCGGCAAAGAGAGCCAAGGTCCCGGTGATTGTCATCGAGGACGAGCCCGCCGCAATGGCAGGGGGCGCGCCCGAGACAAGCTTGCCGGACTCGGCAACTGGTCTTCAAAGCAGCCCCCAGCGCAGCCCCCGGCGTAAGTGTGGTTTGTCTTCTGCTATTAGGCGCGTGTGGGCGCTTCTTCTTTACTGAAGTCTTGTTCGTTGATTCGTGTAGGAGCAGAGCAGCAACACCAGGAGCGCCAGGAGACCGCCCCCGACGTGCCGCAGGCTTCGTCCACACCGCCAAGGGGAAGCTCTCCGGCAAGGGTGAACACTCTGCCAAGGGCGGGCACCCCGCCAAGGGCGAGTACTCCGCCAAGGGCGAGTTCCCCAGCGAGGAAAAGCACTAGCGGCCCTCCGCCGGCGGGAGCTACAACCACGCCGCCGAGGAAGAGCTCCCCGGCAAGGAACCCCACCGAAGAGCCTGCCCGCGCAGGTAATCCCTTTGCTTTAAAAACTCCCCTTGGGTTTTTCTTCTTTAGATTCTTCTCTTTGGATATTTGCTTGACCGTTTGTCTTGTCTTTTCCTCCGTCAGACCCATCCGTAGCTGAGCCAATGGAGACAGAGGTCGTTGCCGAGGAAACGGTCGGCGCAGACGATCCCGCCGGCGCAGGGGCCGCCGAGGCTGCCGCCGCAGCAGCTGGCAAAGGGGCTGGTGGTCGTACTGATGGCCCCGAGGCCACAAGAGCGCCAGGCGCTACACCGGCCGCCGAGCCCTCCGCCGCTGCCGCAGCCCCCAGCTCCGACGAGCCCGAGCCGGGCGCCTACTTAAAGGCCGGCGACAACATCTTAATCCAGCTCCCTAGGGCGTCCATGTCCAGGGCGCCAGTCAAGGGAGAGGTCTTCGACGGGGAGGTGCTTGCCTCTGCCGGGCTGAAGCTTGTCGACGCGCCGAGCAGCAGCAGTGAGCCTGAGGAGGAGCGGCTGCTGCGTAAGCTGCTGTTGCTTTATCGCGCCCGGCAGGCCAAGCTGGAGTCCCGCGAAGCTCTCGCCGCGAAGGCGGGAGCTGATATCGAGAAACGCGCGAAGGAGCTCCGGGCTATCAACCAAGCAGCTCTCCGGTCCTTGGCAGAGGAGCGGGAGCAACTTGCCGAGGCGCAGCAGGCCTTCATCTTGGAGAAGGCTGAAGTGGAGGAACAGCAACGGCTTGCCGCTGAGAAGTTGTCCACGCTGGAGGGTGAGCTGGCGCAGCGGAAGGTCAACCTCGACGGTCACGAGGAGGAACTTGCCGCGCGCGAGCAATCTCTTGGCGGAGCTCTCCAGGAAGCGAAGGACGCTGCCGCAGCCGCCGAGACCGCCAAGAAAGAGTTGGAGACGAGGGTGGCGCAGCTGGAGGCCAACCTCAGGACGAGCGGCGAGGAGGTTACCGTACTGAAGCTCGAGTGATAGAAGGACGCCCACAGCCACTCAGAGCTGCAGGTCCGCCTCGCCGATAAGGGCAAGGAGCTTGCCGCCGCCAAGGACTCCATCGCTGATCTCGAGCTGAAGCTGACGACCTTGACCCAGACGCTGGACGGCGCTAGGGAGCGGGACGCTGTCCGGGCCGAGAAGGCGTTGCTGGCGAGCGCTGCCGTCACCCAAAACATCTTCAGGGAGAACGTCGAGCACTGGACAGAGGGTCTTGTGAACGCCGCCGCAGACATCGACAAGGAGCTGGCGCTGCTGGGGGCGGAGTATCTCGGGTACTCCACCGACGAGAACCTACACCCCAGCGCCAAGCTCACTCTGTTCTTCAGAGGCGTGGCGACGGCCCTCCAGCAGCTCCGGGAAAGGATCCCAAGGCAACTGGCGGACGAGTCGCGCAAACTCTGCGCGGGCGCTCTCCAAAAGGTGCTGATGAAGGTAGCTTTCCGCAATCCAGGCCTCAACCTCACCAACGTCCTCAGGAGCTTGCCATCGGACGTTGATAGGGAGGCGCTCAAGGCCCTTGTCGCACCCATTGTGGACAAGGTGAGCGGCATCAAGAGGGTCGAGGGTGACCGCGCGGATTAAGCTTGCCCATTTTCTTCTTTCCTTGTTGCTGCCAACCATGTTATGGACAACAGTCTAATAGAACTGCGACAAGTCACTTTGTGATATAACTCTATTTTGGGTAGTAATTGCAATGTTATTTCCTTTCCTTGATTTCCTTGCTTTGTATGTCTTTACCCTACGCTTTTAGGGAACTTGTCGGCGCAGGCACCTTTGCCACGAGCGCTGAGTGCGGAACTTCAGCAGCCTGCCGCAGCAAAACTTGTCGGGAGCGTCTGCTTCAACTGTACAAACCCTAGGGCTTGCAGGAGCAGACTGCTCCTCAGCACTGCCGGAAGATAGTCGCCAGAGATCAACTTCCTCTTCTTGCTCTGTCCAGTTGATGGTGTTACGGATGGTTGAGTCAGCTTGAGCACAAAGATTCCTGGTTCCACAGGTAACTTAAGTGCGACGCACTTTGACAGGCCGTCTGCGATGTCGTTTTGAGCTCTTGGAACATGCTCCATCTGTAGGCCGTCAAAGTGTTCTTCAAGCTTTCTCACTTCATCAACGTAAGCTTCCATCAACGGGCTCTGATAATTCTTGTTCACTTGGCGGACGACAAGCTGCGAGTCACCCCTGACAATCAGCTTCTTAATCCCAAGGTCTGCCGCGATCCTGAGGCCGGCAAGCAAACCTTCATACTCTGCAGTATTGTTTGTCGCTTTCTCCTTGGGAAAGTGCATCTGGACTACGTACTTGAGGTGCTCTCCGGTGGGTGCGACAAGCAGCACACCAGCCCCGGCGCCTTGCAGCGAAAAGGCACCATCAAAGTACATCAGCCACTCTTTGCTTGCTTCCTTGACGGGGATGCTCGTTTCTGGAATCTCTTCATCTGGTGTTGGCATCCACTCTGCTATGAATTCTGCCAATGCTCTGCTCTGGATAGTTGAAGTGCTTTCAAACTTGAGGCCAAAGCTTGACAGTTCTAGTGCCCACTCAACAATCCTGCCTGTTGCTTCTGGGTTTTGCAGTATCCTCTTCAGCGGAAAGCGAGTGACAACTGTTATCTCATGTGCTTGGAAGTAATGGCGCAGCTTTCTCGAGGCCATGAGAAGGCCGAAAAGCAACTTCTGCACACCAGAGTACCTTGATCTAGCCCCCTGCAGAAGGGAGCTGACAAAGTAAACTGGGCGCTGCACCATTTTCTTCCGTACCTCCTCTTGTATCTTTGCAGATCCGTCCTTGTCGGGACCAGAGCTTGTCGGGCAAGCCCCCTACTTGTCGCTGGATGCACTTGCCACGGTTGCTGGCTCGTCATCTGCCTCCCTCTCCGCTACTAACGCAGCACTAACCACTTGATTGATTGCCGCTAGGTACAGCAGCAACTTCTCTTGTGGTTTAGGTGCGACAAGTATTGGAGTGGAGGACATGTACCTCTTCAAGTCTTGCAGCGCAGCCTCCGCTTCCGGAGTCCATTTCATTGGACCCGCCTTTTTCAAAATTTTGAAAAACGGCAGGGCGCGCTCAGCTGACTTAGAGATAAATCTGCTGAGAGCAGCCACGCAACCGGCAAGTCTTCGCACATCCTTGACTCGCTTCGGTGCTTCTATCTGCTCAATGGCCTTGATCTTATCAGGATTGGCTTCAATCCCCCTCTGAGAAACGAAGAACCCGAGAAGCTTGCCGGAGGGGACTCCAAATACGCACTTCTCGGGGTTGAGCTTGAGCTGGATCTTGCGCAGATTTGCAAAAGTCTCTTCTAAACTTGAATCAAGGTCACCCTGTCTTTGCTCTTGACCACTATGTCATCCATGTATGCTTCTACATTTCTGTGAATCTGTGGCTCAAAAGCTGTATGGACCACCCTTGCAAATGTTGAACCAACATTCTTCAAACCAAAAGGCATCCTTATGAAACAGTAAGTGCCACATGGAGTGATGAATGCGGTCTTCTCCTCATCTTCTTCTGCCATGAAGATTTGATGATATCCTGAGTATGCGTCAAGAAATGAAAGCAGGTCGCATCCGGCCGTGGAGTCAACAATCTGGTCAATGCGCGGCAAGGGAAATGGGTCTTTTGAACAAGCTTTATTTACATCGGTGAAGTCAATACAAAGCCTCCATTTCCCGTTCGCCTTAAGCACGACTACTGGATTGGCCAACCACGTCGGATGGAGCACTCCTCTGACAAGGCCTGCCGCTTCCAACTTCTTGATCTCTTCTGCTATGAACTCTTGGCGCTCCACTGCTTGTTTCCTGACTTTTTGCTTGACGGGCCGCGCGTGAGGACAGACGGCAAGCTTGTGCTCAATTACTTTCCTGGGAACACCGGGGATGTCGGACGTTTTCCATGCAAACACGTCGACGTTCGCCCGCAGGAAAGCAACGAGCGCGCTTTCCTATTTAGGGTCAAGCGTGGCACTGATGGTGAAAGTACCACCAGTGTCGTCCTCCTTGGCGGGCACCTTCTTGGTTTCTGGCGGAGCCGCGGTCGTCTTCTTACACTTGCCGGTGGAGCTCGATGGTGCGTCCTCGACGGCAGCGCAGCACTCCGAAGAGGTGCGTTTGCCGGAGTGGGCCCCAGAGCTCTTGCCGGACTTTGTCTTCTTCCCTCTGGGAGCTTCAGCGGCAAGTGTCTTGCTTTCTGCTGCGGCTGCTGCTTCCCGGTAAATCTTGTCGGCGCAGATAAGGGCATCTTTCTTGTCGCCGGGAAAAGAGATGACGCTTATCGGGCTGGGCATCTTGAGCATGTTGTAGGCGTAATGAGAGGCTGCCATGAACTTGGCAAGTGCTGGACGGCCAAGTATCCCATTGTAAGGCAATGGGAAATCGGCAACGTCAAAAGTGACCCTCCCAGTCCTGAAGTTCAGCTCGCCGCCAAACGTCACTGGCAGTGTGATCTTCCCCTTCGGCTTGCTTCTTCCCGGGTTGATCCCTTGGAACGTGCCGGTTTCTTCGAGCTCGCTGTCAGGGATTTGGAGTTTGTGAAGCACAGCGGAGGAAATCAGGTTCAAGCCGGCCCCGCCGTCAACTAACATCTTTGTGACTTTGCGGTTGCGGATAGTTGGTGAGACCAACATCGGCAAGCACCCGACCGCCGTTGTGCGATCAGGGTGGTCCTCAATATCAAAGATGATAGGCGTGCTGGACCATTTCAGAAGTTTGCGCGATTCGACAGGTGGTTCTGCTGCATTGACTTCCCGCACCCACTGTTTGAGTTGACGGTGTGAAGTGTGCAGAGAAGCACCGCCGTCAACGCACAAAACTTCTGTGGCCTTCTGAAACTCCTGCTCGCTGGTCTCACCATCATCCATGTCTTCGTCGTCGTCGTCGTATTCATCCTTGTCGCGGCCGCGGGGAGGTCTGTCTCCTTGCCGCTGCTTGGCCTTGCCACGGCGTCCTCCCCGGCCATTGAATGGCCGCTTCTTGCCGGATCCCTCACCACCTCCTTGGGCCTTCTCCTTGTCGCGCCGCTCGTACTCAGCCTTCTGCTACTCGACGAGCTGCTCGACCCTCTTGCAGTTCTGGAGATCATGACCCTTGGTGCGGTGGATCTTGCAGTACTGCTTGTCGGTGACGTCCTGCTTGTCGGCGGCCGCCACAGCCTGGCAGTTGGTGCATGCGGCAGTCTCCTTGCCGGAGCTTCCAACTTGGGTTTTCTTGGCGCCAGCCTCCTTGCCGGACTGCTCAACGACTAGCACTTCCTTGTTCTTATTCTTTCTGTTGTTCTGCCGCTGGTTTTTCTTTGCCGGGGTGGCTTCCTCACTGTCAGATCCCCCTGCGCCTGTATCCTCTCCGGGGAGTTTCCTCCCCTCCTCAGCGCATTCACACTTGTCGGCCAGGGCATAAAGCTCACTGACGTCTCGGATCTTGCACATCGCCATCTCCTCCCTCATCCTGCGGTTACGCACGTTCTGATGGAACGCGCTGATAACCGCGGCAGGGTGGACGTCTGGGATGTTGTGCTGGACACGGCTGAACCTCTGGATATACTTGCGCAGGGGCTCTCCTTCCTTCTGGGCGAGCAGGTGAAGGTCACTCTCCTGGCCATGAGGTTTGTGGCCGCCTGTAAAGGCAGCGACAAACTGATGGCAGAGATCTGCCCAAGAAGAAATGGAGTTGTCCGGCAAGTGCATGAGCCAGGACCTGACCTTGGGTTTGAGTACCAGAGGGAAGTAGTTGGCAAGGATCCTCTCGTCTCGTCCCCCGGCAGCTTGCACCGCGATGGTGTAGATGCTGAGGAACTCCGACGGATGCGTCTTGCCGTCGTACTTCTCTGGCACATCTGGTTTGAAATTCTTCATGCTGGGCCACTGGACTTGCCGCAGCTCACGAGTGAACGCAGGACAACCTACCGCGTACGGCAAGTCGCCTGGTCCCCCTGGCGCTTGCATGTCGATAGTGGGCCCAGCGCGCTGGTCTGACTGACGCCGCGCTTCTCTTCGGCGCTCGATGCGAGTACGAGCGTCTTCGTCTCGGCGATCTTGAAGAACTTGGCGCTGATCGCGACGAGCTCGCGGATCAGACGACGCGGTGGAGTCGCTGTCGAGGTTGACCCGGCGAGTTGGCGATCTTGGCCTTCGGGGCGGAGAGTGCACGGTGGTTGCACCCCCACCGGTCTTGTCGCCATCAGCCCTCGCCTGGCTGACTTGCCGCAGCCGCGACGTACTCGGCTGCTGCGGAGTGTCGCCGTTGGCGAAGGCGATGAGGCTCTGAATGGTGGCCCTCCAATCGTCGGCCTTGTCTGCCGCTGGAGGGAAGTCTAGGAGCAGTTGAGCTCGTGCTAGAGCTTCTGCTGGAGTGGCGGGTAGCGGTGGCGAACGGCGCGAGGAGCGGGACATGCTCGGACTTCTAACCGTGTTAGAAGGAGCAACATCCCATCCAGGCGACCGTGCCTTGCTCGTGCCGGCACGTTGGTGTGCATGCTGGCCTTGAGCGTCCCGAGATCCGCCGGCTTGGCCTTGACCCAGCAAACGTATGGTACCATGGGTACCATGACGCTGCCGGTCCCGCACCTCCTGAGACGGGCGCGGTGCATGTACGGACGCCGAGGTCTTGGAGTGCGCCCGGTCGTCCGCCTTGTCCTTGGACTTGGCGGCGTCGTGAGTTCCCTCGTCGATGTCCGTCCTTCCGCCGGCATCTGCCCCACCAGTCGTTGGCTCCGGCGGTGGTGGGATCGATGCGGACGGACCTGCTGCCTCCGAAGCTTTCTTCTTCGGCGGCATGTTGATGAAGAAGTTGAAGATCTAGCCCGTGTGTAGGCCAGATCAGGTTCACACAACCTCGATGCACCCCCTACCTGGCGCGCCAAAGATGTCGGGGAAACTGATCGCCCACGAACACCTATGGGACTGGAGCCCCTTTTCGGTACGGCAGGGGGCGGAGGATGCACGAAGAGCAGATCGAGGCATGCACACGAGCAGTTTACCCAAGTTCGGGCCGCACGGATGCGTAAAACCCTACTCCTGCTTTGGTTCATATTAAGTTCTTGCTCGGGGGCAAAGAGAGCTACAGTACACTCTAACTTCTAGCAAGACCGAGCGTGAGAATGATCGATCCCCTTTTCTACGTGCGCATGGGCCTCCTTTTATATGCTCAAGGGGTCACCGACAGGTGGCAGCGTAGTTGGAGGTAAAAATGTAAAAAGCTTGGTAGTTGGAACAGTGTTCCATACCTAACCCTGACGGCAGGGGACAAGGGCATTAAATGCCCATCGCCGTCGCCCAAACAGTGCAAAAAGTGACCGTCAGGGGCGCCACCGTCCGCCACGACGGTAGTCTTGTCATCGCTGCTTGCCACCGTGTACCCCTGGCTGCACAGCCTTCTGCCACGCGCGCCTGGAAAGGTCCCAGAGCGACACGTGGGTGGATGTGCTAGAGCGCGGGTACTGAGTGGAAGCTTGCCGCGGCAAGCACCTTGCGCGGTCGCTATCTTGTCGCTCACCGGGCTTTGCCGGGACGCGTGGCGTGTTGCGGCAAGTTTCTTGAGACGCCTCGGAGGGCCTTCCCGGCAAGCTCCTCTTGCCAGGGTCTTGTGCCTTGAGTGGTTTTGTGCCTTGAGTGGCCTTCCCGGCAAGCTCCTCTTGCCGGGGTCTTGTCTCTTTGACTTGAATACTTTGTTCTTGAATGGCTCCAAGGGAACCACGGAGGATCTTGGCGGTCGCCTGGCAAGCCTTGCCGCGGGACGCTGCAACTGCCCGTGCACAAGTTCGGGATACTAAGGTACCCCTACTTTAGTACACCGACACATATTGTCCAGCCGCACCGTGTGTGCCGCTTGGCCTCGCTACTTGTTGTAATGTAAAACTATGGTCCGCTAGTATCAATAAAGCGGTTGTTTTCTATACCAAGATGTTGTGTGTTGCCAGAAGACAAGGTCTCTGGGCTGGCAATGCAAGGTAAACCGGTCGCTCTGATCCGGGGTGCCACAACTGAATGGGTTCAAACGATGATGGTGAGGTTGCACTTGGCATCACCAAGCAACTCTACAAAGCGACCCCATCTCCTTAGGAAGCACCATCGAAATAGGCGAAGTAGGCTCCCCACAAATCTTTTGCAGCTCAGGCATAATCCGCAGCATCAGAGCCACGACCTCGACAATAGCTTCACTCCCAGAAGCAATCAACACAACAAGTAACGACAATTGACATGATGTAGCACGAGGGGAGAGATCTCCATACATGCATGCTTCCCCATCGACATAACCAACCTGGATCTCAGGTAGCAGGGACACATCAGGCACAACCCCAATCTGAAGCTCAGGTAGCGAGAGCGGGATCCATCCTCCCCAAAACACTCCCGACTCGCGCAATGCCGTCACGAAGCTCAGTGTGAAGCAGCTTGGTCTCCTCCGCCAACCCGACTTGGTCAGCCAAGATACACTGGAACTGCACATCTCTCATGGAGATATCACCGGGGGATGCAGGTGATGGAGTAGGACATTGGAGCGGCGAAGCTTGGTGAACAGGTTCCTTAGCACGGCAGAAGCGGGCGATGTGGCTGGATCGAAGAAAATCTGTGCGTCTAATTGGATCCCTATAGGAGTATCCCTAGTGACCTCGACAGAGGCACCGGAAACACCTGTCTCTCAGCCACACCGGAAGGGGACATCGCACATTGACAGCATGGCGACGAAAAGCGATGGGAGCCGAGCGGCGCCTTCTCGAGACGACCTGCCAGTCCCCCGATGCATTCCCGCATGGAGCCACACGAACTATCGACGCTGCCACCCAGTGGAAACATCCTTGCCAATCTCCCCAGCCCGAAAACACAGGAGGCGTGACGAGCCTGTCGCCTGCAACAGTGGCGTGTGGAGCTGAAGCAGTAGGCACTGCATCCAGAGTAGCCGCCACTCCCCCCTCGCCATCGATGACGGAGCAACGGGGGACATGCCTCGAGCCGAGCACAGCCAGAGCCGGCCGAGAGACGGGATCCAGATCCTCCTGATTAGGATCGAGTGATGGGGGGCGATGGGGCTCGTCGCCAGCGGCTTCAGTAGCTGGTCGAATGCGGCACTGGCAAGGCTGGCGGGGGCGACGAGCAGCTGAGCCAGAGAGCTCGTCCATGGCCGATCCAATAGTAGAAGTCATTCTCGCAGTAGGACCATGTCTGCACATAGGATCTTCCATTGATGAACCATTGCACTTACTCTCCCGAGAAGAACACATGTACTTGTCCAACACATGTCGTGAAAATACAAGTCATTATGCACTGTCCATAAGCTTCAGACAACAGCAAAAGAAGATATACCAACCATATTGTGTTTCTTATTAGCACACCACAAAGCAGATAATTCAGACATATTACAAGGAATTTTGAAATTAAAGATTTCAGCTACATCTCTCCAAATCTCTTTTGCCACAAGACAGAAAAAGAAAAGGTGGTGGACAGATTCGGCCTGGCCTCAAAAGAGGCAAGTCCGATGGTCAAACATGTTGCCTTTTGCTTAAGTTATCCCTGGTTAAAATCTTATTATTAGAAGACATCCAAACAACTAGATATATGCAGGGCACCACAATTTTCCAGAAGTTTTTGCAAATGGCGGTAGAAACCCCTCTCGAGATAATCATATTATAAAAGGAATGAACAAAATATATGCCAAAATGTCCCAGAGACCACAAAGGCCGATCAACATTATCATTGGGAATATAGGCCGAAAGAACGACCGGCAATTCCTACCATTTATCTAGGAAATCATCATCCACACATCTCCTAAATATATGTTTCTTGTATGCCCGTGCCCATCCCAAACTTGGACAACACAACAACTTTATTGTTGGAAGATATCAAAGATACACGACAATTGGGTTTTAAAAGTTATATCACCAGCCCAGATATCATGCCAAGAGCTAACGCAACTACTCCCTCCGTCCGTAAATACTTTTCATCAAAATGAATAAAAGGGGATGTATCTAGATGTATTTTAGTTCTAAATACATTCCTTTTTGTCCATCTTGATGACTAGTATTTTCGGACGGTGTCGGTGTATTGGGATCGACACCTATGGGATCACAAGAATCCCTACTACGGTTGCGGGGTGCGGGGTTGAGAGAAGAGCGGATCAAACAGATAGCACACGGTTCGTTTACCCAGGTTCGGTCCGCGGGGATGCGTAAAACCCTACTCCTGCTTTGCTGGATTGTATATCTGTGTTCTTCAGCTAGCTATGGGGCGCGAGGAGCTCCAAAAAGCCAAATCCTCCTCCTGGTCGCCTCGGGCCTCCTTTTATAGAGAAAGGGGTCGCCACAGTGGCACACAGGAGGTGGAAAGGATACAGTGATGCGAGGTTATCCGTCGCATTACATGACAAGGCGCATTTAATGTGTCTTGCTTAGGTGTCCTTGCTTTATCGGGGACGGGGGAGAGGCCTGTCTTGTCCGTCGCCGCTCCTTCTTGTGTCGACACGCGCCCTGGCCAGCGATGCCTGAGATGACATTTAGGCAGGCAGACAGCTGAGGTGGCGCAATGGTGGGTCTTCACGAAGATCTGCATGCCGCCACGCAGGTGCCTGCCCAGCTGGTTGGGTCGGCAGCTGCATATGGCGGTGGAGGTTTAGTTGGTGTGGGCCTGATGGTGGCCCTACGGATGTCCTCGGCAAGGGCTTTGCCGGGGCCCCGGCAAGGGTCTTACCGCGGCGCCTGCTGCCATCCCCGGCAAGGTGCTTGCCGGAGGTCTTGTGGTCTTCCTTGGCTGGGATCCCGCCAAGGGTCGTCGTCTTCTTAGTGCGTACCTGATCTTGAATGTCTTCACAAAGATCTGCATGCCACCACGGGGATGTCTCCCGAATCCTTGCCCCATGGGGGCAGTGGACTCAAGGGTGATCCGCTCCGTAGGCGTGGGGCGATTTGCCGCGGCAAGGGTCTTGCCGGGGCTGCTAAAGCCGGCCCCAGCAAGGATCTTGCCGGGGCTGCTAAAACTAGCTCCCGGCAAGGATCTTGCCGGGGGAACCCGCTTTGTCCCTTTGCTCTTTGTGGTCTTGGCTTTGGGCTTCAGTCTTACACCGGCTTACCTCCTTGGCCTTGCTTGGTGCGGTGGTGCCCGTGGCTCAGACTGCCCGTGCACAGTCATAGGGGTACAAAAAGTGTAACCCCCCCCCCTTTTGTACACCGATAGGAGCCCCCGGGCCTGGGCCACACATAAGCGCGACGCGTTGTTGGGCTAGGCCCAGAACGATGTGTGGGCAGGCGGGACGGTTTTTACCGCGGTAAGATCTTCCGCGCGCAGCGCCTCCCACGATCCGCGCGCGTGGCGTGGTGCGGAGGGGCGTGCGTGACGTGGGCGGCATGCGTGGGTTCGGTTCCCGCTGGCATGCGTCACATCATAGTAAAGAGGCGGCTTCGCTCCTTCCCCATAAACGGGAGGAGGTGTGGAGGCGCGGCCCATTTACTGAATGGGGCCTAGGCGCGGTCCTCAAGGCGTCCACTCCCCACGATCACGGGGTGGGGAGAGGTCGCCTCACCTGTCCCCTCGGTTCTGCACGTCTGCCACGTGTCTCCCATGCGCTTGGGGTGGCAAACGGTGGAGGCGGGAAACCGGGCCGTCGCCGGTTGGGGCGGCGGGTCGGTCCTTGCTCCCTGCGCCTTCCGTGTCTTGATTGGCTGAGCGGGGCGGCCGAGCCCCAACCCCATTCCTTTATAAAGAGCGGGAGGGGAGGGACGGCGCCCCGCATTCTTCCATCTTCTTCCTCCTTCAGCTTCTGCTCCTCTCTTCCATTCGTCACGGAGAGAGGAAATCCCGGCCCTTCAACGATGGCGGCAAGGGTCGCCGCTCGACAACGCGTCCCTCCTTCTCCTGCGCCTGCGGCGGCAGAGCCGGCCGCGAGGGGAAGGGGGAGGGGGCGAGGCCGGGGCGCTCGGGGAAGAGGAGTACGGGGTGGCCCGCCGGCCTCGCCCCCCCCCCCCCAGCAGCTCCTCCTCCAATGGAGGGCCATGTTGGGGATGACCCTTTTGAGTTCTTCGTCAGGTTGCGCCGGCCGCCGCGCCGGCGCCTTCGTCTCCCGACTCCATTTGCACGGGAGATGGAGCTGGATCCGCCGGAGTCATTGCGGCTACACATGAGGGGTTGCGGGATCAGTGGCACGCGGGTCCACGTCGACTTCCCTGCTCCTCATGTGATGTATCTTTGTCAGGGATGGAAGACGTTTGCTCGTATCCACAGCTTAACGGATCGGCTCACTCTCCATTTTAAGTTGGTGGAGGGTGGCCTTCTTTCCGTCATGGTCTTCGGGCACTTCGGGACTCGTGCAAGGTGCTGCGTGGAGAGCTCTTCTGATGACGAAGATTCCTCCTCGAGCGAGAGTGACGAGGAGGATAGCGGCAGCGATGACGAGGGCGGTAGGCGGCAGGATGACGGGTCCGACTAGGTGTCGGGCGTCGCTCCTGGTGGCACCGGCGACCCCATCATCCGTGTCGCCGGCTCCTTGAACTTCTCGGGGCCGTCCCCTTGGCGGCTGGCGTTGGGAGGCTGCGGAAGAGGAAGAGGGCGGGCGGCAAGGTCGTCATGTCGGAGTACACGGGCGCCGACGCCTTCGACGCGTACTGACGTCCTGTCGCCTCGTCTTCGAGCTCTGCTTCCGCCGCCGCCATCACCATCCAGCCTTTGGGCGGCCACCAAGATGTTCTCTTAGTGTCTTCTGCCACCCGTAGCTCGCCTAGGCACTCCTTTTTCCCTTCTCGCCTCCTTGACCTGCCTCTTGAGGAGAGGGACAAGAAAGGCATTACGGGCATCTTATCTCTTTTTAGTTTGTAAGACTTCGGGCATCTGTCAAATTTAAAACTTGTAATCCCCTTGTTCATGTTTTTCATTCCCTATGGACTGTACCTGAGTGGAATGTTTTTAATGAAAAAGGGATGTTTGCCGGGTCATTTTTTTGTGGGTGAAACCCACGACAAGGAATAAATCCTTGATATCTCTAAGATAAACATTTTCTCGCCCGGCAACAGGCCTTGCCGTCTCCCCACTTCGCTCAACCTTTCTCACGCATTTGGCGGAGGCAGGGATGAAGTGGGTTTGGGCCCCTTGTTTCATCCTTTCGCTGCCGCGACGACGACCCAACTCGGTCCCAGGAACGAGCCCTAAGGCCTAGAGTTAGGGGAGCACGGTAGTTTAAGGAAAAAACGAGTTTTCACATACCTCAGTCCATGATGGAATGCATGATAAGGGATGGAGAACTTATCTGAAGCTGCAGCCCCTAGCAACCCTGGTCTGCCGTGGGTGAATCTTTGCTCTTGCAGCCCCCGGCAACACTGGCTTACCGGGGCCTTGATGCTGGTATGTTCCCTTCTTTCTCCCCAAGTGGTTTCGGCAAGGATATCTGTGCGTCCTGTGAACCAAAGGAGATAAAAGAAAGACAAAGAGATGCAGACTCGACCTCTAAGCTAGGGGTTAGCCGCTGCTAAGCACTATCAACCCTAACCAAGGACGAGACTCGACCTAGCATGCATGCTATAACTTAGGGCGCCAGCGCTTCATTTATTTATGCTCAGGGTCTGCGTCTGGCTTTGTACAAAGGGTTACATGCCTTTCCGGCAAGGCTTGTACAAAAGGTGGCTTGCCGGGGGGGGCGGCAAGCCGCGCCTTATGGGTAAAACTTGCAAAGATGCTCAATATTCCAGGAATTGCTCACCGGAACGGCATTTTCGGCCTCCAGGCGGACTACGCCAGGCCTGGTGACTCGTATTACCCGATAAGGGCCTTCCCACTTCGGCGTCAACTTGTTGGTATTCTTGGCCAATTGAACGCGCCGAAGAACAAGGTCGCCTTCCTCAAAGCTTCGGGCACGGACCTTGCGGCTATGGTAGCGGCGCAAGGCTTGCTGGTAGCGTGCTACTCTCACAGCCGCCCGAAGACGATCTTCCTCAAGGAGCGTTGCATCATTTTGGCGCAGTTGCTCTTGCTCAAGCTCATCATAAGCGAGCACTCGAGGTGACCCGTATATGAGTTCAGTGGGGAGAACTACTTCTGCCCCGTATACTAGGGCAAAGGGTGTCTGGCCGGTGGCTCGATTTGGCGTTGTTCTGATCGACCAAAGAACCGTCAGCAACTCATCAATCCAGCGCCTTCCGCTCTTGCGTAGCCCGTCAAAGGTCTTTGTCCTTAAGCCTCGCAGTACTTCAGCGTTTGCCCTCTCAGCTTGACCATTGCTTCGTGGGTGAGCAACGGAAGCGAAACAGACTTTGCTGCCGAGGTCTTGGGTATACTGCATGAAGGTGCGGCTTGTGAACTGTGTGCCGTTGTCGGTGATGACCCTGTTGGGTACACCAAAACGGCACACTAGTCCCTTGAAGAATTTGACGGCTGACTGAGCTGTGACCTTCCTCACTGCCTCCACCTCTGGCCACTTTGTGAACTTGTCGATTGCGACGTACAAGTACTCAAAGCCCCCGACTGCGCGGGGGAAAGGGCCCAGTATGTCGAGCCCCCAGACCAAGAAGGGCCAGGAGAGAGGAATGGTTTGAAGGGCTTGAGCTGGTTGATGAAGTTTCTTTGAATGGAACTGACACGCTTCACACCTGGTGACCAGTGTCGTCGCATCCTGGAGGGCAGTGGGCCAGAAGAAGCCTTGCCAAAATGCCTTGCCGGCAAGGGCTCTTGACCCTATGTGGGATCCACATATGCCTCCATGTATCTCTGCCAACAGCTCCAGTCCTTCCTCTCGAGGGATACACTTCAATTTCACGTTGTTCGGTCTCTTTCTGTACAAGACGTCATCGATGAACTGGTACATAGCAGATCGACGGGCTACTTTTTCCGCTTCTTCCAGCTCCTCAAGAATTTCCCTAGTTTGGAGGAATCGGACGGTATGTTGTTCCCACGCTGGAGCCTGGGGCTCAACGGCGAGGACTAAAGGCATTTCCTCTGCTATAGGAGCGGCTGTCTCGACGGCAAGAGCTTGACGCTCCGCCGGAGCTAGTCATCCCGTGGCGGGCTCAGTGTCCCCGGCAACATCCTTGCCGGCGGCTCCAGGGAGCTCGGCGGGAAAGTACTTGCCGGGCCCTGATTTCCTCCTCTTGTTTTGCTCTGTTGATGGATCAACAGATGGCTGAGAAAGCTGAAGCACAAAGGTACCTGGTTCCACAGGTAAGTTGAGGGCAGCGCGCTTTGACAGGTAATCGGCGATGTCGTTCTCCGCTCGGGGAACGTGCTCCGCCTGTATACCATCAAAGCGCTCTTCCAGCTTCCTCACTTCATCGACGTAGGCCTTCATCAACGGGCTCTGGTAATCTTTGTTGACTTGTTTGACGACAAGCTGCGAATCGCCCCTGACAATGAGTTTCTTGATCCCGAGGTCTGCCGCGATCCTAAGACCAACAAGCAGCCCCTCATACTCAGCAGTGATGTTTGTTGATACCTCCCTGGGGAAGTGCATCTGGACCTCGTACTTGAGGTGCTCTCTAGTGGGCGCGACCAGCAGTACGCCAGCCCCGGCGCCCTGTAAGGAGAAAGCTCCATCAAAGTACATGATCCAGTCGCAACTCGCCTCTTTGCCGGGGAGAGCAGTTTCCTGGACTTGTTCATCAGGCGTCGCGGTCCATTCTGCAACGAACTCCGCCAGGACTCGGCTTTGAATCGTCGAAGTACTTTCAAACTTGAGGCCAAAGCTGGACAGCTCCAGTGCCCACTCCACAATTCTTCCCGTTGCGTCTGGATTGTGCAATATCCATTGTAGAGGGAGGCAAGTGACGACAGTGATCTCGTGCGTCTGGAAGTAGTGACACAGCTTCCTCGAGGCCATAAGAAGGCCGAAGAGCAATTTCTGCACACCAGAGTACCTTCATCTAGCCCCCTGCAAGAGGGAGCTAACAAAGTAGACCGGGCGCTGCATCATTTTCTTCCTCGGCAGCACTCCGACCGGCCGTGTCGCCTCTGCACCAATGGCATCAGGCTCTGTCGCTGCTATTACCTCGTCACCAATTTCTCTCTGTGCCACTAGTGCGGCGCTGACCACCTGGTTCGTTGCCGCCAGGTATAGCAGCAATGGTTCTTGTGGCCTAGGCGCAACTAGTACTAGCGTGGAGGAAATATATCTCTTCAAATCTTGTAATGCTTCTTCGGCTTCTGGCGTCCACTCCACTAGGCCCGCCTTTTTCAAAACCTTGAAAAAGGGAAGGGCACGCTCGACAGACTTGGAAATGAATCTGCTCATGGCGGCAACGCAGCCAGCAAGCCGACGCACATCCTTGACCCGCTTGGGTGCTTCAATCTGTTCTATAGCTTTGATCTTGTCCGGATTGGCCTCTATCCCACGATGTGACACAAAGAACCCGAGAAGCTTGCCGGACGGGACGCCGAAGACGCACTTCTCAGGGTTCAGCTTGAGATTGATCTTGCGTAGGTTTGCAAATGTTTCTTGTAAATCCGGTATAAGGGTTGCCATGTTCTTGGTTTTGACCACTATATCATCCATATAAGCCTCCATATTTCTATGGAGCTGGGGTTCAAAACCAATCTGGACTGCCCTTGCAAATGTTGAGCCAGCACTCTTCAACCCGAAAGGCATTCGTACGAAACAATACGTACCACATGGGGTGATGAATGTTGTCTTCTCTTCGTCTTCTCTTGTCATGAAGATCTGATGGTAGCCGAAGTAGGCATCGAGGAATGACAGCAGGTCACACCCAGCCGTGGAGTCAACAATCTGGTCGATGCGCGGCAACGGGAAGGGGTCTTTGGGAGAAGCCTTATTGATATCTGTGTAATCAATACACAGCCTCCACTTCCCATTCGCCTTGCGCACTACCACTGGATTGGCCAACCACGTTGGATGGAGCACTCCTCTTACCAAACCCGCTGCTTCCAATTTCCGGATCTCCTCCGTGATGAACTCTTGTCGTTCCAAAGCTTGCTTCCTGACCTTCTGCTTGACGGGCCGCGCATGAGGACAGACAACAAGGTGGTGCTCAATCACCTTCCTGGGAACACCAGGGATGTCGGATGCTTGCCATGCAAACACATCGACATTCGCCTGCAGGAAGGTGACGAGCGCGTCTTCCTATTTGTCGTCAAGGGTGGAGCTTATGGTGAAAGCCCCTCCCATGCCGTCCTCCTTGACAGAAACCTTCTTGGTTCTCGGCGGTGTGGCCCTGGACTTCTTGTTTCTGCCGGTGGAGCTCTCTGGCACGTCCTCGGCGGGAGTACGACACTCCGAAGAGGTGAGCTTGCCGGAGTGGGTGTCCGAGGTCTCACCGGTCTTCTTCTTGCCGGTGGAGCTCTCTGGCACGTCCTCGGCGGGAGCACGACACTCCGAAGAGGTGCGCTTTCCGGAGTGGGTGTCCGGGGTCTCACCGGTCTTCTTCTTCTTCTTCCCCCCGGGGCTCCAGTGGCAGGAGCAAGTGCCCTAGTGGCAGCAGCTGCTGCAACTGCTTGTTGGTATAGTTGGTCAGCGCAAATCAGCGCATCTTTCTTATCGAAGGGGATGGTGATGATCGTCACGGGTCCTGGCATCTTCAGGGTGTTGTAGGCGTAGTGTGATGCTGCCATGAACTTGGCCAGCGCTGGGCGGCCAAGGATCCCGTTGTAAGGCAAGGGGATCTTGGCAACATCGAACACGATCCTTTCTGTCCTGTAGTTCAGATCACTTCCAAAAAGTCACGGGCAGCGTGACCTTCCCCTTTGGTTGACTTCTTCCCGGGTTGACCCCCTGAAACGTGCCCGTCTCTTCGAGGTCTCCTTCAGGAATCTGCAGCTTCTCGATCACGGTAGGCGAGATTAAGTTTAGACCGGCCCCGCCATCGACTAGCATCTTTGTTACCTTGAGGTTGCGTATTGTCGGTGAAACCAACAATGGCAAGCACCCGACCGCAGTAGTGCGATCAGGGTGATCCTCGGCGTAAAAAATGATAGGCGTGCTGGACCATTTTAGCGGCTTTTGGGCACCAGACGATGGCTCCGCCTCTCTAATCTCAGGCGCCCACTGTTTAAGCTGGCGGTGAGAAGTATGCAGTGAGGCACCGCCATCGACGCACATGGCCTCCGTGGCTTTCTGAAACTCTTGGTCGCCGGACTCATCGTCCTCTTCGTGATCGTCATCTTCTGGCTTTCTCTCACGGCCCCGGGCGGGCCTCTCCTGCTGTTTATCCTTGCCACGACGGCCTGCTTGGCCGTCACGCTTCTTGCCGGACCCCTCAGCACCGTCCCGGCCCTTCTCCTTGTCCCGCCTCTCATTTCAGCCCTCTGCTTCTCAGCAAGGAGCTCAACCTGTCAGCAGTTCTGGAGATCATGGCCTTTGGTGCGATGGATCTTGCAGTACTGCTTGTCGGAGTTTCCTGGCTTCTCGGCAGCCGCCAAGGCCCGGCAGGCGACACACCCGGCAATTTCCTTGCCGGGGTCATCTGCCTTGGTTTTCTTGGCGGAGCCGGCGTCATCAGATACCTCGACAACAAGCACGGCTTTACCTTTGCGCTTCCTGTTGCGATGCCGGCCTTTCTTCGCCGGGGCGGCAGTATACCCATCTGAAGAGTCGGTTTCCATGCCGGCATCTTCGCCGGGGTACTTCCTTCCCTCTTCAGCCCGGGCACATCTGTCAGCAAGAACATAGAGTTCTGCCACGTCTTTCGCCTTGGTCATTGCCAGTTCTTCACGCATCTTGCGGTTACGCACGTCCTGATGGAACGCGCTGATGATGGCGGCAGGGTGAACATCAGGGATATTGTACTATACCCGGCTGAACCTCTGTATATACTTGCGCAGGACGTGTAGGTCACTTGCTTGGCCATGGGCTTGGTGACCTCCAGTAAAGGCGCCAACAAACTCATGGCACAAATCCGACCAGGAGAAAATAGAGTCCACGGGCAAGTGCATCAACCACGACATGGCGTTGGGTTTAAGGGCCAATGGAAAGTAATTCGCAAGCACCTTATCGTCACGGGCTCCGGCAGCTTGCATCGCGATGGTGTAGATGCTGAGGAACTCCGACGGGTGGGTCTTGCCATTGTACTTCTCGCCAATGTCAGGCTTGAAGGTGCGATGAGTGGGCCACTGGAACAGCCGCAGTTCATGGGTAAAAGCCGGACAGCCTACCTCGTAAGGTAGGCCTCCAGGGCTCTCCGGTGCTGGGTGGTTCACAGCAGACCCTGCTCGCCTATCTGACTGGTGGCGCGCTCCGCGCCGGCGCTCGACGGTGGTTCGAGCGTCTTCATGAGCTCGCTCCTGAAGAACTTGACGCTGGTCGGCATGGGTCCGTGGGTCGGACGACGCTATGGAGATGTCGTCACCCGCGACGTCCCGGCGAGTCGACACACACGGTACCGGGCGAGGAAGAGGCGAATGCACCGTGGCCATGGTGTTGCCGGTCCTCCCGCCACCGGTGCGTGGGACCCCATCGGAGCGTCGACCTGGGGGCTCCGCTGGACTTGGTTCATCCTTGTTGGCGACTGCGACAAGGCTTCGGATGGTGGCTCTCTATTCGTCGAGTTTCCCCGTAACGGGAGGAAAGTCGAGGAGCAACTGCGCGCGCGCCAGGGCTTCGGCTGGGGTTAGCAGTAGCGAAACCTGCACGGACCGCGACGCGCTTCGACCCCTGACCATGTCAGGAGGAGCTCCATCATGATCCCGCGGTCGCATGCCGTTTCCACCAGCGCTTCGGCGGGCGGGCAGGTCTTCTACGTCTCGGGAGTGGCGCTCGGGGCTCTTCCCGTGGCGTCGCCCGGGATCTTCGGCGTGACGACGCCGTTCGTCGCGCGCTACTTGGGAGGAGCGCGCTGTTGGTGCCAGCATGGGAGTCCTGGAGGTCCTTGTGTCGCCTTCGGGTGATGCGGCAGCGATCCTGGAGGGCCCCGCGCCACCCGCGGAGGGCCTGGCTCCGTCATTGGATTTGGCGGTGTGCGGCCCGTTACCAGGCGCACAAACATCGCCACCTCCCAAACTCCGGCTGCTGGGACGGCGTTGGTGTTCGCGAGCAGCGCCCCGGGTCCTTTCCGCGACCGGTCCGCTGCTCGCCCGTGTCGGGACAGGCTGTCCGGCCTCCGACTGGCCAACCGTCACCGTCGTCTTCTTCTTGGGCGCCATGATGATGAAGGAGCGTCGAACTAACTGCTAAAGCCGATTCTCACAACTGCACCCCCTACCTGGCGCGCCAAAGATGTCGGTGTATTGGGATCGACACCTATGGGATCACAAGAATCCCTACTACGGTTGCGGGGCGCGGGGTTGAGAGAAGAGCGGATCAAACAGATAGCACACGGTTCGTTTACCTAGGTTCGGGTCGTGGGGATGCGTAAAATCCTACCCCTGCTTTGGTGGATTGTATATCTATGTTCTTTAGCTAGCTATGGGGCGTGAGGAGCTCCAAAAAGCCGAATCCTCCTCCTGGTCGCCTCGGGCCTCCTTTTATAGAGAAAGGGGTCGCCACAGTGGCACACAGGAGGTGGAAAGGATATAGTGATGCGAGGTTATCCCTCGCATTACATGACAAGGCGCATTTAATGTGTCTTGCTTATGTGTCCTTGCTTTATCGGGGACGGGGGAGAGGCCTGTCTTGTCCGCCGCCGCTTCTTCTTGTGTCGACACGCGCCCTGGCCAGCGATGCCTGAGATGCTATGTAGGCAGGCAGGCAGCTGAGGTGGCGCAATGGTGGGTCTTCACAAAGATCTGCATGCCGCCACGCAGGTGTCTGCCCAGCTGGTTGGGTCGGCAGCTGCATATGGCGGTGGAGGTTTAGTTGGTGTGGGCCTGATGGTGGCCCTGCGGATGTCCTTGGCAAGGGCCTTGCCGGGGCCCCGGCAAGGGTCTTGCCGCGGCGCCTGCTGCCATCCCTGGCAAGGTGCTTGCCGGAGGTCTTGTGGTCTTCCTTGGCTGGGATCCCGCCAAGGGTCGTCCTCTTCTTAGTGCGTACCTGATCTTGAATGTCTTCACAAAGATCTGCATGCCACCACGGGGATGTCTCCCGAATCCTTGCCCCATGGGGACAGTGGACTCAAGGGTGATCCGCTCCGTAGGCGTGGGGCGAGTTGCCGCGGCAAGGGTCTTGCCGGGGCTGCTAAAACTAGCTCCCGGCAAGGATCTTGCCGGAGGAACCCGCTTTGTCCCTTTGCTCTTTGTGGTCTTGGCTTTGGGCTTCAGTCTTACCCCGGCTTACCTCCCTGGCCTTGCTTGGTGCGGCGGTGCCCGTGGCTCAGACTGCCCGTGCACAGTCATAGAGGTACAAAAAGTGTACCCCTTTTTGTACACCAACAGACGGAGTGAGTGCTATTTCCAAGATGCCATTTATAAAAAGGCCAGACCCAATAAAGGCCAAGTAACACCCTTCCAAATGTAGGAACCAATATTTGTTTTGGACCGAAAAACGTTAGGCTTACAAGTGTTATACTTGTAGTTCGCCAACATAATCCTATTTTTGTCTCCACCCATAAAAAATCTTTTAGCCCAAGAGGCTAACATGGCCATGTTAAAATATCTTAGATTAAGGACCCCTAGATCACCAAAGGCCTTCTTATGGGACACAAATTTCCAATTAGCTAGATGATATTTATGGATATCTCCGAGGTTACCCTAGAAAAATTGAGTAATTTGCGAAGTAATTGCTTTAGTTGCCCATTTAGAAAATTTAATAATTGACATCAAATACACGGGAATGCTTGCAATACAAGTTTGTAACAAAATCAACTTTGCTTCATAGCTAAGAAGTTTGCCCCTCCATCAGCAAATTCTTCTAATAATCTTATCGGTAATAGGCTGAACGTTCTTGTTGAATCTCTCGGTACAACAACGGAAAATAAAACTTCACAGGTGCATATATACGACGAAAAACAACTAAGGAAAGAAATCACTACAAAACAGATATATTAGATGAATGATTCTAACCAAGAGATGATAATCGTGCGGGTTTAGAAGCACGGTGCTATGAGAATAATGACGGTCACAAGGAATGGAAACAAAACTATCAAAATTAGAATGGGGGTTCACTCTATGAAGATTAACTGCACAATCCACACGAGCAAATACACACTGATGAAAGATGTTCATCGGAGCAAGGATGAGGCAAATAACTAAGTAGCACCAGATATAAATCAACCTAACACACAGACACACCACCTTAGGGCATCTCCAGCCGTTGGAGGCCCCCAAGACAATCGCCGGGCCAAAAATAGCACGTCTTGGGGGGCAAAACGTTCTCGCCGGATGAAAACCGAGTACGTTTTCCCAGCCGTTGGTGCCCCCAGGACAATTATCAGGCATAAAGTGATTGGGTGGGCCAAGAAAAAGGACGCATGGGGGAATATGATTGGTTGTTGCTTTCGCCGGCGCCCCCAACAGCCCCCCAGCGCGCCGGGTTTCGCCTAGGTTTGCCGGCGCTATTTTGAGGTATTGGGGCGCTTGGGGGGGCATGACTGGACCGTTTTTTTGCCATTTTTAGACTGCCGACACACAAAAAATGGCTCTGGGGGGCTCTTGGGGGCGTGGCTGAAGATGCTCTTAGGCACAATGAATGCAAACACACAGCAGAACATGTTTTCGGAACAGACGATAGGATTTTTTTATTTTTTATTTTGCGGGTGAGAAGGATAGGATTTGCAGGAAATGGATGCCGATAAAGTAGCGTCGAAGAACAACACATGAGATACAACTCGGTCGAGAATAAATTACTGAAAGTAATGCGAATCAGAGAAGTGATCAGGGTGCTCGATGGCAACAGATGAAGCGCTATTGATACACAAGCAATGACATCATTACATCAACCATCAGGATGCATGGGCATTTGGGCTGGATCCTCACGTACGTGCAAATTATACTAAGATTATTTAGCCGTTGTGTCGCACCGGTTCGTCCCTCGTGAGACATAGCAATTGACAGGTGGGGCTTGAAATGGTTCCATCCGTCAGCGATGACGTCATGTGCCTAGACCCGTCGTACTAAAGAAGTCAAGCAAGAACACAAGTCCAAGTGCCCAACGATCCACACCTGACCGCATCTCATGGTTTCCACTGCGACTGGTGTACATAGTACATCGCCTGCAATGAATGCAACAAGTTTGAAGGAAATTACAAATTTCGGCCAGTCGACGGGTCAGACACACCATTCGGCCCTTATAAATCATCTGTTCGCCATGCATCTCCCACTCCACTTGTGCTACTCCACACTCCAAAGCAGACACCACCACCACAGCGTCCACGACTCCAGAGCAGGCATATCGTTGCCAAGATGGACCGCGCAACAATCACCACGCCACAGAAGATGGTGGTGCTGTACCCGTCGCCGGGCATGGGCCACCTGGTCTCGATGATCGAACTGGGTAAGATCATCGCCGCCCGCGGCCTCGCCGTCACCATCGTCGTCATCGATCTACCGCACAACACCGGGGCAAGCGCAACGGGGCCCTTCCTCGCCGGGGTCTCCGCGGCCAACCCCACCATCTCCTTCCACCGTCTCCCGCAAGTCGAGCTCCCGCCCGTAAACTCCAACCACCCAGAGGCATTAACCTTCGAGGTCGCCCGCGTCTCGAACCCTCACCTGCGTGATTTCCTCGCCGCCACCTCCCCTGCCGTTCTCGTCGCAGACTTCTTCTGTAATGTCGCGCGCGGCGTTGCCTCGGAGCTCGGCATTCCCATCTACTTCTTCTTCACCTCCGGCGCTGAGGTCCTGGCTCTCTATTTGCATCTCCCGGTCCTGCACGCTCAGACCACCGCCAACTTCCAGGACATGGGTGATGAGCTCGTGCACGTTCCTGGAATTCCCTCGTTTCCGGCGACAGACTCCATGCTGCCAATCATGGACCGTGATGACGTAGCATACACGAAGTTCGTGAATGTGTGCAGTGACCTGTGCCAGTCCCAGGGCATCCTCGTCAACACCTTCCGCTCGCTTGAGCCGCGGGCCGTGGAGACCATCCTCGCCGGGCTCTGCTCACCTTCCGGACTTCCGACCCCTCCAGTCCACTGCATTGGGCCGCTGATAAAGATGAAGGAGGTGGGCACCAAGTGCGGCGACGAGTGCATCGCGTGGCTGGATGCCCAACCCAAGGACAGTGTGGTGTTCCTCTGCTTCGGCAGCCTCGGTCAGTTTAGCGCCAAGCAGATCAGGGAGGTGGCGGCCGGGCTAGAGGCAAGCCGGCAGCGTTTCCTTTGGGTCGTAAAGAGCCCGCCCAGCGATGACCCGACGAAGAAGTTCGACAGGCCGTCAGAGCCGGACCTGGACGCCCTACTCCCGGAGGGCTTCCTAGACCGTACCAAGGAGACCGGCCTGGTCATCAAGTCATGGGCGCCACAGCGCGATGTGCTTATGCACGCAGCGGTGGCCGTGTTCGTCACGCACTGTGGCTGGAACTCGGTGTTGGAGTCGATCATGGCGGGTGTGCCGATGATAGCGTGGCCATTGTATGCAGAGCAGCGGGTGAACAAGGTGTTCCTCGAGAAGGAGCTTGGGCTAGCGCTGGCAATGGAAGGGTACGACAAGGAGGTGGTGGAGGCCGAGGAGGTGGCAGCGAAGGTGAAGTGGATGATGGACTCCGACGGTGGGAGGGTGATCCGTGAGCGGACGCAGACGGCCATGCGGCACGCGAATGAGGCGATGCGTGAGGGCGGGGAGTCTGAGGCGACGTTGGCACAACTGGTAGACGTGTGGGCACTTGCTTGATGTTGGGGGATCGGTCAATAAGGGATCTGGTGACGTGTGGCACAACGTGGTTGTGTGTGTGGGAATATTAAGTTGTTGCGAAAATAAACAAGTATCGTTGAGGTGATTTTTTTTTCCTTTTTACAAATTTCAGTTTCATTTGTAGCCTACTTGTATCTTACCTTTGGAAGCAAACAAAATAGAATTACATCTTTGATGAAGCATAAGTAGATATGCTCTAAGTATTGTTAGACCCGTGGATCGCTAGGCTAGATCAGATCTGGCACACCTACCTTCTGGCTGTCCAGATGAGCTTGATCTGGCCGCCATGGTGATGTTGTGGCGGCGGTGATTGCAGTGATGTGGCGAGATGGTGGCGGTGCTTCCCGTCACTACTGCGAAACCCTAGATCGGAAAGGATTGTTGGTGAGGTGTGCGGCTTGCGACGAACCTCGTGTTGCGAGCCGCCGGCCCCCACCTCTTTATATAGCGCAGTGTGACAGGGGCTCGCCAGCCATAATGGGTTGGGCGCCCCCGATCAGGGCGCAGATCTAAGGGCCTGGTGGGCCATTGGGCCCACGCGGAGAAGATCAACCTAACAAGTATTGCACATCTAATTTCTATTTCATTAATGTTACGCTAAGATTTGTGCAAGAATTTCCTTTGTCTTTTTTTTATTTTTTTCTAATTTAATTGAGTCACTTAGATGTGCAATAATTAGAGCACATCTAGATGAGCCCTACACAGACCCGATTAACTGTTTTACAATTCCTCAAGTGGGCAAGAAAAAATGGTTCTAAGTCAATACCAAGAATAATCTAATCTGAACATTAAGAGATGTGCAAATGCAATAAAGATGACAAGATGTTCATCCAGTGGCCATAAATACTGACTAATAAAATAAATATTTCGAAGGCACCTAATAAATAACCACTCCAAGAAAATAGATGCTCTCATGTCATTTTAAACAGGGCAATAAGTAAAATGATCATACTACGAAACACGAGAAAAATGGACAAATAAGAGCATAAATAACACCTCATCTTTTTACAGCGGAGCAGCGGGTGAACATGGTACGCAGGGAGCAGCGGGTAGTTAGAAAGATTGTTTTGCCGTGGTGATTACCACCGGCCTCCCCTCTATTTATATTCACGTACATGGTACAGGATAAATACAAGTTGTTAGGATTACAACCGTGTGCTGGGATTAGATAAGGACAACCCGCACAGCTAACCAAATCTAATCCTAACTATACAACTTGAAGTACACGTTTAACATTCCCCCGCAATCTCATCCGGTAGTGAGGTTGAGATTGGTGCGCAGGCGCTCGAGCATAGTCTTGGTGAGAGGTTTGGTGAATGCATCAGCTACTTGATCAGCCGAGGCAACGAACCGTACTTCAAGTGCTCCCATGGCCACCTTCTCTCTTACAAAGTGAAAATCAACCTCGATATGCTTAGTACGAGCATGGAACACTGGATTAGCTGTCAGGTACGTGGCACCGAGGTTGTCACACCATAAGACGGGTGCTCGAGGTTGTGAGACGTGCAATTCTTTCAACAAGGACTGTATCCAGGTAGCTTCAGCTGTACCATTTGCGAGGGCCTTGTACTCGGCTTCAGTCGACGAACGTGAAACGGTCGGCTGTTTCCTTGCACTCCATGAGACAAGGTTGGGCCCGAAGAAGAGCGCAAAACCTCCAGTCGATCGCCGATCATCGCTGCACCCTGCCCAATCTGCGTCAGTAAACACACTGATGAGCGTTGACGAGGAGCGTCGAATGGTCAGGCCGGTGCTGACTGTTCCCTTTACAAAACACAGAATCCGCTTTACAGCTTCCCAGTGCACATCTGTGGGCCGCGACAGGTGCTGACAGACCTTGTTGACGGCAAAGGAAAGATCTGGTCGAGTCAAAGTTAAGTATTGAAGTGCGCCGACTGTACTGCGGTATCTGAACGCCTCTTCGTCATTCAGACTATGACCCAACTCACTAGACAGCTTCTGATGTGTGCACATAGGAGTAGAAACTGGTTTGCAATTCGCCATATTTGTGCGCTGCAGCAAATCTAGAGCATACTTCTGTTGTGTGAGATTTATTCCCTCGGGATTGCGAACCACTTCAACTCCAAGAAAATAATTCAGAGTACCGAGATCCTTAACCGGAAAAGTGGCGGAGAGCTGGCGAAGAAGAGAATCCATAGCCTGGGAGGACGAGCTGACAATGACAATGTCATCCACGTATACCAGCATATAAATAGTCACACCATCATGCATAAAAATGAAGAGGGAAGTATCATCAACAGAGGGAACAAAGCCAAGTTGATGCAGTCGATCACTAAGACGAGCATACCACGCTCGCGGGGATTGCTTTAAACCATAGATGGCCTTGTGGAGCTTGCAGACATAGTGTGGCCGAGACGGGTCCTGAAAACCAGGAGGTTGCTGCATGTAGGCGTCCTCTTTGAGAATCCCATGAAGGAATGCATTGCTTATGTCAACCTGACGAAGATGCCAACCCCTGAAGATGGCAAGAGAGAGCACAAGACGAACCGTAGCAGGCTTGACAACAGGAGAGAAAGTCTCGGAATAATCAATACCATGCTGCTGTGTGAATCCACGAGCGATGAGCCGAGCCTTGAATTTATCCAGCGAGCCATCTGACTTGTGCTTGACCTTGAAAACCCACTTACAGCTGATGATGTTCTGCCCCGGCGGCCGAGGAACGAGAGTCCATGTGTGATTCTGCTGGAGAGCATCGAACTCAGCATCCATCGCCTGGCGCCAATGAGAGTCGGCGAGGGCATCACGATATGTGCGTGGCTCAGCATGAAAGGCGCGACGCCGAGGATCATATCTCACGGTGCCGTCGGACAGGACCAGTGTCTTGACGATGTTGTCACGGAGCCGAGTCTTCATCGGATGTGTCGTAGCAGCAGGAACAGCTACCGGAGACGACGGCGCAGCCGGAGACTGCGACGCGGCCAGAGACGACGAGGCTGCCGGAGCATCGTAATCCGACGGACGGGTAGGCAAGCTCGCATGGGGACTCGACGGAGTCGAGCACGCAGGAGAGCTCGCTCCAGGCGAGCGTGCCGAGTCGGCGAGCGAACCGTCACGGGAGCCCAGCCCAGGCGTGGATGCGGCCGGGGCTACACGTGACGAAGATGCCGGGCTACCGGGGCCAGGCGAGGGAGGCTCATCTGCATGGCGAGGCGCGGACGTGCATGGCAACGTCGGCGTTGAGGAGCTGCTGGGTGGCGTCCGATCTGCACAAGTCTCAGAGCTGCTCGAGGCAGGGTTAGCCAACAGGGAAATATCATATTTTCTCATGCGATCATCAACAACAGCCGGCTCAGAAACAGGAAACAGTGAAGATGATGGCGTAGGTAAAAGTGGAGCCGAACTGGAGTTAGCAAAAGGATACACGTTCTCATCGAATACAACATCGCGTGAGATGTAGTTGCGCCCACTCGACCGATCCAAACATTTATAGCCTTTGTGCATTGAGCTATAGCCAAGGAAAACACATTGCCGAGATCGGAACTCAAGTTTTCTATTGTTATAAGGGCGCAAATTAGGCCAACATGCACAGCCAAATGCGCGAAGAAAAGTATAGTCTGGGCGTTCATTTAAAAGACAGCCGATGGGTGTAGAATTTTGGAGAACTCGAGTAGGCATGCGATTAATAAGGTAACACGCGGTGAGAAACGCTTCATCCCAAAAACGCACGGGAAGTGAGGAGTGGGCGAGCAAGGCAATGCCCGTCTCGACAATGTGCCTATGCTTGCGTTCGGCAATCCCATTTTGTTGGGATGTGTGTGGGCAGGAGACACGATGGTATACCCTCGCGCTCAAAATAGCGAGATAAGCGGCGGTATTCACCACCCTAATCGGATTGAACATCTCGAATTTTGGTGTTAAGCATACGCTCGACATGTTTTTGGAAATTGTAGAATGCTTGTTCTACATCAGATTTGCGTTTGAGCAAAAAAATCCAGGTGAACCGGCTGAAGTCATCTAAGAAACTCACATAATATTTAAAACCGCCGACAGAGGTAACGGCAGGCCCCCATACATCGGAATGAATAAGTTCAAGAGGAGTATGAGTTACATGAGTTGAATCTCGAAAAGGTAATTGATGAACTTTCGCACGTTGACATGCGTCACAAACACTAGACTCGGAAGGTGCACAAGCAAATTTATTTGATCTAAGAACAGACTCAACGACGCCTTTGGACGGATGACCTAATCTTCGATGCCAATGATCGATGGAGAGCTTGACACCGGAGAGAGCACGATGACTGGACACGAAGGAAGTGGACTTGAGGCTTGGCACCGGGTAGAGACCTCCACGGCATCTACCTTGCAGAAGAACCCTCTTCGTTGCTCGGTCCTTCAAATAAAAGATTTTAGGATGGAATTCGGCAAAGGCATCATTATCAGAAACAAGCTTGTTTACGGAAAGAAGGTGTTTGCTAACATGTGGGACGTGCAAAACATTACGTAAGTATAGAGGTCTAGATGAGCCAGCAATAGTTGAATGACCAACATGAGAAATATGCAGACCTGCACCGTTGGCGACGTGAACCTGGTACTTGCCGCCGTAACGCTCCTGGAACGAGAGACGGTCGAGGTCGCTCGTCAGATGGTCCGTCGCACCAGTGTCAGCATACCAGTGAGGATCGACAGAGTACGAGCCGGTATTGGCCGAGTTGCCGGACCGCTCCTTGTTGTCCTCCGGCTGGAACGCATGGTTGAAGCGATTCCGGCAGTGAAGGGCGTCATGGCCAAACTTGCTGCACACCGGACACTTCAGGTTGGAGCGGCCGTTGCCGCGGCCACGCCCGCCGCGACCACGCCCATGTCCGCCGCCCTGTCCACCGTGTCCGCCGCCTTGTCCACCATGTCCGCCACGTGCACCGTTGCCGCCGCGGACATTGCCACGAGCAGCAGCGTTGGCGGAAGGATGGATTTCACCTGACGAGTTTTGCTGCTCCAGACGAATTTCAGCGCTAAGGAGGTACGCATAGAAACTGCTGAGACTTACTGGATCATCCCACGCCGTGATCGACGCGATGAGGGGCTCGAACTCGGAGCCCAGCCCGGCGAGCATGTAGCCGAGCACTTCATCATCAGTGAGGGGCTTGCCGATGGAAGCCATTGCATCAGCGAACCCCTTCATCTTGCGGTAGTAGTCGGAGACAGAGAGGTCCTTCTTCTTCAGGTTGGAAAGCTGATACCTTAGCTGCATGATGCGGGCGCGATTCTGCGAAGCGAACATGTCGTGCAGTGCAGTCCAAACGGGATGTCCTCGGTCATGGACCCGAGAAGGGCGATCATGACAAGCTGGTCCTGCTGGTACCAGTGAAGGAACTCTGGGTTGGCCACATCGACGGCTGCATCACCAGTTCCTTTCTTGATGGTGTGCGGCGGGGCTGCGGTGGTGCCGGCAACATAGCCGAACATGCCGTTTGCAGCAAGGGCGGGGACGGCTTGGGTCTTCCATAGCACGAAGTTCTCGCGCGTAAGGCGCAGAGTGATCAGGCTACCGAGCGAGGTGACCGAGATCGGAGCGGAAGTGGAGGAGCCGACGGATAGGGTGCCGGCGTTGAGGATGGTGAGAGCGCCAGCGGTGCCGGTGTTGGAAGCAGGGATGGTGGCGGCCATGGCGGAGGAAGGGAGATTGGATCTTTCGCTCTGTATACCAAGTTAGAAAGATTGTTTTGCCGTGGTGATTACCACCGGCCTCCCCTCTATTTATATTCACGTACATGGTATAGGATAAATACAAGTTGTTAGGATTACAACCGTGTGCTGGGATTAGATAAGGACAACCTGCACAGCTAACCAAATCTAATCATAACTATACAACTTGAAGTACACGTTTAACACGGGTGGACAAGGTGTTCCTGAAGGAGCTTGGGCCAGCCCTGACAATATAAATGTGTGACAAGTAGGTGGTGAAGGCAGAGGAGGTGGTAGCAAAGGTGAAGTCGATGATGGACTCCGGTGGCGGGAGGGTGATCCGTAAGCGAATGCAGGCGGCAATGCGGCAGGCGAATGAGGCAATGCGTAAGGGCGGGCAGTCTGAGCCGATGTTGACACGACTGCTAGACGCGTGGGCATAGCTTCTTCTAGCCAATCCCTTCATAAATCATGAATATTTGGTACGACTGGTTTCTAGCCCACGCGAGGCACAATTATATTATGACATGCAACTGATCACTTAACATAAGAAATTCTACAATCAGAGGCCTGTCAACTCACAAACACTCAGCGTCTACAAAAAAATATCACAATCGCTCGGTTTTGAAAGAAGAACAAACACAAACAATGGGCAGAACAAGAGCTAGTGCCTAGTGTAGTGCCCATGCGATCAATCGACCGAACCCCAGGGGCTGGATCAAACGAAGAGTTACCCTGCGTGCGCCACACATGCAACAGTTCAGGCACTGCACCGGCGCACCGTTCCGCCCCCTCCCAGCGCGCCTGCCCCGCCGCCCGCCTCGTATGAGACCTCCCTCCCCCCTCCCCCCGCGCCGGGCGCCGGTCCCGCTCCGCTGAGGTACCGCCGACCCGCCTGGGAAGTCCGCTGCTCCGCCCCCAACTCCTGGCTTGACGGGCTCCGGTCAGGATCTCGCTAGGCGCGGCTGTTGGGAGTTCCCGAGTGTAAAGACACAGCCGGTGCGGTGGTAAGTCTTGGTTCTTCTCAGACACTCGTACAAATTTAACTGCAGTATGACCAATTTCTAAACAGAAGATACCTAGAGCATCTTAAGATCACGGGTAGAGTCTTCATATTATACAGGATTACAGGATATGTTGGAATTTACTACTATTTACTAGTCCAAATAAATTCAAAAATTCTCATTGACACATTATTATTTTGTTAATTAGGAAAATTAATGAGTCATTGATTAATTAGTAACGGTCGCGTTTATTGGGGCTGTTTCTATTTCATTAACAGACGCAGTTATTACGACCGTTTCTGACTCATTAACAAACGCGTTTATTGTTACTGTTTCTATTTCATAAACGGACGTGTTAAGTACGGCAGTTTCTAAATCATAAACGGACGCGTTTATGGCGGCTGCTTTGACTCCCAACATACACTATATAAACCAGTACCAAGCCAGCCTTGGGAGAAGGTTGTTTTCGTATGGTTTCTCACCGTTCCAAAATATTGCGCCGCCACTCAAGCCTTCTCCATCCCTCCTTCCGGCGTGCACCAGAAGAAGGGACAGCAGGCCTCCGGAACCCCGCCTCTTGCGATCCTGTACGGGAGAGGGGCGATCAGGTTTTTGGGGAGAGCTCTCGCTCGACTGCTGACAGCGATCACTTCCCCAACGACGACTTCTTCCCCGACATCGGCAACCTCTTCCTCGACGACGACATGGCCCAGACCGGGGACAACACAGCCGCTACTACAGCTGCTGCAACGTATGCATCTCTCTCTCATCTGTATCAGATCTCGCTACAATTTCTATGTTTAGTACTTGCCGTAGATTGGATCTGTTTCCCCATTGTACTAGATATTTGCATGCTCGCTTTAGTTGCTTCTGTCATGATTAATTTTATGATATTTCGGATTAAACCATATGATGAATTGCTAATATATTCAACAATCCAAAAACCTGATTATAGGCAATTTGCTACACCTGCTTTTCTTACGTCGACAAAGCCCGATCGGTTCAAGGGTGTGAACTATAAGAGGTGGCGCACGAGAGCAGTGTTGTGGTTTCAATCCATGAACTGCTATGCGGCCACCAAGGGAATGCCTGAGGGCGATCTTGAACCTGCACAGCGGGAAGCCTTTGAAAGGGTTGATATTATGTTTAAGACAGCCCTCCTCGGTATTATTGATGATTCCATTGTGGATCCTTATATGTCATTTGATAATGGCAAGGACATGTGGGACGCGCTCGAGGCCAAGTTTGGGGTCTCGGACGCTGGTAGCGAGTTGTACGTCATGGAGCAATTCTATGACTACAAGATGACTGATGAGCGTTCTGTTGTTCAACAGGCTCATGAGATACAGTCACTCGATAAGGAACTTGAGCACTTTAAGTGTAATTTACCGGATAAATTTGTGGCCGGTGGCATCATTGCCAAGCTTCCACCTTCGTGGGGCACCTTTGCTACTTCTCTGAAACACAAGAGACAGGAGTTTTCCGTTTTGGACCTCATCAGATCTCTTGATGTGGAAGAGAAGGCGAGAGCAAAGGATACACGTGCTCGGGTTGCTGAGGTAGGTTCTGCTGCGCACATGGTGCAGAAGAAAAACTACCAGCCCAACAAGCCTAAATATAACAAGAATAAATACGAGGGTAAAGGCAAGCCTGACAACAAGTTTAAGCCATCGTCCTCTACCAACTTTAAGAAGAAGAAGGGATCATGCCACGTTTGTGGCGACCTGAGCCATTGGGCTCCGAGATGCCCCAAACGGCATGAGCTGCAGCAGCTGGAGAATAGCGGCAAGACCGCTAATGTTGTCATGGCTGACCCCGAGATGAAGGATATTGGGTACGGTCACAGGGACTTCCCCCGTGCTGATGGGGAACGGGTCACATGCCACTGTTCGTGGTGTTGGTACGGTCGATCTGAAGTTTACTTCGGGGAAGATCGTGCGACTGAAGAACGTGCATCATGTGCCCTCTATCAATAAGAATCTCGTCAGCGGTTCGCGTTTATGTCGAGATGGTTATAAGTTGGTTTCCGAGTCCAATAAAGTTGTAATTTCCAAGTATGGACAATTTGTTGGTAAAGGCTATGAGTGCGGAGGCTTGTTCCGCCTATCTTTGTCAGACTTATGCACTAAAGTTATTAATCATGTTTGCCACGATAATGAATCTGATATTTGGCATTCACGACTTTGTCATATTAACTTTGGTTGCATGACGCGGTTAGCAAATATGAGTTTAATTCCGAAATTTACTACTGTGAAAGGTTCCAAATGTCAAGTGTGTGTTCAAGCTAAGCAACCTCGCAAGTCCCATAAGACTGCGGTGTAATGCCCCGGATGTAATACTTTCCCTTTTTGGGTATATAATATATCTCCGGCTTCATCTATTTCCATTCCGGGTTCCTTGTCTTTCGGGTTTTCGTCGTTTTGTTGTGTGAGTGTGTGGCATTCATTCATATCATGTAGACATGTGCATTGCATTGCATTTGTGTTGTCGGTTGCATCCGGTTCCGCGTGTTCCTTCCCGTTGTCCGTTTCGCGTTCCGGAGCTCCCTCACGTGTCCGTGACGTCCCGTAGGCCTACTTTGGTGTTCGGGCGTGTAATGTTACCGGTGTGCCGCGAGGTTGTTGTCTGTGTTGTTGTTTTGTTGTGTGCAACCCGCCTCTCAAATCTCGTCTCGTTTGGACTTCGTGGCTATTCCATCCGTTGTTCGTGTGGGTCCAAAGTGCCTTCACTTCGTGTCCCGGAAACACCCCTACTGCAGTCTTTTATCTCCTCCTAGGCCTTTTAAATCTATCCCCGCGATCGGATCCGTCGGATCGCGATCGGAGGGCTCCTAGCGCCCCTAAATCCCCCTAACCCTAGAAAAACTGCTATATCTAGGCCCCCCTATGTCCATTTTGGGCATCCCTATCCTCTAGATCCTTCCCCCTCCTCTTTTTTTTGTGCTCTTCTCAGATCCCCAAAAATCCTCCTGGATCCCGAGGGAACCAGCCGATCCGGCCAGCTCCCTCGATCGCCTCTGCGGCCGTTGACTTCGCCGCTCCAGGAGTCCATCGACGCCAGCCGCCGCCCAGGCTGCCTCGGCCTCTGCCGATCGGTCCGGCCAGGAGGACCGACCGAGGCCCAGGTCCCCACATCGCCCCAGCCGGGCCCGTACTCCCCTTCGTCGCCTCCGCATCGCTTCCCGCAGCCCGTACGCTCCCGCGGGCCGCCGCTCCCTTCGGTCCCCACTTCGTCGCCAGGGGCCGACCGCCTCCCAAGCCGCATCGCCACCGCTCCGCATCGCCTCCTCCCGGTGGGCCGCAGCTCCCGCGTGAGGCCCAGGCCAGCGCCGCCCTCGCCAGTCAGCCAGGCCGCGAGTGCCAGGTCGGGCGCCTCCGCAGCCGGGCCCCGCACCGCCGCCTCCCGAGGCCCACTCCCAGGCCGCACCCGCAGCCACCAGCTCTTCGCGGGCCGGCCGCCGCCCCGGGCCCGCTTCGCCTTCCTCCTCCGCCCGGGCCGATCTCTTCGCCTGGGCCGCCGCCGCTGCAGATCCGCCGGCCCGAGCCCAATTCTCCAGATTTGTGAGAGGTTGACTCCCCACTCCTAAGTCCCTGTTCTGTTAATCTGAGATGCGTTGTTTGACCTACTCTAACTTTTTGTCTGTTGCTTCGATTCGCGCGTGTAGCATGTCCAGACGTTCGTGGAGACTTGCTCTACGTTTTATCTGTTGTTGTCATGCATGTTAGAGATCATCTAGGTGCTTGTTTTGCTGTTGCAAGAGTGCATCATAATATAAACTGCTGCTATGTGTTATTTTTATGCCACCTTTGCCATGTGATATCTTCTAGCTCGTTTGTCCGAATGATGCAAATGACATGTCCACATGTTCGTCTTGCCATGCTCTACGTGTTGCTTGTGATAGGTTGCATGATAGATTTATTATTTCCTTGTTATCATCATTGCAAAGTGCCATGTGGCTGTAATGTGTTTTCACTTGTTTTGAAATGCCATCTTGTTGAGCTCGTTGCAATCGTTGTGTTCACCTCTATGAAGCATGCTTGTGTGTTTCGGGATCACCTTTATGTGTACTTTGATGAGGTGCTTACCTCTTGCCATGTTTAGTTTCGAGGTGACTTAAACATGATCTTTTATATGCCATGATGATATTGCTGTTTTAGGACTTAGTGGTTTTTTCACTAAGTCTGAAATCTGTAACGTTCCGATGCCATGTTCGTGTGATGTTCTAGGACAAAGCATGATAGTTTTGGAGTGGATTTTGATTGTTCCTTGTAGTATATATTGTTGTCTTTCCATTCATGTCCTCACATGTCTATTTAAGTGGCTGTAGCATGTTTATCTTTTGCTCCAAAGTTTCAATAAAATTCTGCTGCCAGAATTTTATTGTCAAGTTCAATATGTCCAAGATCATTGCTATTGATCCGTGGCTCCGTTGGGGGTGCACCTTTGGACATAGTTGCTGTAGTATATGTCTAGTTTGTGTTCATGCCCTTTGCCATGTTATTTGAGTGCTGTAGCTTAATTATTTTGAGCTCCGAAGTTGCTATGTTGCTGTAATTTTCAGCTTTCGCTCATTTCTTGTTTCGGGCATAACTTTTAGCCCGTAACTCCGATTTCAGCGAATCTTATATCAAACTTGATTGATTTTCTATGTAGATTAATAATATCAGATTGTTATCATGTTTTGAGGTGATTTGCTTGAGTGATATTTTCCGTGCTCCGTGTGCATCCTTAGTGCATCCATCATGCATTCATCTTTTTCGAGTGCGCATTGCATCTTGTTGATTGGTGCTTGGTGTGATTGTTTTGTTTAGAGCCGGAAGCAGAGCCTGAGTTCGAGTACGAGCACGAGGTTTCCAACGAGGTTGAGCACGAGGACCCTTCTTACGATCCGAACGACTTCTCTTCAGGCAAGATGACCGAACCCCGATAACATTACTATCTTTGCCTATTGCTAGTAGTCTCGGTCTATAGTTTTGCCTCGATGCCCATGATCTTCTTGTCAGCCTCCTACTTGTAAACCATTGCCATGTTTAACCAACCTACCTATGCAAACCGTTGCTTGGCTAAGTACGCTTCGCTCAGCCCTTCTTATAGCATTGCTAGTTGCAGGTGAAGATCGAAGATGCTTGCTTCATGTTGAAGTTTGGTTGGGTTTTATCACACTATATAAATGCTTAAAATGAAATCATCTATATATTGGCAAGGGTGGAAGGCTAAGCCTTTTGCTTGGTGATTTGTTCCACTCATGCCGTTAGGATCCGTATAAGCCGGTGTTATGTTCCTTGATTATGCGTTCCTAACACGGTTGGGGTGTATGGGACCCCCTCGATAAACCGCTAAGTGCTAAGTCTTTTCCAGCAAGTCCCAACATTGGTACTATTTGCCTAATAACTAAATAACTTGCATAGGGAGTAATTAACCCGAGTTCTTAATCAACAACCCCGGGCCAGTGCTCCTCATGAGTGTTGGTCCGAAACGGGGAGCCTGCGGGGTCACCACGAGGGAACTCGAGGATTGATATAAACCCGTAGCTTCGCCCATCCGGTTGTGTCCTGAGACTTAGATACGCGCGGCTACTATCAGGGTGTCGACACGCCGGGAGGATTTGCTGGATTATCCTTACCTTAGCTCGGTATATCTTGAGCACGGGATTCCGAGAATACTCGGGTCTTCCCACTTTGGAGTTGCGACTCCGCGGATCGTGGGCTTGTAATGGGTCAAGTTGGAACACCCCTGCAGGGTTTGAACTTTCGAAAGCCGTGCCCGCGGTTATGTGGCAGATGGGAGCTTGTTAATTCCGGTTGTAGAAAACTTGACACAATGTTTCTAATACACTACCAGCGTGTGTTCCGTGACTTTCAATTTCCGAATAGGGATTCGAGAGTTGAACACGGAGGGGTTATGCTTGTTGAGCTTGTAGCTAGGATCACTTCGTGATCACTTCTCGCCGAGGTTTTCTCTTCTCGCTCTCACTCACGTAAGCTAGATGCTAGTTGCTGCTGCAGACACTTATTCTCTTCTTCAGCCTTATCCTTTCCCAAAGGCTTAAATAGTCTTGTTACCCGGAGACGGGATTGCTGAGTCCTCTGTGGCTCACGGTTACTTCACACACCAGATGCAGGTCCAGTTGTGAGCTATCCAGGTGATGGCACCGAGCTGGATTGGGAGTACGACGAGGAGCGTAGTCGGTACTATGTGCGATACCCGGACGATCAGTAGTGGAGACTCTTACTAGGATTCGATTCCGCCTGTGGTTTATTTATCTAAGTTTGGTACTTTGACATTTGGCTTTTGCCCTTAGAGGGTTGTGATGTTCTTAATGTATGATGTTTGAGACTTGTACTGTAATTCTGTGACGTGGCAAGTGTAAGCCAACTATTTTCTATTTACTATCCCCTCTTTTACATGAGTTGTGCAAAGATTACCGAACTTGAGATCATTCTAGGATGGATTTATGCCTTTAAGTCGTGCCTCGACACGTAGGAGGTATAACTCCATCCTGGGCATTACAAGTTGGTATTCAGAGCCTTCTCCGACCTAGGAGCCCCCACTGTTTGATCGAATCGTTGACGGTCGAGTCTAGGCACACACTGAAAACTTTTTGAGTCCTATATTATATCGGAGAGTAGGATTTCTTTGCTTCTCATCCCCTTTCTCTCTGGTGAGGACTCCTGACGACTACTATTGTCTCTCCTATCTTCAAAAATTGCACAAATTTTTTTTTAGGAATCCCGCGAGTATTCTGGGATTGTTTCGATGTTCTCGTGACAAGGATATTGTTCTCGATGCCTCATGTTACCGAGGAGTTGAGCTTCGGGGTATTGTTGTCACAAGCATATCGCGACAGTACTAAATACTTAAGACGGCCGACATCGAAAATCTCCCCTATACGGCCAGTGGCAAGATAACCCCGACATCACCCAGTACTGGGGAGGTAGTTCGGGAGTATTGCCATAGCTTGTTATAGTGGATGCTTTTCGAAGGTCCGAGGTACACAGTTTCCGAGAAAGACTGGTTATGTGTTGAAGGATGGATACACCTGGATGTAGGTTTAGAGTTGATTGCGCGGTGCTTCCCGTGTATCCCCAACACCTGATTGCATAACTGGAATCTTTCGGAAATCTATAGGTGGGTTTTATCCAGTAGATCGTAGGCATTCTTCCAACGAATGCAGGTTAGTGAGTTCGGGGTTCGACATTGAGTGAAGGGGTTATATGACCGATGTTACTATCAAGAGTTGCATCTTAAAGGGTCCTTGGCTATGCTGATCCGGGGATTGCAAAACCTTTTCGTAACGCGTTCATATGCTTTCAGCACAAAGATGTTAGAACGAAACTCCTCTCTTGTGTTTGTTCCCGTCTGTACCTTGTTGTTTTCTTATTTTCATTTTGATCCCTATGTGGCTTCTCGTGAAGATTGATGTTATCATTTAACTGAGAATATCATTCGTTCCTCTTGTTCGGATGATTTCATTCGTTCTTATTGTTCGAATGATTATTGTGAAGACTTGTTGCAATTCATTCCATTGATTCAGCTTATACCTTTTGTCAATCAATTGGTGATTCGTGGTCATCTCTTACAGGATGGCTCCGAAAAGGATTCCCAACGCTAACCCAGAGGTGGAAGAGGTCCCAGATCATCCTCCTTCTCCTCCTCCTCCGCCTGAGGCTTGGAGAGCAATTATGCAGACTACTGCCCAGAACACTCAGTTGATGATGCAGATGATGCAGCAGATGCAAGCTATGCAAGCTAATCAGGGTGTTCCAGGGAATCAAGGCAACTTCTTCCAGCAGCACCATGCTACTCTCAACCAGTTCTTGGCAAACAATCCTAAAGCTTTCAGTTACTGTGTCGACCCTCTTGATGCTGAAGATTGGTTAACCGATATCAAGAAGCATTTTGAGTGCAGTAACGTGAAGGAAGATGATTATGTGAAGTTTGCAGCCTTCCAACTGAAAGATCAAGCAGCTGACTGGTGGCAGCAGTACAAAGACTCCAGGCCGGGTCAAGTGATCTCTTGGGAGAATTTCTGCAAGGATTTCTGTTCGCACCACATTCCTACAAGTGTCATCGAGGGTATGCGTGAGCAATTCCGCAACCTGAAGCAGGGCTCCATGACAGTCTATCAGTATAATGTCAAGTTCCAAAACCTCGCTCGCTATGCTAAGCAAGACATTCCTGATGCCAAGAGTAAAATCTATCAGTTCCGTGGAGGTCTCAAAGATGAACTTCAGCTTGCTCTCACTTTGTTCGAGCCCGATGAATTCGACAAGTTCTATAACATGGCTTTGAAACAAGAAGCAGCTCAGCTTAAGATGGAGGCTTCTAAGAAGAGAATTCGAGATGCCGTTCACTCTTCCTCATCGTCTCAGATGGTCTCGAAGCATCAGAAATTCTGGCTTCCTCCTCCTCCAGTGATTCGAGCTCCATACAACAACTCCAACAACTCCAACAACAAGAACTCTAGTGGTCGTGGTTTCTCCCACCCACCCAACTCCAACAAGCAGTCCAAGCAACAGTTCCAAGCTCCAAGACTAAATGCTCATCCTAACCGTCCACTTTCTGAGGTGACTTGCTACAAGTGTGGCCAGAAGGGTCATTATTCCAACAAGTGCAACAACCCAAGGCGCCTTCCGCCTCCTCCTCCTGTCGGTACCGCTATGGTCAAGCATGATCCAAAGGCAGCAAGGGTCAATCTGATGAATGCAGCGCAAGCGGAGAATTCTTCCGATGTCATTCTGGGTAACCTTCCAGTTAACTCTTTTCCAGCTAAAGTGTTATTTGATTCGGGTGCATCATGCTCTTTCATGTCTCAACCATTTGCATCCAAGCACAATATTGCCACTTCAAATTTGCCTCAGAGGTTGCAAGTCATTTCTCCGGGGAGACGTATGTCTTCTACTGTCTATGCTCCGGATGTTTCTATTCGCATGGGAGATTATCGTTTTATGGCTAAACCGGTGATTCTTGGTAATTCTGACATCGACCTCATCCTCGGAATGGATTGGCTTTCTCAGCACGATGCTCACATTGATTGTGCTCAAAAGGAAGTCAAGTTGACTCATTCTGATGAAGATGTGATTATCTTCGTCTAAAGGGATAACACTATCAGGCTTTTCTCTCTTAATGATAAGGGCGAAATTAATGCCATATCTCAAATTCTGGTGGTGAACGAATATCAAGACGTCTTTCCTGAAGAACTTCCAGGCATGCCTCCACACCGTCAGGTGGAGTTTGTCATTGAACTCGAGCCAGGTACTGAGCCTGCATGCCGGCGTCCGTACAAGCTCTCTCCGGATGAATTGAAGGAATTGAAGAAGCAGCTTGATAAGCAGGAGAGTATGGGTCTCATCAGGCCTAGTACATCTCCGTGGGGCTGTGGTGTCTTATTTGTCAAGAAGAAAGATGGCACGGAGCGTCTCTGTGTTGACTACCGGCCATTGAACAAGAAGACGATTAAGAACAAGTATCTGCTCCCCAACATCAACGAACTCTTTGAGCAGCTCAAAGGAGCTAAAGTGTTCTCTAAGCTTGACCTCCGAATGGGCTATCATCAAATTCGCATTCGCGAGGAAGACATTCCCAAGACGGCCTTCAGAACGAGCTACGGTTCATACGAGTATACCGTCATGTCCTTCGGCCTTGCCAATGCTCCTCCTACCTTCTCGAGGATGATGCATTACATCTTCAACCCCTATACTGGCGAGTTTGTGCTTGTGTATCTGGATGATATTCTGGTGTTTTCCAAGAATGAAGAAGATCACGAAAAGCACTTGCGTCTGGTTCTTGATCGACTCCGAGAGCATAAATTCTATGCCAAGTTCTCCAAGTGCGAGTTTTGGCTCGATAAGGTTTTGTACCTGGGCCACATCATCTCAGCTGACGGTATTGCGGTTAATCCCGAGAAAGTTGAAGCTATTGTCAACTGGGAGGCTCCTCAGAACGTCAAGCAGCTCCGCAGTTTTCTGGGTCTTGCCAGCTATTGCAGAAGGTTTGTTGAGAACTTCTCCAAGATTGCCAAGCCTCTTTCCAACCTGCTTCAGAAGAATGTCAAATACTTTTGGTCTCCAGAGTGTGAAGTGGCATTCAAAACTCTCAAAGATAAGCTTGTCTCTGCTCCAGTTCTGACTCCTCCAGATGAATCCAAGCCCTATGAAGTTTTCTGTGATGCTTCTCTTCAAGGTCTTGGTGGTGTGCTTATGCAAGATAAGAGAATTGTGGCATACACTTCTCGTCAGCTAAAGCCAAGTGAGAAGAACTATCCCACACATGATCTCGAGCTAGCAGCTGTGGTACATGCTCTGATTACGTGGAGACATCTGTTGTTGGGCAGAAAGGTCGACATCTTCACTGATCACAAGAGCTTGAAGTACATCTTCACACAGCCGCATCTGAACCTCCGCCAGACTCGTTGGGTTGAAATGATCCAAGAGTACAATCCCAGCATTGAATACACTCCTGGCAAGGCGAATGTGATTGCAGATGCTTTGAGCAGAAAGGCATATTGCAACAGCCTTCTTATCAAGCCGTACCAGCCTGAGCTTTGTGAAGCATTCAGGAAGCTCAACCTCCAAGTCGTTCCGCAGGGTTTTCTTGCAAATCTCCAGATTGCTCCTACCTTGGAAGATCAAGTCCGTGAGGCCCAGCTCAGTGATACCATGGTGAAGAAGGTGAAACATGGCATTGCAAAGGGCACTCCAAAATACAAGTGCTTCCGTGTTGATGAGAGAGATACCTTGTTCTTCGAGGACAGACTCGTTGTTCCCAAAGGTGATCTCAGGAAGCTCATAATGGAAGAAGCTCATGATTCTCTCCTTTCCATTCATCCTGGCAGTTCCAAGATGTATCAAGACCTCAAGCAGTCTTACTGGTGGACACGCATGAAAAGGGAAATTGCCCAATTCGTGAATGAATGTGATGTATGCAGAAGAGTGAAAGCAGAACATCAACGTCCAGCCGGTCTTCTCCAACCTCTTCCTATCCCCGAGTGGAAGTTCGACCACATTGAAATGGACTTCGTCACTGGCTTTCCTAAATCCAAGCGAGGAAATGATGCTATCTTTGTGGTGATTGACAAGCTTACCAAAGTCGCTCACTTTCTTCCAGTCAAAGAATCAATCAATGCAGCTCAATTGGCAGAGCTGTACACTTCCAGAATTGTGTCCCTACATGGCATTCCTCAAGTGATATCCTCAGACCGTGGAAGCTTGTTCACATCAAGGTTCTGGGACTCCTTTCAGTCCGCCATGGGCACTAAGATCAGGTTCAGCACTGCCTTTCACCCTCAGACTAGTGGTCAAGTCGAGCGTGTGAATCAGATTCTAGAAGACATGCTCAGAGCCTGTGTCATCTCCTTCGGCATGAAATGGGAAGACTGCCTTCCATTTGCCGAGTTCTCTTACAACAACAGCTTTCAAGCAAGTGCAGGCAAAGCACCGTTTGAAATTCTCTATGGCAGAAAGTGCCGTACCCCTCTCAATTGGTCTGAAACAGGCGAACGTCAACTTCTTGGCAATGACTTGATCTTAGAAGCCGAAGAAATGTGCAAAGTCATACGTGAGAATCTCAAGGCCGCCCAGTCGCGTCAGAAGAGCTACTATGACGGAAAGCATCGTGATTTGGCTTTCGACATTGGTGATCATGTCTATCTCCGAGTTTCTCCGATGAAAGGAACCCAAAGATTCGGTATCAAAGGAAAACTTGCTCCTGGATACGTCGGGCCTTTCAAGATTCTTGGCAAGAGAGGCGATCTAGCCTATCAACTTGAGCTCCCTTCAAACTTCGCCAATGTTCATGATGTCTTCCATGTGTCTCAACTTCGCAAATGCTTCAAGGCACCTGAGCGCATGATTCCGTTTGAGGAGATTGATCTTCAACAAGACATGTCCTACCGAGAGCACCCATTTGCAATTCTCGAAGAAACCGAACGCAAGACCCGCAACAAGTCCATCAAATTTCTGAAAGTCAAGTGGTCACATCACACCGACCGAGAAGCTACCTGGGAACGAGAAGATCATCTTCGTTCCGAGTACCCTTCCTTTTTCCAGTCCTAGATCTCGGGACGAGATCTTTTTGTAGTTGAGGAGAGTTTGTAATGCCCCGGATGTAATACTTTCCCTTTTTGGGTATATAATATATCTCCGGCTTCATCTATTTCCATTCCGGGTTCCTTGTCTTTCGGGTTTTCGTCGTTTTGTTGTGTGAGTGTGTGGCATTCATTCATATCATGTAGACATGTGCATTGCATTGCATTTGTGTTGTCGGTTGCATCCGGTTCCGCGTGTTCCTTCCCGTTGTCCGTTTCGCGTTCCGGAGCTCCCTCACGTGTCCGTGACGTCCCGTAGGCCTACTTTGGTGTTCGGGCGTGTAACGTTACCGGTGTGCCGCGAAGTTGTTGTCTGTGTTGTTGTTTTGTTGTGTGCAACCCGCCTCTCAAATCTCGTCTCGTTTGGACTCCGTGGCTATTCCATCCGTTGTTCGTGTGGGTCCAAAGTGCCTTCACTTCGTGTCCCGGAAACACCCCTACTGCAGTCTTTTATCTCCTCCTAGGCCTTTTAAATCTATCCCCGCGATCGGATCCGTCGGATCGCGATCGAAGGGCTCCTAGCGCCCCTAAATCCCCCTAACCCTAGAAAAACTGCTATATCTAGGCCCCCCTATGTCCATTTTGGGCATCCCTATCCTCTAGATCCTTCCCCCTCCTCTTTTTTTTGTGCTCTTCTCAGATCCCCAAAAATCCTCCTGGATCCCGAGGGAACCAGCCGATCCGGCCAGCTCCCTCGATCGCCTCTGCGGCCGTTGACTTCGCCGCTCCAGGAGTCCCTCGACGCCAGCCGCCGCCCAGGCTGCCTCGGCCTCTGCCGATCGGTCCGGCCAGGAGGACCGACCGAGGCCCAGGTCCCCACATCGCCCCAGCCGGGCCCGTACTCCCCTTCGTCGCCTCCGCATCGCTTCCCGCAGCCCGTATGCTCCCGCGGGCCGCCGCTCCCTTCGGTCCCCACTTCGTCGCCAGGGGCCGACCGCCTCCCAAGCCGCATCGCCACCGCTCCGCATCGCCTCCTCCCGGTGGGCCGCAGCTCCCGCGCGAGGCCCAGGCCAGCGCCGCCCTCGCCAGTCAGCCAGGCCGCGAGCGCCAGGTCGGGCGCCTCCGCAGCCGGGCCCCGCACCGCCGCCTCCCGAGGCCCACTCCCAGGCCGCACCCGCAGCCACCAGCTCTTCGCGGGCCGGCCGCCGCCCCGGGCCCGCTTCACCTTCCTCCTCCGCCCGGGCCGATCTCTTCGCCTGGGCCGCCGCCGCTGCAGATCCGCCGGCCCGAGCCCAATTCTCCAGATTTGTGAGAGGTTGACTCCCCACTCCTAAGTCCCTGTTCTGTTAATCTGAGATGCGTTGTTTGACCTGCTCTAACTTTTTGTCTGTTGCTTCGATTCGCGCGTGTAGCATGTCCAGACGTTCGTGGAGACTTGCACTACGTTTTATCTGTTGTTGTCATGCATGTTAGAGATCATCTAGGTGCTTGTTTTGCTGTTGCAAGAGTGCATCATGATATAAACTGCTGCTATGTGTTATTTTTATGCCACCTTTGCCATGTGATATCTTCTAGCTCGTTTGTCCGAATGATGCAAATGACATGTCCACGTGTTCGTCTTGCCATGCTCTACGTGTTGCTTGTGATAGGTTGCATGATAGATTTATTATTTCCTTGTTATCATCGTTGCAAAGTGCCATGTGGCTGTAATGTGTTTTCACTTGTTTTGAAATGCCATCTTGTTGAGCTCGTTGCAATCGTTGTGTTCACCTCTATGAAGCATGCTTGTGTGTTTCGGGATCACCTTTATGTGTACTTTGATGAGGTGCTTACCTCTTGCCATGTTTAGTTTCGAGGTGACTTAAACATGATCTTTTATATGCCATGATGATATTGCTGTTTTAGGACTTAGTGGTTTTTTCACTAAGTCTGAAATCTGTAACGTTTCGATGCCATGTTCGTGTGATGTTCTAGGACAAAGCATGATAGTTTTGGAGTGGATTTTGATTGTTCCTTGTAGTATATATTGTTGTCTTTCCATTCATGTCCTCACATGTCTATTTAAGTGGCTGTAGCATGTTTATCTTTTGCTCCAAAGTTTCAATAAAATTCTGCTGCCAGAATTTTATTGTCAAGTTCAATATGTCCAAGATCATTGCTATTGATCCGTGGCTCTGTTGGGGGTGCACCTTTGGACATAGTTGCTGTAGTATATGTCTAGTTTGTGTTCATGCACTTTGCCATGTTATTTGAGTGCTGTAGCTTATTTATTTTGAGCTCCGAAGTTGCTATGTTGCTGTAATTTTCAGCTTTCGCTCATTTCTTGTTTCGGGCATAACTTTTAGCCCGTAACTCCGATTTCAGCGAATCTTATATCAAACTTGATTGATTTTCTGTGTAGATTAATAATATCAGATTGTTATCATGTTTTGAGGTGATTTGCTTGAGTGATATTTTTCGTGCTCCGTGTGCATCCTTAGTGCATCCATCATGCATTCATCTTTTTCGAGTGCGCATTGCATCTTGTTGATTGGTGCTTGGTGTGATTGTTTTGTTTAGAGCCGGAAGCAGAGCCTGAGTTCGAGTACGAGCACGAGGTTTCCAACGAGGTTGAGCACGAGGACCCTTCTTACGATCCGAACGACTTCTCTTCAGGCAAGATGACCGAACCCCGATAACATTACTATCTTTGCCTATTGCTAGTAGTCTCGGTCTATAGTTTTGCCTCGATGCCCATGATCTTCTTGTCAGCCTCCTACTTGTAAACCATTGCCATGTTTAACCAACCTACCTATGCAAACCGTTGCTTGGCTAAGTACGCTTCGCTCAGCCCTTCTTATAGCATTGCTAGTTGCAGGTGAAGATCGAAGATGCTTGCTTCATGTTGAAGTTTGGTTGGGTTTTATCACACTATATAAATGCTTAAAATGAAATCATCTATATATTGGCAAGGGTGGAAGGCTAAGCCTTTTGCTTGGTGATTTGTTCCACTCATGCCGTTAGGATCCGTATAAGCCGGTGTTATGTTCCTTGATTATGCGTTCCTAACACGGTTGGGGTGTATGGGACCCCCTCGATAAACCGCTAAGTGCTAAGTCTTTTCCAGCAAGTCCCAACATTGGTACTATTTGCCTAATAACTAAATAACTTGCATAGGGAGTAATTAACCCGAGTTCTTAATCAACAACCCCGGGCCAGTGCTCCTCATGAGTGTTGGTCCGAAACGGGGAGCCTGCGGGGTCACCACGAGGGAACTCGAGGATTGATATAAACCCGTAGCTTCGCCCATCCGGTCGTGTCCTGAGACTTAGATACGCGCGGCTACTATCAGGGTGTCGACACGCCGGGAGGATTTGCTGGATTATCCTTACCTTAGCTCGGTATATCTTGAGCACGGGATTCCGAGAATACTCGGGTCTTCCCACTTTGGAATTGCGACTCCGCGGATCGTGGGCTTGTAATGGGTCAAGTTGGAACACCCCTGCAGGGTTTGAACTTTCGAAAGCCGTGCCCGCGGTTATGTGGCAGATGGGAGCTTGTTAATTCCGGTTGTAGAAAACTTGACACAATGTTTCTAATACACTACCAGCGTGTGTTCCGTGACTGTCAATTTCCGAATAGGGATTCGAGAGTTGAACACGGAGGGGTTATGCTTGTTGAGCTTGTAGCTAGGATCACTTCGTGATCACTTCTCGCCGAGGTTTTCTCTTCTCGCTCTCACTCACGTAAGCTAGATGCTAGTTGCTGCTGCAGACACTTATTCTCTTCTTCAGCCTTATCCTTTCCCAAAGGCTTAAATAGTCTTGTTACCCGGAGACGGGATTGCTGAGTCCTCTGTGGCTCATAGTTACTTCACACACCAGATGCAGGTCCAGTTGTGAGCTATCCAGGTGATGGCACCGAGCTGGATTGGGAGTACGACGAGGAGCGTAGTCGGTACTATGTGCGATACCCGGACGATCAGTAGTGGAGACTCTTACTAGGATTCGATTCCGCCTGTGGTTTATTTATCTAAGTTTGGTACTTTGACATTTGGCTTTTGCCCTTAGAGGGTTGTGATGTTCTTAATGTATGATGTTTGAGACTTGTACTGTAATTCTGTGACGTGGCGAGTGTAAGCCAACTATTTTCTGTTTACTATCCCCTCTTTTACATGAGTTGTGCAAAGATTACCGAACTTGAGATCATTCTAGGATGGATTTATGCCTTTAAGTCGTGCCTCGACACGTAGGAGGTATAACTCCATCCTGGGCATTACATGCGGAGGTAAGAAATTTAGCACCACTAGAGCTTATACATTCTGATCTTTGTGAGATGAATGGCGTGTTGACAAAGGGTGGAAAGAAATACTTTATGACACTCATTGATGACTCCACTAGATATTGTTATGTGTATCTTCTGAAAACAAAAGATGAGGCTTTAACTTACTTCAAAAACTATAAGGCCGAAGCAGAGAACCAACTTGATCGTAAAATTAAACGGCTTAGGTCTGATCGTGGTGGAGAGTATTTTTCAAATGAATTCAATTCGTTTTGTGCGGAACATGGTATTATCCATGAGAGGACGCCTCCCTATTCACCTCAGTCAAATGGGGTGGCTGAAAGAAAGAACCGAACTCTGTCTGATTTGGTTAACGCCATGTTAGACACTTCGGGTCTCTCCAAGGCATGGTGGAGGGAGGCGCTAATGACTGCTTGTCATGTCCTAAACCGAGTTCCCACAAAGAATAAAACCATTACTCCATTTGAGGAATGGGAAAGGAAAAGATTGAAACTCTCTTACTTACGTACTTGGGGTTGTTTGGCGAAAGTCAATATACCAATTCCCAAGAAGCGCAATCTTGGACCTAAAACCGTAGATTGTGTTCTTCTGGGCTATGCTTTTAATAGCATCGGTTATAGATTTTTGGTAGTAAAATCTGAGGTATCCGACATGCATGTCGGTACGATTATGGAGTCGAATGATGGGACTTTCTTTGAGAACATATTTCCTATGAAGGATATGGCTAGCTCATCAAATCAGGAAATACCTATTTTATCGAGTCAGGAAATAACTGAGATTCCTGAACCCACCATTCCAATAGAACACGTTGAGAATCCCTTGGAGGATGACAATAAAGTTCCTGTTAGGAGCAAGAGACAGAGGATTGCAAAGTCCTTTGGTAATGATTTCATTGTGTACCTCGTGGATGACACACCTAGGACTATTTCAGAAGCCTATGCATCTCTTGATGCTGACTACTGGAAAGAGGCTTTCCGTTGCGAGATGAATTCCATCCTGGCTAACGGAACCTGGGAGATCACCGATCGTCCCTATGGGTGTAAACCTGTAGGGTGTAAGTGGGTGTTCAAGAAAAAGCTTAGGCCTGATGCTACAATTGAAAAGTACAAGGCAAGGCTTGTGGCCAAGGGTTATACTCAGAAAGAAGGTGAAGACTTCTTTGATACTTACTCACTTGTGGCTAGATTGACCACTATCCGAGTGCTACTGTCTTTGGCTGCCTCGCATGGTCTTCTCGTTCATCAAATGGACGTTAAGACAGCTTTCCTTAATGGAGAGTTGGATGAGGAAATTTATATGGAGCAGCCAGACGGTTTCGTAGTGCCCGGTCAGGAAGGAAAAGTGTGTAAGTTATTGAAGTCATTATATGGCCTCAAGCAAGCTCCTAAGCAATGGCACGAGAAGTTTGAAAGGACTTTGACTTCTGAAGGCTTTGTTGTAAACGAAGCTGACAAATGTGTGTACTATCGCCATGGTGGGGGCGAGGGAGTTATTCTTTGTCTATATGTCGACGACATACTGATATTTGGAACCAATCTTGATTTAATTAAGGAAGTTAAGGATTTCTTATCTCGTTGTTTTGAGATGAAGGATCTAGGAGTGGCTGATGTTATCTTGAACATCAAGCTGCTGAGAGATGATAATGGTGGGATTACACTGCTTCAATCTCACTATGTGGAAAAGGTCTTGAGTCGCTTCGGGTATAGCGACTGTAAACCTTCTCCAACTCCATATGATCCTAGTGTGTTGCTTCGAAAGAATCGACGGATTGCTAGAGATCAACTGAGATATTCTCAGATTATAGGCTCGCTTATGTATTTGGCGAGTGCCACGAGGCCTGACATCTCTTTTGCTATGAGCAAATTGAGCCGGTTTGTTTCCAATCCGGGAGATGATCATTGGCGTGCGCTTGAGAGAGTTATGCGCTATTTAAAAGGCACAACGAGCTATGGAATTCACTATATCGGAAACCCGAGGGTTCTGGAAGGCTATAGTGATTCTAATTGGATATCTGATGCTGATGAGATTAAGGCCACTGGTGGTTATTTATTTACACTTGGTGGTGGCGCTGTTTCTTGGAAGTCTTGCAAGCAGACCATTTTAACGAGGTCAACTATGGAAGCAGAACTCGCAGCATTAGATACAGCCACTGTTGAAGCAGAGTGGCTTCGTGAGCTTTTGATGGACTTGCCTGTGGTTGAAAAACCAATACCCGCGATCCTAATGAACTGTGATAATCAAACCGTGATCATCAAAGTGAACAGTTCTAAGGATAATATGAATTATGAAGTCATCAAGGCATGTGAAGAGGAGATTGAAATCTATCAGGAAACTAAAAAACTCCGGAGTTATTACAGTGGATTATATCCAAACGACTATGAACTTGGCAGATCCCTTCACAAAGGGTTTATCACGTAATGTGATAGATAATGCATCGAGGGATATGGGTTTGAGACCCACGGTATGAGTTGTCCACAGTGGTAACCTACTCTATGTGATCGGAGATCCCGTGAATTAGAAGTAAGAGACAAGTTGTTGGTCAGCTGAGAGGAGAGTATTCTTATATTTTATCCCACTCCGTGAAGATGCAATATTCTCCTAATCTGTATGGTAGGTTGACATTTGTCTTAATGTGTTCCAAGTGGTTTACTTATATAAGCGGAGATGTGTCCTACAGAGCATCTCTTGAGGAACTCACCTATATGAGCTTGATTGTTGAACGTCGCAATCTGTGAGAATTGGGTGTTCTCTAATAAACTCATGAAAGGCCTTCGGAGTATGACGCATAAGCTCCAACCGCGGGGAAGCCTTGCGGCAGCCTAGTATCGGTCTAGACGTTGTGGTATCACAGCAAACTTGTAGTTCAAGGCATAGTCCACTATCCAAGTTGTGAATTAGTGTAACATAACATTCTAGGTGGAAGTTCAACTTAACAGTCTCCACTAAGTACCGGTATATAAACAATGCTTTGGAACTTAAAAATGAGGAGATGTGTCTATGAGATTTTGTGGGGGATTGTTGGAATTTACTACTATTTACTAGTCCAAATAAATTCAGAAATTCTCATTGACACATTATTATTTTGTTAATTGGGAAAATTAATGAGTCATTGATTAATTAGTAACGGTCGCGTTTATTGGGGCTGTTTCTATTTCATTAACAGACGCGGTTATTACGACCGTTTCTGACTCATTAACAAACGCGTTTATTGTTACTGTTCCTATTTCATAAACGGACGTGTTAAGTACGGCAGTTTCTAAATCATAAACGGACGCGTTTATGGCGGCTGCTTTGACTCCCAACATACACTATATAAACCCGTACCAAGCCAGCCTTGGGAGAAGGTTGTTTTCGTATGGTTTCTCACCGTTCCAAAATATTGCGCCGCCACTCAAGCCTTCTCCATCCCTCCTTCCGGCGTGCACCAGAAGAAGGGACAGCAGGCCTCCGGAACCCCGCCTCTTGCGATCCTGTACGGGAGAGGGGCGATCAGGTTTTTGGGGAGAGCTCTCGCTCGACTGCTGACAGCGATCACTTCCCCAACGACGACTTCTTCCCCGACATCGGCAACCTCTTCCTCGACGACGACATGGCCCAGACCGGGGACAACACAGCCGCTACTACAGCTGCTGCAACGTATGCATCTCTCTCTCATCTGTATCAGATCTCGCTACAATTTCTATGTCTAGTACTTGCCGTAGATTGGATCTGTTTCCCCATTGTACTAGATATTTGCATGCTCGCTTTAGTTGCTTCTGTCATGATTAATTTTATGATATTTCGGATTAAACCATATGATGAATTGCTAATATATTCAACAGGATATGCCCACATTTTACAACGCGGTCTTCAAATATTTGCGTTAGGCATCATCAAAATCAAAATCAGAAGCACAAGATTTCCTTCTAATGATTACAATCTTAAGCTACATAGACACAATAAATTTCATTCTAGTTCTCGAATTCCTTTCAAGCCCCAAAGAATAATGCAGCACAGTTACAGCAACAACAAGAACAAAAGGTGGTCAGGGAGGATGTACAATGGTTATAGAGATCGGAACCAAAACTGATCCTAGGTATTATGATGCCGCTGATCGAAGTTCTACTAGTGAAGCGTACACCCCATCTTTTATGTTCATCAGCACCTCGTGCCTTCCTTTCTCAACTATTGCGCCATCCTTGAGAACCGCGATGATATCAGCACCTTTGATCGTCGAGAGGCGGTGAGCCACAACAACCGTGGTCCTGCCGACCATCACATGGTCTAGTGCATCCTGCACAATTCGCTCGGACTCAGCATCCAAGGCACTAGTCGCCTCATCAAGTAGTAGTATCTTAGGGTCCTTCAGTATGGCCCTTGCAATTGCCACCCGCTGCTTCTGGCCACCCGACAGCTGTATCCCCCTCTCCCCAACTGTGGTGTCATATCCTTGGGGAAGGCTTGATATGAACTCATGCGCATTGGATGCCTTTGCAGCTGCAATGAGCTCCTCCTCAGTAACTTCCCCATCCTTACCATAGGCTATGTTGGCACGGATTGTATCATTGAAGAGTACAGGCTCTTGGCTCACAAGTCCCGTTTGGTCCCTCAACCAGTTGATGTTTAAGCTCTTGATTTCCACTCCATCCAATGAGATGGTGCCTGAATCAGGATTGTAGAATCGCTCCAACAGTCCAATTACCGTTGACTTGCCACTACCACTCTCTCCAACAAGGGCAACAGTCTGCATAAGACCACAATGAAAGTAAGCTGATATGTAAATCATTGTAGAAGATATAATAATAGTGATTTGGATAGAAAAAAAGTGGGCTAACCTTGCCAGAGGGAATGTGCAGGGTAAAATCACTGAAGATCTGAATATCCGGGCGGGTTGGGTACTTGAAGCTGACATGCTGGAAATCGATGTTGCCCTTGACCTCATCTAATGTCAAACCCTCATTGCGGCTTGAGTCTATTTCAGACTTTCGGTCCAATAAAGCAAATATGGAAATAGCTGAATCTTTTGCTTTTGTTGAATCGGTGGCCATTGCACTTGTTTGAGATACTCCAATAGTTGCTAAAACCAGTGCAAAGAAAACCTGCAAAGTATGACTAACTATGTGAACCTCGTGAAAGTAGTGACTGGTTAAGGATGGAGGGATTAATACTGAAAAACTTAATATGAAGAAGAAATTATTATTACTTCTGAAATAATGCAATTGCGTACCTTGAAAACATCACCAAAAGTTGATTGGCCATGGCGCACAAATTGTGCTCCAACATAGAAACAAAGACCATATGTAAGGTACAGCATCAAGAATGAGAAACCAAATCCGATGCCTCCAACTATTCCTGTTCTGACTCCTTGGCTCATTGAGGCTTCACATTTATCATCATATATTCTTGTAATTCTTTTCTCAGAACAAAATGAAGCTACGGTCCTGATACTACTAATTGCATCAGTGGCCACTTGACTTGCGTCTTCATACATCATCTGCAGAACCAACAATTCATTATCATTGACATAATAATTTTCAGAATGTGAAAACTAATTATCTAGAGTAAACTCAGATTCTTATTACTCGATGAAATTTTTTAAAAATGACTTCACTTTATAGCCTTGACTGAATAATTGTCATCTTATCTTACTGTTACATAAATGGGAGTTTGTGTGTTAAGAAAAAAAGGGAGTTCGTAATGGTTGTTCACACCCATGTTTCACACCTCGCTAAAGATCTATAACAAAAAAATAAAAACAAGCTAACTAACTGAACACATCGACCTTAATGAATTAATTTGACCACCTCCTAAAAATTCTCAGACAAAAATGGAGCATGGCATGGGTCAAAAAGAAAGTACAACTAGGTGTCACTGTGGAGCCAAGGGCACAGAGTAAGGTCTTAAGCCGAGCAAGAATGTGGAGGCGTGACTTCGGCCAAGGCAGAAGTCAGATGGGATGACAGCGTAGGGGAGACCTAAGGCAGGCTGAGCCGATGAATGGCTTAACATGAACAGTTTCTTTTTACCCGTGGCAAAGCACATGTATTTAGATTGTAGTTCTAGCTTCACAGTTAGAAACTAAATGCTCTACTAATTACTCCCTCCAGTTTCCCAAATGTGTCGTTTTGCACAGAGGCATAATTTTTGTTGGGCCTTTAAAATATGTTACAATAAATTAGTGGTTCGAACAGAAGCCCCGCTAATGAAATATATCACAAGAAACTTCTGTCAGTAACAACTTATATGGAACTGCATGGAGTATTATTTATATTTAGTAATCATTTGCAAAAGATCACATCGCTAGAAAAACAGCCTGATGACTTCTTTTGATGGGTTACCTTGGCATCTTGACTGAAACCCTTCAAGAACTTCACTTGGGCATAACCTTGAAGACCCACTAATGGAATCACGCAGATGATGATCAAAGAGAGCTTCCAGTCAGCTATCATAGCAATGACAAACCCTGTGATAAGTGTAGAGATAATCTGAACTGTTAAGGCCAAGTTATCTCCCACTAAACGCCGTACATTCAAAGCATCAACTGACAGTCTTGCACCAAGTGCTCCGCTGTAAGATATAATTTGGCAGTTAGTACGTAAAATTAAAGCTCACAGATTCTAGAGGAAGAAGAAACCAAGAGAAAAACTGTAACGAACCTGGAATTTTTAGGATCATCAAACCAAGCAACTTCTTGGTGCACAATGCTTCGAAATGACATAGCACGGATACGCTCTATAAGCTTCCCTCCGGCTATACCAAACAAGAAGAGCTCTGCGGGTATTGAGATTATCGAAATGATACCCAGCACCACACACATCAAACCCCAAAAGCTAGAATCCTTTCTGAGTTTATCTGGTGGCTCATAGAAAGTTTTAATGGCACTGGAAATCATCACGCCGAACATTGGGAAAAGGACTCCGTGAACTGCTGCAGCTAAGGATCCTAACAGAATAATAAGTAACTCTGGTTTATTAAGAAGTGCCAGCCGTCCCATAGGAGCTTTCTTTGGAACCTCGCCATCCTGCTCTGTGTGATTCTCCCCATGTGTATCATTTCCTTCAGGCAATTCAACTGAGCCAGGAAGCCCAAAGGAGAGGTTGAAAGAATTCCTACTACTGTTCCCTGCAGAACCTCTGCTAATCGATCGCTTCAATGACAAGCTTGTACTCTTAGACCTTGGATCCAATCTTCTATGGTCTACTTTCTGGTCTTCTTCATTGTTTTCTTGAAGCCTAATTAGTTGAGAGTATGCACCATCTGGGTTTACTACCAATTCATCGTGGGGACCTATACGAAACATTCATTTGTGTGAAAAATTGATCAGTTTAGTCAAAATATGCCAAAGAAGTGATTAATAAAAGGTGAGTGATGAGAATGGAATCTTGACCTTGTTCAACTATCTTTCCTTGTTGAACAACTGATATGCAATCAGCATTCCTGACAGTAGTTAGACGATGAGCAACCACAAGCGTCGTTCTGTCCACCATGATCCTATTCAGTGCCTCCTGAACTATCCTCTCCGACTCCACATCCAATGCACTAGTGGCCTCATCCAACAAAAGTATTTTGGGGTTTTTAATGATTGCTCTTGCAATTGCAATCCTTTGCTTTTGCCCCCCTGAAAGCTGAGCACCGCGTTGGCCAACCATTGTATCATAACCCTGGTACAAAATAAAAATAAAATATTAGCACTCAACTAAAATGGAAGAACTTGGATTAGGACAAATTATTTAAATTTTGACACACATTTGGCAACTTATCAATGAAATTTGCTGCATTGGCGAGCTCAGCGGCTCTCTTGATCTCCTCAATAGTTGCGCCTTCTTTGCCATATGTAATGTTATCTTTAATTGAGGTCATAAAGAGCAAGGGCTCTTGGCTAACAAGACCAATTTTCCCTCTTACGGAATCAAGCTGTAAACTCTTGATATTGATCCCGTCAATCAAAACTTCACCAGCCTGCGGATCATAGAATCTCTCTACTAGACTAATCACAGTTGACTTGCCACTTCCACTCTCCCCGACTATAGCCATTGTAGTGCCACTAGACACATGCAAGGAGAATCCATCAAATATCAGTTGCTCAGTCCTTGCTGGGTAGCTGAAATACACATCTCTCAGCTCAACATCACCCTTGATATCTTCTAACTTCTTACCAGTCTTGTCATCAGGATCAATCTCTGGTTTCCTCTTGATTGTTGTGAACAATCTGTGTGCTGCAGATTGTCCTTCTGCAAAGGCTGTCATACAAGGGGTTGCATTACCTAAAGACCTGCAACACAATTAGAAATTATCACTACCAACGATGCGATGTGAAGCATCATTACGATATGAATTCCACTTGAAGGTGGATAACTCACATTGCCCCAGTCATGATAGCGAACAAGATACTGATGACTTCTCCTCCTGTGTATCCTTTGGTAAGTATCAGCTTTCCACCATACCATATGGCTAAACCATAGCTAGAGAAGAATATGAAGAAAACAGAACCCATGCCAAAACCATTGGCAAGTCCTTCCTTGACAGTTGTCTTGTATGCTTTGTTTATGAGTTTATTGTACTCTCCGATGGCCTGCTTCTCCCCATTGAAAGAGGCAACCTGTTTTACAGATATAGCAACAAGATAACTAGTGAGTACTCAAGAAATCACATCCTCCTTTTTCGTAGGAACGTTTCAACTAGCCATTATTTGAACTGATGTGCAAACTGAGCTTACTGTTTTTATGGATCCAATCGTCTGTTCAACAACATTCGCTGCATCACTGTATGATGCTTGACCTTTGCTAGAGATTGTAGATAACACTTTTGCCACTGCTCCTCCTGCAATTACAACTGGAGGTATGCATGCCAACATGACAAGAGATAGAAGCCATCCTTTGACAAAAGCTACCACGAAACCACCAATGAAAGTAGCCACAAGTTGTAGGAACTTGCCAACCTGCAGTAGTCAGTTATGTTATTTTTATATGAGTTGGAATGTAATGAACACATAGTTGCTTATGCGCTCTTCATTTGACTATGCGAAAATCCTTACCTTCTCACCAATAGCATCCTGAACTAGCACAGTGTCGCCAGACATTCTTGAAACTATCTGCCCAGTTGTCATTTCTACGTCAAAGAATGATATATCCTGTCTCAAGACAGATTTGAGATACAGAGATCGAATGCGTGTGGCCTGCCTTTCGCCGGTGATTGTCCAGCATGCCACCTCTGCACAGACAACAAGTTGGCTTGACAGTTATTTTACCCTGACACGAGAACTATATGACTTAAACATGCGGAATGCTGTTTACAATTTCCTTCAGTTGCGTTATGCAAGAAAATTATGTACAGTATATTTTTTCGTGTGTCACTTTTCAGTTGAAATATAAAACGTGCGGACACTGTTTTTCTTTATACTCTGTTTTGCTATACTCTTTGGACAAGAATTTCAGGAGCACAACTTGGACTTTGCACCATGAGGACAACTCGCAATTTTGAAATACTAGTTGGGTATCAGCTGTCTCTTTCAGTTTAGTCAAACATATATTAATCTCATTATTTCTCTATAAGAAATATAGCAATCATGTTAAGAAACTACTAGCAGCAAGGATGCAGGTGGTGCGAACACATGCGGGGAAGTTGACAAAGTCTGCTCATGCTCTTACGGAGAAAGGAGACCACTGCTGTTCCGATACCCAAGTAGACAAAGCTCAGAACCGCCTGCAAGAACGAAATGACAACAGGGTGAAAATTTGTTCCTGTCTTTACTGTCTTGCAGCAATGTAATAGTATATGCAAGGAAATAAATCTAACTATATCATGGTAAAACTCAGGTGCTAGAAATTGCTGCATTTTTTTTTCTCTTTGGTATCCATGAGACCATGATGCTGATGGCCAACTGACAGTGGCAAAGAAAGTGCAATGCGACAAACGTGACAGTGTGGATCACCTCTATACCGTTTCAGAGTTTCAGAAGAGAGTATTCTTTAAAAAAAGGATTTCAGAAGAGAGAAAAATGAACAGCGCGGATCTCGGGGGCAGAGCTTCAGATCCTTTAATTATCAGGAGAGATCCCAGCGTGTGGGTGGCAGCTACTCCTGTCTCTTCTGCTAATCTATCTACGTGAAATCTCTTTGTTAAACTTGTAAGCTGCAGTAAACTGGAGTGATCCGCAAGCTACTTCAGAAACGTGATAGGTTTGAATACAGAACACGATGTAAAAGCGCTGCAAATTTTCGTTCTAAACTGGGCTCCACAATTAAGAAAACAGCGTGCATGCTTGGGAGATGAAGAGAACATCTTCAGATTCGTTTCTTCCTGTCCAGACAGAGAGAAGATCAAAAGGCACGGGAAGCGCATGCAAATTGATGGCAGAAGAAGCAGCACGGCAGCAAGATTTGCCGGAGCTTTCTCGGAAGTAGAAATGGAGTCGGCCGAGCAGAGTAGCCCGAAAGGAACGGCGGTTCTGCTGTGTTGTCACGGATGGCGAGGAGAGGCCGAGGTGGTCGGAAAGGTGGCCACTGGCCGGAGTGACGGGGGCGCGGTGAGATCAAGTCACCTTGTTGACGCGGTGGAGGACGTTGTCGCTGGTGGCGCCGCCGAAGGCGTCGATGAGGTCGCCGAAGATGAGCGTCATGAGCGGCTGCGAGACGCCGTTGCCCAGCGCGGCCAGCGTGCCGACCAGCATCAGCAGCAGGTCCGTGCGGTCGGCGTACCGGAACATCCCCGTGAAGGACACCCGCTTCCCGTGCCCGCCCTCCTTCTTCTCCTCGCCATGGCCATCCCTCCCTTTCGCGGCGTCCATTGCTGGCAGCTTTGGTGCGTAGAGAACGCACGGCTTTGTTTGAGCCTGATTCTGACGGCTCTAGTTCGCGGGGTATTTATGGGGTGGCTGCCTGCTTGGTGGGCTGGTCAAGGCTTAGAGTAGGGTACAACAAAGTGGGAGTAAAGGCGGGATTAAGACTAGTACTACTAGTATACAACTGTATCCCACTGTTGCCAATGCCAGAGAAGAGGTATTACGCAAATACGTAGACTCTGGTCCCTCCATTCGAACTCATAAGGTTTAAAATACGCATTTTGAGATTATTTTGATAACCAGTTATTACACTAATAATGTATGGCACAAAGACATTACTCCCTCTGTAAACTAATATAAGAGCATTTAGAACACTAAAATAGTGATCTAAATGCTCTTATATTAGTTTACAGAGGGAGTACTTTTTTTGGGCATACGTCTCATATGCTTTGAATTTTCTTGAAAATCATACGTAGTAATTTTGATGTGTGGGCATGCGAATTCAAATGCTGAACACTGATCTCATCAAACTTTTTAGTTCGAGTGATGTCACCTTCGAGCATAAGTTAACTTATCTGGGTTTACATCACCAGGACGATAATTCTTCTGTCACCAGCCCAATGTTATTTATATCTATGTCTCCTACTTCAAAATAGGACCCCGATAAATCCCAGCCGTTCGGGATTTGATTATGGCAAATTGAATGTTTTCTGCAGCAACTTTAGTGACATGAGGATGGAAAATTTAGTTGGCAAACATGAAAATTCGTGCTCGGTGTATTTTTCATCAGAAAATTATCATACCTGTCAACTAAGTTTGTCATCCTCGTGTCACTAAAATTACCATAAAAACGTTTGATTTACCATGGTTAAATCCTGAATGTTCTCTTAGTTGTGCCTTTGTTGACCAAACGATTTTGTCCTTCCACAAAATTAACCAATTGGCGTTATACAACTATATATGTTCTCTTAGTTTTGAGAAAAAATGACAAGGAGGAATGCCTGCTGTAGAACTAAAATAGTGGTCGAATACATTGCCTCATTTTAGCTACATGACAAGGAAGAATTACGGTTACTAGTGTTAGCGTTTACTCAAGCAAAATGAGCAAGGCTTATTTTAACAGTATAAACTAAAAAAATAGGAAACAATTCGATTTTTTTTTTCAAAAAAGGTAAACATCAAAGATAAGAGGCTCTTCTAGGTGTTTGCAAATTGTCGTGTCGAGATGACATCAAAGAAGCTCTATACAACACCCCTCAAAAAAATAGAGCTCCAAAATGTCCAAAGCTGCAATAAAACTCACCACCGCCCACACCACACGCCGCTGCCGTTGCCCACTCCCAATCGCCAACTATTGTCGCACCACCTCTGCCGTTTGTTGAGCCACCGCCGCAGAGAGAGAGAGGAAAAACAAGTGAAGCCAGTATGTCAGGTCAGGTATTGAGATGGGATTATTAAGGCTAACTCCAACCCAACACCTCACTTGGTCCGCCCATGCCCATTTGGGTCGGGACGGACAAATAACACGGCCCAATGTGCGGTCTCTGGCCTAAATTTTGTCCACCGAGTGTCCGTTTGCATCCATTTCCGGTGCAAATTTGGGTCGGATTTGCGTCCAGACAGACCCTGGACGAACGTGTGCATGTCCACTCGATGTCCACCCTCGGGCTCGCATGTCAGCCACCCAACAACTTCCCACCGACCCCAATTAATCTGAACTCGTGGACGGGTCCGCATGTCATTCACCCAGCTGCTATCGTGGTCCTTTTCAATGGCAACCAACTAGTGCCTGGACCGGCCAGTTCACATCTCCACTGCGTTCGCCTTCCACACCCTTTCCCCGCCTCCCACGTGCCTGACAAGCTCTAGGCCACTCCGCCCAAGTTCTGCCCCTCGCCGACAGCAATGGGGATGTGGAAGTGGATCCCGAGGAAGTTCGGGAAGCACAACCATGAAGTCGGGTCGTCAACTGGGCCGTCGTGGATGAGGAGTGCCACTGATTACTCTATCTCGCTGCCCGCCACCGCGCACGCAGAGGCCTTGCATCAGGGTGGAGGTCTGTCGACAGTACTAGGACACGAGCACCCTACTGCCATGGCCCGACACGCACTTGCCAAACGGGTGGCATCTCAGTCTGAATCGGGTGCCCGTGTCGGTCATCCCGGCGAGCGGTAGCGCCCATTTCTTAGAGATCAACCCCCGGCACGCTCTACTTCCTCCCGATCTCCTCCACAACGTCAGGTATGTCACTGATTCACCACTGTGGGATACCTGGTTCCGGGACTAGCATGACCTGCGGCAGCAAACTTTCTTTGTCAGTCATGCTCCCAGCCCGCCTCATGCGCGGGGCAGTGCACAGGTCCACGCACGCTTGCCATCCCCGTGGCCCGCACCACTACCGCCATCAGCCATGAGTGCCAAAGAGGAGGAGGATCTAGTGAAGAAGGTGCTCGAGGACTCGGTGCACGAGCACGAGCACAACCTGTGGGAGGCCCTAGATGTGCAACTATGTGGCCATCCTAGAGCCAGAGGACGGCGTCGTTCTGGAGCCGCTGACCGCGCCCTGGCAGCCGTCGTTGGTGGGGTAGCCCTGGAGCTATACGTCAACGGTGCCCTACACGATGGAATTCATGTTTGCCCCGCCCTCTTGGGTGGGCACCAAACCGCAGTCAATGCCCCGGGGTGCACGAGCAGTTGCATCCATCGTTGATGGTGCATCAACGGTCGTAGGCGCTGCCTGCCCACATGTAGCAGCACCGTCATTCATCGACCTCACCGAGGACGATGAAGACAGCGACGAGGGTATGTAATGAAACATTCAAGACGGTGGCTACGATCGATCCAGGGTTTTTCTTTTTAATGTTCTCTTAGTTTGAGTTTAAGTTTAATGTACAGTGGCGAGTACGATCAGGACTTTTGGACTTAATGTAATACTTATATAAGTTTAAATTTTAATTATGTTTATAGGTTTTTTTGTCTAAAATTAAGTTTAAAAAGAACATTGTTTGAAATGTGTTGGCCGCGTCCGTGGCGGTGTTCTGCTCGGTCGACCCAGATGGTCAAAACCGAAGAAAATGTACATCTGTTTGAGTTGCCGCTTTGGACTTGGCGAGATGATTTGTGAAAGCATCCATTCCGATGTCCTGTATTAGGGAAGATTTTCCTTTATCCGTTGCCCGTTGGAGATGCCAGTAGACAAACTCGTCGGTACAAAATGTTCACCGACAGATGGGACCCTGCAGTCAGGTCGCGAGTCACATGGGGCCGCATGTGTCGGTAAGAGGAGTGGAAGTCGATTCCCTGTATGTGGTGGTGGTGCACACATCAGGTGGCGGTGATGTCACTGCCTGCGTCAAGCAAGTGGAGCCTATAATATTGCGTTTTGGCACATCAGGCCTGGCCGCTTGGGCACCGCGCAAGGGTCAACGTCTCAAACGGGGGCTCCCCCGTTCTGGCATACGACTTGTTTTGGCAATAGCAATGAAAATGGAGTAGGATTTTTTTTAAGGAGTAGAATGACGGAATCAGGCGGGACGCTGGGTCACAGATGCAACACGAGGGCGGGGTCGGCGGCGCCGGAACCGAGGACTGTGGATCCAACAGGTTTCGCTTGGGCTTCGTGGTGCCCTTAGTTTTTTCTTTCTGAATGCCTTTAGATTAGTTCGTGTTCTTCTATTTTTTTTTTAAGGATCAGATTTTTTTTTTTGGGGAAAGGGAGTTTTTATTGCAATGTCAAAGTGTTATAATCAAGAGACCACAAATTCTCAATACAATGTGAAATCAGGTGTACCCACACAGCTGTGGTTCTCTCGGTGCGGCTATAGTTGGCCAACCGATCTGCAACACTATTCTGACTACGATGAACTTCCTAAAGTAAAAATTCCCTATTTTTCATCAACTCATTTATCTCTAGGATTAACCGGCCATACGCTGATCTTATAAGGCCGTTGTTAGACAACGCTGAAAGAGCTTCAGATGAGTCCGACTGCACAACCATCAGGAGTGATGTATGTTGGATGGCCAAAGCCATACCTTGCATGATAGCGTGAATCTCCGCTTCTAGTGCATCATTGTAATTGAAAATGTAATGGTAGGCAGCCAATAGAACTGTACCTGACTAATCCCGTAGCGCAATACCGGCAGCGGCACAGCCATCGGCGTCCCGAAAGGAACCGCATGTAGAATATGTGAATTGCACGATGTATTACTCTTTGTGCATAGGCACGTATATATGATGTACAAAGGTGGGTCACGGGCCTCAACTATACAAGGAACTAGGAGGCGGGCTGATATAGACCGAACCTCGATGGAGAGATCCGATCTGTTGTTGCGGCCCGACATTTCACGACACTCCACCTTCAGTAGCAGCAACCTCTCACCCGCGCACGCGATGTACACGAAGTAGAGGGTTTGAACCTTGCGGCCCAGCACGAGAAAACCAATCTCGACGAAGGTACTCACGCGCAAAACAATTTCTCATAATTTCCACGAAGAGAAATCGCAACACAGAGGTTTTCTAAAGATCCCTCCAAAACTTGATACGGGTGTCTACCCTGAAAAACACATCGTGTCTATTTCATAATAAAAATATAACCTGTTTTACATGGCGCACATATATGACCTTATATAGTGGTCGACCAATCTAACTTGCGCAGCAAACTCAACCCATCTATCTTGATCCTCTACTAATTTAAACAACTTCTGCCTTTTACATCTCAGCAGATATACCAAATTTAATAAACCGACTTAAACTTGACTGAATAATCTACTAGGACTCTACCTTGGTAACCACATGGTCGTATACGCTGCTGGTGGGCCCCCAGCCAACAGCCTTCAAGGAGAGTAGACGACATGCACAACTTCCTTTGCTCGTACGTTTCTTGAGAGGTAAAAATTTGAACAAAAATATTATGATCAGCCCCCGTCGTCTGAACCATATACGTGCAGCAAACACATCCTCCACTTTAATTAATTGGTCCCCATAATAATAGTATGTCCATCCTCCATGCATGTACGTGAAAAATCTAACTTCCTCACAAGGATCAGTACCCGTTTGTTTATCTACTAAAATAAATGTCTCGAGCCTGGTTTGACTCTCACGCCTTGTATTTTGCATAATACCAACCGATGACTCTCGTTCAACCTTAATATTCTCCTCACTAGGATACATCGTATTATCAAGCCGAGCTGCCATAACTTGACCGAGACCAGCGTCTTCTACATCGTGGTGGTCGTCGATACGAACAACTTTGCGTTGGCCATATCACGGGCCCAATACGCAATATGCACATAACACATATACTCAACACCCCCCGCAGTCGAAGCGGCACCACGGCTAACGCAAAGAATGGACCGGAACTCCTCAAATGACGCCATAGGCAAGCCCTTGGTCATGATATCTGCAAATTGTTGGGAAGTATGAACGTGTAAAACACGAATATGGCCAAGGGCCACCTGTTCCCGAACAAAATGAATATCCAACTCAATATGCTTGGTCTGTCGATGATGCACCGGGTTAGCGGAGAGGTAGACTGCCGAGACGTTGTCGCAATAGACCATCGTGGCACGGTCAGCAGGGCAAGAAAGCTCCTGAAGCAGCTGGCGAAGCCACGAACAATCGGCGACGGCGTTGGCCACCGCGCGATACTCAGCCTCAGCACTGGAACGAGAGACCATAGGCTACTGCTACCTCTAGAGCATGCGTTGGTTTTTCCCTTGAATAGGAAAGGGTGATGCAGCAAAGCAACGTAAGTATTTCACTCAGTTTTGAGAACCAAGGTAATAATCCAGTAGGAGACTACACGCAAGTTCCTCGTACCTACACAAACAAATAAGAACCTTGCAACCAACGCGATAAAGGGGTGGTCAATCCCTTCACGGCCACTTACAAAAGTGAGATATGATAGAGATGATAAGATAAATATTTTTGGTATTTTTGTTCTATAGATTGAAAGTAAAGATTGCAAAACAAAAGAACAGAAAAGATAAATAGTTGACTGAAGATTAATATGATGGAAGATAGACCCGAGGGCCATAGGTTTCACTAGTGGCTTCTCTCAAGATAGCAGATTCTACGGTGGGTGAACAAATTACTGTCGAGCAATTGATAGAAAAAGCATAGTTATGAGAATATCTAGGCATGATCATGTATATAGGCATCGTGTCCGTGATAATTAGACCGAAACGATTCTGCATCTACTACTATTACTAGACACATCAACCGCTATCCATCATGCATCTAGAGTATTAAGTTCATAAGAACAGAGTAACGCCTTAAGCAAGATGACATGATGTAGAGGGATAAACTCATGCAATATGATATAAACCCCATCTTTTTATCCTCGATGGCAACAATACAATACGTGCCTTGCTGCCCCTGCTATCACTGGGAAAGGACACCGCAAGATTGAACCCAAAGCTAAGCACTTCTCCCATTGCAATAAAGATCAATCTAGTAGGCCAAACCAAACTGATAATTCGAAGAGACTTGCAAAGATATTGTAATCATGCATATAAGAATTCAGAAAAGAACCAAATATTGTTCATAGATAATCTTGATCATAAACCCACAATTCATCGGATCTCGACAAACACACCACAAAAGGAATTACATCGAATAGATCTCCAAGAAGATCGAGGAGAACTTTGTATTGAGATCCAAAGAGAGAGAAGAAGCCATCTAGCTAATAACTATGGACCCGAAGGTCTGTGGTAAACTACTCACAACTCATCGGATGGGCTATGGTGTTGATGTAGAAGCCATGTGTGATCGATTCCCCCTCTGGTGGAGCTCCGGAACAGGCCCCAAGATGGGATCTCACGGGTACAGAAGGTTGCGGTGGTGGAAATAGGGTTTCGTGGTGCTCGATGTTTTCAGGGTATATGAGTATATATAGGACGAAGAAGTATGTCGGTGGAGCTACGAGGGGCCCACGAGGGTGGGGGCGCGCCCCCTGCCTCGTGGCTTCCTTGGCGTGTACTCCAAGTCTTCTGGGTTGCGTTTGTTCCAAAAATGATCTCCCGAAGGTTTCATTCCATTTGGACTCCGTTTGATATTCCTTTCCTGCGAAACACTGAAATTGGCAAAAAAAGGCAATTTGCACTGGGCCTTGGGTTAATAGGTTAGTCCCAAAAATAATATAAAAGTGTATAATAAAGCTCATTAAACATCCAAAACAGATAATATAATAGCATGGAACAATAAAAAATTATAGATACGTTGGAGACGTATCAAGCATCCCCAAGCTTAATTCCTGCTCGTCCTCGAGTAGGTAAATGATAAAAACAGAATTTTTGATGTGGAATGCTACCTAACATAATTCTCAATGTAATTTTCTTTATTGTGGCATGAATGTTGAGATCCGAAAGATTCAAGACAAAAGTTTAATATTGACATAAGAATAATAATACTTCAAGCATACTAACAAAGCAATTATGTCTTCTCAAGATAACATGACCAAAGAAAGTTCATCCCTACAAAATCATATAGTTTGGCTATGCTCCATCTTCGTCACACAAAATACCCAAATCATGCACAACCCCGGTTTCGGCCAAGCAATTGCTTCATACTTATTATTTTTAACCTTTTCAACTTTCACGATAAAATAAGCATGAGCCATGGATATAGCACTATAGGTGGAATAGAGTGATGGTTGTGGAGAAGACAAAAGGGAGGAAGATGGTCTCACACCAACTAGGCGTATCAATGGGCTATGGAGATGCCCATCAATAGATATGAATGTGAGGGAGTAGGGATTGCCATGCAACGGATGCACTAGAGCTATAAATGTATGAAAGCTCAACAAAAGAAAATAAGTGGGTGTGCATCCAACTTGCTTGCTCACGAAGACCTAGGGCATTTGATGAAGCCCATCGTTGGAATATACAAGCCAAGTTCTATAATGAAAATTCCCACTAGTATGTGAAAGTGACAAAACAAGAGACTCTCTATCATGAAGATCATGGTGCTACTTTGAAGCACAAGTGTGGAAAGAGATAGTAACATTGTCCCCTTTTTTATTTTTTTGGGGCCTTTCCTTTTTTTGGCCTTTCCCTTTTTTTCGTGACAATGCTCTAATAATGATGATCATCACACTTCTATTGAATTACAACTCAAAGATTACAACTCGATACTAGAACAAAATATGACTCTATATGAATGCCTCCGGCGGTGTACCGGGATGTGCGATGAATCAAGAGTGACATGTATGAAAAATTATGCATGGTGGCCTTGCCACAAATACGATGTCAACAACATGATCATGCATGGCAATATGACAATGATGAAGCGTGTCATAATGAACGGAACAGTGGAAAGGTGCATGGCAATATATCTCGGAATGGCTATGGAAATGCCATGATAGATAGGTATGGTGGCTGTTTTGAGGAAGGTATATGGTGGGTGTATGGTACCGGCGAAGGTTGCGCGGTACAAGAGAGGCTAGCAATGATGGAAGGGTGAGAGTGCGTATAATCCATGGACTCAACATTAGTCATAAAGAACTGACATACTTATTGCAAAAATCTACAAGTCATCAAAACAAAGTACTACACACATGCTCCTAGGGGAAGGGTTGGTAGGAGTTAACCATCGCGCGATCCCGACCTGTCGTGGATTTAGCATGGCAGATGTCCTAGCAAAAGGACTTAGTCGTGAGGCCATCGCTCGGGTTAGCTTAAAGGGGTTAAAGCGGACGAAAGACACATGGGTTTTATACTAGTTCGGCCCCTTCGATGAAGGTAAAAGCCTACGTCTAGTTTGGTGTGGTATTGCTTGGGCTTCGATGACCAGGGAGCAAATCCGCTTTACCTGTGTCTCGAGCTGTTCTTTCTTGTCCCGAACCGTCACCGGGTCGTCCCTTTATATAGGAGGCGACGCTCGGTCCGGTTGATACGTCCAAAACGTATCTATAATTTCTGCTTGCTCCATGCCTCTTTTGTGTGATATTGCTATGATATTTATGCACTTCCATACACTTTTGATCATATTTGGACTAACCTATTAACTCAGTGCACCACAGTGCCAGTTCCTGTTTTCTGTTGTTTTTCTATTTCAGGTTTCCCCCATATTAAAAGTGCCCAAAAAATTCTGGGAAAAATACAGGAAAAATCAGCGTACAGGAAGCTTCGAGAAAAACCAAAGCAGGGCCAGAGGGGAGCCAGGGGTGGCCCAGGCGGCCACCCGGCGTGGCCCCACCCCTGGCCGCGCCAGGAGGGCGCCTGGGGCCCCCTCTCCGCCTCTGGTGACCCCCCTTCGCATATATATTCCTCGCGTTCCGAAACCCTCGAGGACGGAATCCTTTTTTGCGATCTCGCCTCTGTTCCGCCGCTGCCGTGCTTCCAAGATTGGGAGCATCAGGAGAACTCTTCCCGGCACCCTGCCGGAGGGGAGAACCACCACCGGGAGCTTCTCCACCACCATGGACGCTTCCCGGATGAGTCGTGAGTAGTCCACCTTGGACCATGGGTCCATGACCAGTAGCTATGTGATGTTCCCCTCCCCTCTTTGTTCTTCATGGTTTAGACCTCGTGAGCTGCCCTACATGATCGAGGCACATATATAATCTTTATGCTGTTGCTCTATTGAGTTTGCTGGGATCCGATGGATTATGAGATTATGTTCAGATTGTGTGTGAGTAATATATTTGATTCACCTCTTTTATATTTATGTTCTTGAGTAATTCTTGCATGTTCTCCGTTGCTGTTTATTGCTTTGGCCGAGTAGTAGGTAGTAACTCCAAGAGGGAACGTTATGCTTGATTGTGGGTTCATGCCCCTTGATGACTAGTTTGAGTGACAGAAACATGAGTCTAGGGGATGTGCTGTTGCCACAAGGGGGAAAACAACGGTGCTTGTACTTGCGAGTGCAAGGATTGTTTACTTTACGCAAAGTTCTTTTAATGCAGTTGTCTGTTGCTTTGAGTCTACACTTTGGGTAGGATTCGCAACTTAATACCAGTGAGATGTTCTGGATAGATATCTCAAGGTGGATGATTAGTAGTAGATGCAGATGGATTTCGGTCTACTTGCCTTGGCGTACCGCCCATGCTTTTGAGCCTCTACCTTTCCTTGCAGCATAGTTAGCATTGGTTTGCGCACATAATCCTGTCAATTGCCCAGCTGTAATTTTTTTACCTCGCTTTGCTGTTTTATCGTCTTTTGGGAGAGAGACATCACTAGTGAACATCATGGGACCCCGGTCCATATTACCACCACTGATCACACCCGCTATTTACTTCATGTTCTTATTTCCTAGTTGCAGTCATACCTATCATTATTATCTCTTGTGTTTGATCCTTTGTAAACGACAAGGCCGGAGGGATTGACAACCTCTCTGTACTCGTTGGGAGCAAAGTTATTTGTATCTGTGTGCAGGTCCTGTCAACCGCTAAGTTTCTGGCACCGTTGACACCTTCTTGTCGACCCTCAGAGTCTCACAGGATTCGATCCTTGGTATCTTTGCCAAGGGAAACTTGCTGCTACGCTACATCTCAAACCTTCCACTTGGGGTAACCAACGAGGGGCGAGAAGCCATCAAGCAAAGTTTCCGGCGCCGTTGCCGGGGACTCCACTCTTCAAGATAGGGGAGTTGCACGCTATCTTTTATCTTTGCTTTTTAGTCTTGTTAGTTTACCTTTCAGTTTTTGCTTTAGTGTCCCTTACCAAAAATCACAAAAATAGTTATCGTGCTTTTAGTTGGCATTATGTCTGGCCCTTTTGCCTTTGGTGAGGCAGAAGTGCTCACCTTTAAACAAAGAGGTGGTGAAAGTATAAAAGATGCTTGGTATAGAATTAATGATTCTCAAAAAAGAGCCACCAAGAAGCAATCTACTACTATCCTTCTTAGAAATTTTTATGTTGGAATTACTTCTTGGAATAGGTTTATTCTAGATTCTGCTATCAATGAAAATTTCCTAGAAGCCCCAGTTTGGGAATCTCTTAGTATTATGGAAAATCTTGTTGGAACTCCCCCTGTTGTTAGCATTCAAGAGGACATTACCCTAGCTCACATTATGAAAAAACTTGAAAAGATAGAGCTAGAGATGCCAAGCATTAATAAGATAAATGAGTTGGACCGTAAGATCCAAGGGAATTTGAATAGGCTTGATAGCTCCATGCATAAAATTCTCAAAACTTTGGAGACCATCAAATCCCATGACTTGGATTCTTATAGGATAGACAAGATTGAGGAAATCTTTGACACTTTAGGAACTACTTTCTCCTCAATCAAAGCCAAAAAGGTAGAAACTCCGGCAAAGAAGGAACCTAAGTTCGTTTACGTTCCAAAGGCTCCTCGTTCCAAAAGTAATCCATCTATTGCCAAAGGGGTTGAAACTGTGAAAACTTTGGAAGAAATACCTCTCTTTGATAAATTTATAAATGAATCTCCCATTGACTTTCCACCTTTTGGTTTTCTCCCTAGAAGTATCTTTACTAGGCCTTTATTTGAAAGTCCTCTTAAGACTAGTTGTACTATTGAAGAGCTTTTTGATGATCTTGATGATGGTTCAATTGATACAACTTGATCTTTTTGCATCATGCCTAGCTTAAAGGCATAAAAGAAAGCGCTTTTGGGAGGCAGCCCACAACGAATTAGGTTTTATTTTTCTTTTGTTGTGTCTTGATGTTTGTTACTACAGTAGCATCATCATTGTATCTTTTCTTTTCAGCTTTGTGCCAAGTTTAGCCTCCGATTGCAAGAAAGTTCAAAAGTTGTGACGTGCTGTCCAGAAAACAGATTCTGTCCTTGGACAAACAAATTCGTATAAAACACCAGATCATCTTTTTGATCTGATTTTTTTTGACAGCGTGCTCTATACAATTGGCTTTCGGGCGTCTGTTCTGAGTTTTTTGATTTGAGTTGCAGAAGTGCCCCGAAAAAATTATTTACTACCTGCTGGTCTGTTTTTCACAGATTCTGTCCTGTTTTGTCTTTTCTTCGTTTTGCAAACCTTGAGCTTGCTTTTTCTTTGCAAAAACCTTTTGGAAATCTTGAGAAACAGTAGCTCTTCAAAATTATCCTTATTTCCAGTAGGGAAAAGTTATTTTATTGTGCGTACTAACCTCGCTAATCAGATTATGATGAGTTATGTATGAAGGGAGTTTTCAAGTGTGCGAGGGAAGATTATAAAAGAAGATTCAGGAGGGTCAAACGCTCAAGCTTGGGGATGCCCCCGTGCACCCCAAGAAATATTCAAGAAGACTCAAGCGTCTAAGCTTGGGGATGCCCCCATGCATCCCCTTCTCCATCAACAATTTTCAGTTCGTCTTTCGTTCCCCTATAATTATCACTTCATGTGTTATGTGCTATGCTTGGAGCGTCTCGCTTTTAGTTTCCTTTTTAGTTTCCTTTTTAGTTTTCTTTAGCTTTACTTGCTGTTCATAACAAGTTAGAACCCAGCTTTCTTTGTGTGGGAGAGAAACACGCTCCACTTCAACCTAGAACACAACATAGGATTTTCATGCTTATCTTTGCTGTGTGTGTTCTTTGTCTTTCCATAGCTGCTGTCATGTTTAGCTCTTAGTTTTCATGCTTTTCTTTTTAAAGAGCTTTTGTTTAGTTGGTTGTTGAACTCTCTTGAGTTTTCATGTTTATCTTGTTAAGAGAGTTTGCCTGTTGCACTGAGTTGTGTGTCTTAACTTAAAGTAGGTAATTGAGGTTGCTATTTAATTTTAGTAGTAACTTGCAATAGTTTTGAGGTATTGCCATGAGTAATGTCTGAACTTTTGGTGTCAAGAGCTTCAGCCTATTAGTGATAGATGTCGTATTTTGGGCAATCCGTGTTTATTTTCGAAAACCTACAAATAGTTGAGAACTTTAGCTACTAAATGGATCACTAATCTTTGGAGGGATCGAATATTAGAGTACACTCACGTACCATGAGCCGAGGATGCGCAAGGATAACCAAACCCCCATACACTCCTCCTCGGGGTACTTGTCTCTTTGTGAACCTCCTAATTAGATTGAGAGTTACCGATAATAAGTGCATGAGTTCTTCGGACTAATGTGAGTATTCGAAAGTTGACACTTCCACCTAGCCATATTTTTCTAGCCTCTTCGGTACCGTGCATTGCCCTTTCTCACCTCGAGAGTTGGCGCATACTTCGCCGGTGCATCCAAATCCTTGGCACGATACGCTCTGACATCATAAGCCTCATTATATCCTTCCTCAAAACAGCCACCATACCTACCTATCAAGGCATTTCCATAGCCTTTCCGAGATACATTGCCATGCAACATCCATCTTCTCATGACTTGATCTTCATGTCATACATGCTTTTTGCTTGATCGATGAGCCACATGCTAGTTGGGCCTTGCCCTAATCATTGCTACATGACGCGCTAGTATCATTGCATATCCTGCTACACTGGCAGAGGCATGCATTTGCATACATCATGATAGTTTCATTTTCTTTATGTTGAGTACTTTTGTAAAGTGTGAAAGATCTTCTATACTTCTTGTAATAAATAGAGTGTTGCCCCTAAAGTGAGGAAAAGATCCCAAAGAGGAAAAAAATCAAAAGATCCCAAAGAGGACAAATGAGAGTTAAATAGAAAGAGCCATTGAGGCCACAAAAAAATAAAAAAAAAGAGAAAAAAGAGAAAAAGAAATAAAAAGAGAGAAGGGGGCACACTACTATTCCTTTTGAGAGATCCACACTCGTACTCCATCTTATACCTTGTACTCCATAGAGATTATCATTCATGCATATAGCTATGTGGGGACCTTCACACTATAGAACTTGGCTTGTATATTCCAATGATGAGCCTCCTCAAAAGAGCTCTAGGTCTTCTTGAGCAAGCAAGTTGGATGCACCCCCACTAGTTCCATTGGAGAGCTTACCTTAGCTCATATGTGCATCCGTTGCATGGCAATCCCTACTCCTCACATCATATCTATCATTTGGCTTTCTCTCGCCTATGATTGTCCTCATTGATGTGAGCCTTTCACACCTTTTTTGTCTTCCCCCTTCATCATTTTTCTCTCTTTGCCATCCTAAGTGTTAACTTTCTTGCTTACGCTCATCCATTGCATGAGTGCTCAAAATATCGAAAGGGAGTGGATCATTTTGACTTGTACCTGGCTGACGGTCTGGGGATGAGTCAATATAAGATTCCAAAGAAGACCAAGTGTGAAACTTTAGTAGATTAAGTTCTCAACAATACAAAAACTATGTTTTACTCTCTCGTATATCCCTATCCCCTTTCTTGCACGCAAACACCATTTGGAGACATTCGAGTCACGGACAGCGAGAGCTCTTGCACCTTTATGTTCTTATGTTGCTTGTTACAGTGCTAATATAGACTCTTGCTTGTTATGACTTGAATTGAATTACATGCCTTGATTGCTTTACTTAAAAAGTTCTTATATGGTTGATAGCATGTCACCACAGAAATTATGCTTGTTATCATTTACCTACTCGAGGACGAGCAGGAATTAAGCTTGGGGATGTTGATACGTCCAAAACGTATCTATAATTTCTGCTTGCTCCATGCCTCTTTTGTGTGATATTGCTATGATATTTATGCACTTCCATACACTTTTGATCATATTTGGACTAACCTATTAACTCAGTGCACCACAGTGCCAGTTCCTGTTTTCTGCTGTTTTTCTATTTCAGGTTTCCCCCATATTAAAAGTGCCCAAAAAATTCCGGGAAAAATACAGGAAAAATCAGCGTACAGGAAGCTTCGAGAAAAACCAAAGCAGGGCTAGAGGGGAGCCAGGGGTGGCCCAGGAGACCACCCGGCGCGGCCCCACCCCTGGCCACGCCAGGGGGGCGACTGGGGCCCCCTCTCCGCCTCTGGTGACCCCCCTTCGCATATATATTCCTCGCGTTCCGAAACCCTCGAGGACGGAACCCTTTTTCGCGATCTCGCCTCTGTTCCGCCGCCGCCGCGATTCCAAGATCGGGAGCATCAGGAGAACTCTTCCCGGCACCCTGCCGGAGGGGAGAACCACCACCGGGAGCTTCTCCACCACCATGGATGCTTCCCGGATGAGTCGTGAGTAGTCCACCTTGGACCATGGGTCCATGACCAGTAGCTATGTGATGTTCTCCTCCCCTCTTTGTTCTTCATGGTTTATACCTCGTGAGCTGCCCTACATGATCGAGGCACATATGTAATCTTTATGCTGTTGCTCTGCTGAGTTTGCTGGGATCCGATGGATTATGAGATTATGTTCAGATTGTGTGTGAGTAATATATTTGATTCACCTCTTTTATATTTATGTTCTTGAGTAATTCTTGCATGTTCTCCGTTGCTGTTTATTGCTTTGGCCGAGTAGTAGGTAGTAACTCCAAGAGGGAACGTTATGCTTGATTGTGGGTTCATGCCCCTTGATGACTAGTTTGAGTGACAGAAACATGAGTCTAGGTGATGTGATGTTGCCACAAGGGGGAAAACAACGGTGCTTGTACTTGCGAGTGCAAGGATTGTTTACTTTACGCAAAGTTCTTTTAATGCAGTTGTCTGTTGCTTTGAGTCTACACTTTGGGTGGGATTCGCAACTTAATACCAGCGAGATGTTCTGGATAGATATCTCAAGGTGGATGATTAGTAGTAGATGCAGATGGATTTCGGTCTACTTGCCTTGGCGTACCGCCCATGCTTTTTGAGCCTCTACCTTTCCTTGCAGCATAGTTAGCATTGGTTTGCGCACATAATCATGTCAATTGCCCAGCTGTAATTTGTTTACCTCGCTTTGCTGTTTTATCGTCTTTTGGGAGAGAGACATCACTAGTGAACATCATGGGACCCCGGTCCATATTACCACCACTGGTCACACCCGCTATTTACTTCCTGTTCTTATTTCCTAGTTGCAGTCATACCTATCATTATTATCTCTTGTGTTTGATCCTTTGTAAACGACAAGGCCGGAGGGATTGACAACCTCTCTGTACTCGTTGGGAGCAAAGTTATTTGTATCTGTGTGCAGGTCCTGTCAACCGCTAAGTTTCTGGCGCCGTTGACACCTTCTTGTCGACCCTCGGAGTCTCACGGGATTCGATCCTTGGTATCTTTGCCAAGGGAAACTTGCTGCTACGCTACATCTAAAACCTTCCACTTGGGGTAACCAACGAGGGGCGAGAAGCCATCACCGGTTTACAGAGTCTCGAGGCCGGCTCATAAATGTGTCTGCCTCGGTTTCTACTCTTTCTATATTACATCCCAAGTTTACATAGTATGACGGTTTACAAAGCATGGGCCTCATCGTATGGGCCCCGAGCCTCTTCGGGCTATACTCTCCTACTATACATTCGGATGGGCTTCTGGCAATATAATCTTGATAATGTAAACCGGACCCTCCGGGCCGGTTTATACCTGGTAGTAATATCCCTGACACGACCTCCACACAAAGGATGACAATCAATGAAATACCTCATGCTTCAAATTTGTCACACAACGGTTACCATACGTGCATGCTATGGGACTTGCAAACCTCAACACAAATATTTCTCAAATTCACAATTACTCTACTATCATGACTCTAATATCACCATCCTCATATATCAAAACAATCATCAAGTATCAAACTTCTCATAATATTCAATGCACTTTATATGAAAGTTTTTATTATACCCATCTTGGATGTCTATCATATTAGGACTAATTTCATAACCAAAGCAAATTACCATGCTGTTCTAAAGGACTCTCAAAATAATATAAGTGAAGCATGAGAGATCAATAATTTCTATAAAATAAAACCACCACCGTGCTCTAAAAAGATATAAGTGAAGCACTAGAGCTAAACCATCTAGCTCAAAAGATATAAGTGAAGCACATAGAGTATTCTAATAAATTTCGATTCATGGGTGTCTCTCTCAAAAGGTGTGTACAGCAAGGATGATTGTGGTAAACTGAAAAGCAAAGACTCAAATCATACATGACGCTCCAAGCAAAACACATATCATGTGGTGAAAAAATATAGTCTCAAGTAAAGTTACCAATAGACGAAGACGAAAGAGGGGATGCCTTCCCGGGGCATCCCCAAGCTTAGGCTTTTGGTTGTCCTTGAATTTTACCTTGGGGTGCCTTGGGCATCCCAAGCTTAGGCTTTTGCCACTCTTTGTTCCATAGTCCATCAAATCCTTACCCAAAAACTTGAAAACTTCACAACACAAAACTTAACAGAAAATCTTGTGAGCAAACCACCACTTTAAGGTACTATATTGAACTCATTCTTTATTTATATTGGTGTTAAACCTACTGTATTTCAACTTCTCTATGATTCATACCCCTCGATACTACTCATAGATTCATCAAAATAAGCAAACAACACACGAAAAACAAAATCTGTCAAAAACAAAACAGTCTGTAGCAATCTGTAACTTTCGAATACTTCTGTAACACTAAAAATTCTGAAATAAATTGGTGGATGTGAGGAATTTGTATAGTAATCATCTTCAAAAAGAATCAACTTAAAAGCACTCTCCAGTAAAAAATGGCAGCTAATCTCGTGAGCGTAAAAGTTTCTATTTTTTACAGCAAGATCGCAAAAACTTCACCCAAGTCTTCCCAAAGGTTCTACTTGGCACAAACACTAATTAAAACACAAAACCACATCTAAACAGAAGCTATATGAATTATTTATTACTAAACATAAGTAAAAGCAAAGAAAAATAAAATTGGGTTGCCTCCCAACAAGCGCTATCGTTTAACGCCCCTAGCTAGGCATGATATAAGAATAGATCTATGTATTGCCATCTTTGGTAGGCAATCCATAAGTGGCTCTCATAATAGATTCATAAGGTAATTTGATTTTCTTTCTAGGAAAGTGCTCCATGCCTTTCCTTGACGGAAATTGAAATCTAATGTTTCCTTCCTTCATATCAATAATTGCACCAATCGTTCTAAGGAAAGATCTACCAACAATAATAGGACATGTGGGATTGCAATCTATATCAACAACAATGAAATCTACGGGCACATAATTCCTATTTTCAACAATGAGAACATCATTAATCCTTCCCATGGGTTTCTTAATAGTAGAATCCGTGAGATGCAAATTTAAAGAACAATCATCAAGTTCATGCAAACCTAACACATCACACAAAGTTTTTGGAATTGTGGAAACGCTAGCACCCAAATCACACAAAGCATAGCATGCATGATCTTTAATTTTTATTTTAATAGTAGGTTCCCACTCATCACAAAGTTTTCTAGGGATAGAAGCTTCTAATTCAAGTTTTTCTTCATAAGATTGCATTAAAGCATCAACGATGTGTTTGGTAAAAGCTTTATTTTGACTATAAGCATGAGGAGAATTTAGTACAGATTGCAACAAGGAAATACAATCTATCAAAGAGAAATTATCATAATTAAATTCCTTGAAATACAAAATAGTGGGTTCATTGCCATGTAAAGTTTTGACCTCTTAAATCCCACTTTTAACAGTTTTAGCATCAAGATCTAAAAACTCCGAATCATTGGGACACCTTTTAACTAAAGTTGACTCATCTCCAGTCCCATCTTTATAAAGATTCATATTAGAAAACAAGGATTTAATAGGAGACACATCAATTACTTTTAGATGTTCATCTTTATTATCATGATAACTAGAAGAACACGCTTTCACAAAGCAATCTCTTTTAGCACGCATCCTAGCGGTTCTTTCTTTGCACTTATCAATGGAAATTCTCATGGCTTTGAGAGACTCATTGATATCATGCTTAGGTGGGATAGATCTAAGTTTCAAAGAATCAACATCAAGAGAAATTCTATCCACGTTCCTAGCCAACTCATCAATCTTGAGCAATTTTTCTTCAAGCAAAGCATTGAAATTCTTTTGCGAATTCATAAATTCTTTAACACTAGTCTCAAAATCAGAGGACATCTTATTAAAATTTCCATAAGAGTTGTTGTAGGAATTACCATAATTATTAGAGTAATTACTAGGGAACGGTCTAGAATTAAAGTTTCCTCTATAAGCATTGTTACCAAAATTATTCCTACCAAGAAAAATCACATCCATAGATTCATTATTATTCTCAATCAACGTGGATAAAGGCATATCATTAGGATCAGAAGAAACACTCTTATTAGCAAACAATTTCATAAGTTCATCCATCTTTCCACTCAAAATATTAATCTCTTCAATACCATGTACTTTTTTACTAGTGGATCTTTCGGTGTGCCATTGAGAGTAATTAACCATAATATTATCTAGGAGTTTGGTAGCTTCTCCTAAAGTGATTTCTATGAAAGTGCCTCCCACGGCCGAAACTAAAAGATTTCTAGAAGCGAAATTCAATCCAGCATAAACGTTTTGTATAGTCATCCATAAGTTCAAACCATGTGTAGGGCAATTACGTATCATTAATTTCATCCTCTCCCAAGCTTGTGCAACATGCTCATGATCAAGTTGCTTAAAATTCATAATATTGTTTCTAAGAGAAATAATTTTAGCGTGAGGAAAATATTTAGAGATAAAGGCATCTTTGCACTTATTCCATGAATCAATACTATTTCTAGGCAAAGAAGAGAACCAAGTTTTAGCACGACCTCTAAGCGAAAATGGAAATAGCTTTAATTTAGCAATATCAATATCCACATCTCTTTTCTTTTGCATATCGCACAAATCAACAAAGTTGTTTAGATGGGTAGCGGCATCTTCACTAGGAAGGCCAAAAAATTGATCTTTCATAACCAGGTTTAACAGAGCAGCATTGATTTCACAAGATTCAGCATCGATAATAGGAGCAATTGGAGTGCTAATAAAATCATTATTGTTGGTATTGGAAAAGTCACACAATTTAGTATTGTCTTGGGCCATAGTGACAAACAAGCAATCCAACACACAAGCAAACAAGAAGCAAGCTAAAAGAAGCGAACGGAAAAAGGGCGAATAAAACGGCAAAGGTGAAGTGGGGGAGAGAAAAATGAAAGGCGACTGGAAAATAATGTAATGCGAGGGATAAGAGTTTGTGATGGGTACTTGGTATATAACTTGTGCGTAGATCTCCCTGGCAACGGCGCCAGAAATCCTTCTTGCTACCTCTTGAGCATGCGTTGGTTTTTCCTTTGAAGAGGAAAGGGTGATGCAGCAAAGCAGCGTAAGTATTTCCCTCAGTTTTGAGAACCAATGTATCAATCCAGTAGGAGACTACACGCAAGTTCCTCGTACCTGCACAAAGAAATAAGAACCTTGCAACCAACGCGATAAAGGGGTTGTCAATCCTTTCACGGCCACTTGCAAAAGTGAGATCTGATAGAGATGATAAGATAAATATTTTTGGTATTTTTGTTATATAGATTGAAAGTAAAGATTGCAAAACAAAAGAACAGAAAAGATAAATAGTTGACTGAAGATTAATATGATGGAAGATAGACTCGGGGGCCATATGTTTCACAAGTGGCTTCTGATACGTCTCCAACGTATCTATAATTTTTTATTGTTCCATGCTATTACTTATGATGTTTTAGATGTTTAGTGCGCTTTGTTATACACTTTATATTATTTTTGGAACTAACCTATTAACCCAAAGGCCCAGTCCAGATTGCTATTTTTTGCCTATTTCAGGGTTTTACAGAAAAGGAATATCAAACGGAGTCCAAACGAAATGAAACTTCGGGAGAGATATTTTTGGAGCAAAATACGCACGGGAGACTTGAGAACCACGGAGTAGGGCACACGTGGCGTCCACGAGGGTGGGGGCGCCCCCCTATTGGGCGCGCCCCCTGCCTCGTGAGCCCCACGTCTAGCCCCCGGTGCCCTCCTTCTTCCTATATATATCTACATACCCCGAAACCATCAGAACAATAGAGAAAACCCTAGTTCCACCGCCGCAACCTTCTGTTCCCGTGAGATCCCATCTTGGGGCCTGTTCTGGAGCTCCGCCGGAGGGGGGATCTACCACGGAGTGCTTCTACATCATCATCATCGCCTCACCATGAGTTGTGAGTAGTTTACCACAGACCTTCGGGTCCATAGCTAGTATCTAGATGGCTTCTTCTCTCTCTCTGGATCTCAATACCAAGTTCTCCTCGGTTTTCGAGGAGATCTATTCGATGTAATCTCTTTTTGCGGTGTGTTTGTCGAGATCCGATGAATTGTGGGTTTATGATCAAGATTATCTTTCATAAATATTTGGTTCTTTTTCGAACTCTTTATGTATGATTATAATATCCTTGCAAGTCTGTTCGAATTATTGGTTTGGTTTGGCCTACTAGATCTATAGTTCTTGCAATGGGAGAAGTGCTTGGCTTTGGGTTCAATCTTGTGGTGTCCTTTCCCAGTGACAGTAGGGGCAGCAAGGCATGTATTGTATTGTTGCCATCGAGGATAAAAAGATGGGGTTTATATCACTATGTTTGAGTTTATCCCTCTACATCATGTCATCTTGCTTAAGGCGTTACTCTGTTCTTATGAACTTAATACTCTAGATGCATGCTGTATAGTGGTCGATGTGTGGAGTAATAGTAGTAGAGGCAGAATCATTTCGGTCTACTTTTCTCGGACGTGATGCCTATATATAATGATCATGCCTAGATAGTCTCATAATTATTCGCTTTTCTATCAATTGCTCGACAGTAATTTGTTTACCCGCCGTAGAATATCGCTATCATGAGAGAAGCCACTAGAGAACACTATGGCCCCGGGGTCTATTCTCAACATATCAATCTACAATCTACCTTACTTTTCTGCTTTTACTTTATGTACTTATATCCAAAAACACCAAAAATACCAAACTATCATCTCTATCAGATCTCACTTTCGTAAGTGACCGTAAAGGGATTGACAACCCCTTATCGCGTTGGCTGTGAAGTTCTTATTTGTTTGTGCAGGTGCGAGGGACTCGCGCGTGGTCTCCTACTGGATTGATACCTTGGTTCTCAAAAACTGAGGGAAATACTTACGCTACTGTGCTGCATCCTTTCCTCTTCGAGGGAATACAACGCATGCTCGAGAAGTAGCAAGAATAATTTTTGGCGCCGTTGTCGGGGAGGCTTACGCAAAAGTCATATACCAAGTACCTATCACAAACCCTTATCTTTCGCATTACATTTATTTGCCTCTCGTTTTCCTTTCCTCCACTTCACCCTTGCTGTTTTATTTGCCCTTCTTTTGCCGTGTGTTTATCGTTCGCTTGCTTCTTGTTTGCTTGTGTGTTGGATTGCTTGCTTGTCACTATGGCTCAGAACAATACCAAATTGTGTGACTTTTCCAATACCTACAATAATGATTTTATTAGCACTCCAATTGCTCCTATTACCGATGCTGAATCTTGTGAGATCAATGCTGCTCTGTTGAATCTTGTTATGAAATATCAATTTTCCGTTCTTCCTAGTGAAGATGCCGCTACCCATCTAAACAACTTTGTTGATTTGTGTGATATGCAAAAGAAAAGGGATACTGATAACGATATTGTTAAATTGAAGTTATTTCCGTTTTCACTTAGAGATCGTGCTAAAACTTGGTTTTCCTCTTTGCCTAGAAATAGTATTGATTCGTGGAATAAGTGCAAAGATGCTTTTATCTCTAAGTATTTCCCTCCTGCTAAGATCATCTCTCTTAGAAACGATATTATGAATTTTAAGCAACTAGATCATGAGCATGTTGCACAAGCTTGGGAGAGAATGAAATTAATGATACGTAATTGCCCTACACATGGTTTGAACTTATGGATGATTATTCAAAACTTTTATGCCGGCTTGAATTTTGCTTCTAGAAATCTTTTAGATTCGGCCGCAAGAGGCACTTTCATGGAAACTACCTTAGGAGAAGTTATTAAACTCCTAGATAATATTATGGTTAATTATTCTCAATGGCACACTGAAAGATCTACTAGTAAAAACGTGCATGCTATTGAAGAGATTAGTGTTTTGAGTGGAAAGATGGACGAACTTATGAAATTATTTGCTGCTAAGAGTGCTTCTTCTGATCCTAATGATATGCCTTTGTCCACTTTGATTGAAAATAATAATGAATCTTTGGATGTGAATTTTGTTGGTAGGAATAATTTTGGTAACAATGCTTATAGAGGAAACTTTAATCCTAGGCCTTTTCCTAGTAATTCCTCTAATAATTATGGTAATTCCTACAACAACTCTTATGGAAAGATGCCTTCTAAATTTGAAACTAGTGTTAAGGAGTTTATGAATTCGCAAAAGAATTCCAATGCTTTGCTTGAAGAAAAATTGCTTAAGATTGATGAACTAGCTAGAAGTGTGGATAGAATTACTCTTGATGTTGATTCTTTGAAACTTAGATCTATCCCACCTAAGCATGATATCAATGAGTCTCTCAAAGCCATGAGAATTTCCATTGATGAATGCAAAGAAAGAGCCGCTAGGATGCGTGCTAAAAGAGAGAATTATATAAAAGCGTGTTCTTCTAGTCATCATGAAAATAAAGTTGAAGATATGAAAGTTATTGATGTGTCTCCTATTAGATCCTTGTTTTCTAGTATGAATCTTGATAAAGATAGGATTAGAGATGAGTCTACTTTAAGGTGTCCCAATGATTCGGAGTTTTTAGATCTTGATGCTAAAATTGTTAAAAGTGGGAGCGAAGAGATTAGAACTTTGCATAGTGATGAACCCACTACTTTGGATTTAAAGGGATTCAATTATGATAATTGCTCTTTGATTGATTGTATTTCCTTGTTGCAATCCGTACTAAACTCTCCGCATGCTTATAGTCAAAATAAAGCTTTTACCAAACACATAGTTGATGCTTTGATGCAATCTTATGAAGAAAAACTTGAATTAGAAGTTTCTATCCCTAGAAAGCTTTATGATGAGTGGTAACCTATTATTAAAATTAAAATTAAAGATCATGAATGCTTTGCTTTGTGTGATTTGGGTGCAAGTGTTTCCACTATCCCAAGAACTTTGTGTGATTTGCTTGGTTTCCATGATCTTGATGATTGTTCTTTAAATTTGCATCTTGCGGATTCCACTATTAAGAAACCTATGGGAAGGATTAATGATGTTCTTATTGTTGCCAATAGGAATTATGTGCCCGTAGATTTCATTGTTCTTGATATAGATTGCAATCCTTCATGTCCTATTATTCTTGTTAGACCTTTCCTTAGAACGATTGGTGCAATTACCGATATGAAGGAAGGAAATATTAGATTCCAATTTCCGTTAAGGAAAGGCATGGAACACTTTCCTAGAAAGAAAATTAAACTACCATATGAATCTATTATGAGAGCCACTTATGGATTGCCTTTCAAAGATGGCAATACCTAGATCTATCCATGTATCGTGCCTAGCTAGGGGCGTAAAACGATAGCGCTTGTTGGGAGGCAACCCAATTTTATTATTTTTGTTTTTGCTTCTGTTTAGGAATAAATATTGCATCTAGCTTCTGTTTATATGTGGTTTTGTATTTTAATTAGTGTTTGTGTCAAGTAGAACCTTTGGGAAGACTTGTGTGAAGTTTATATGATCTTGCTGTGAAAAACAGAATCGTTAGCGCTCGCTAGAACGGTCACCAGATTTTACTAGAGTGTGCTATTTAGTTGATTATTTTTGCAGATGATTAATAGACAAATTCCCCACGTTTACCAATTTATTTCAAATTTTTTTGGAGTTACAGAAGTATGCGAAAGCTACAGATTACTACAGACTGTTCTGTTTTTGACAGATTTTGTTTTTCGTGTGTTGTCTGCTTATTTCAATGCATCTATGAGTAGTATTGGAGGATATGAATCATAGAGAATTTGGCATACAGTAGGTTTAACACCAATATAAACTTTGTCTTATACTAACGGAGCTCACAAGATTTTTGTCTAAGTTTTGTGTTGTGAAGTTTTCAAGTTTTGAGTATTGCTTTGATGGACTATGGAACAAAGAGTGGCAAGAGCCTAAAGCTTGGGGATTCCCAAGGCACCCCAAGGTAAAATTCAAGGACAACCAAAAGCCTAAGCTTGGGGATGCCCCGGGAAGGCATCCCCTCTTTCGTCTTCATTTATCGGTAACTATACTCGGAGCTATATTTTTATTCACCACATGATATGTGTTTTACTTGGAGCGTCATGTATAATTTGAGTCTTTGCTTGTTAGTTTGGCACAATTATCCTGGCTGGACACACCTTTTTGAGAGCGTTAAATATGGCCTAGGAATTGATAGAACACTCTATGTGCTTCACTTATATCTTTTGAGTTGAATAGTTTTTGCTCTAGTGCTTCACTTACATCTTTTAGAGCACGGTGGTAATTATATTTTGTAGAAATTGTTGATCTCTCATGCTTCAGCTTCCCCCTGAGCTCACCCAGCTGATCCAGCAGCAGAACACCCTGATGCAACTTCTTGTCCAGAACACTCAGAACAACCAGAACAACAACAACAACCCTCCACCACCACCACCCGTGGACAACCTAACACGTTTCTTAAGGTTGCAACCACCAGTGTTTGCTAGCAGCATCGAACCAATAGTGGCTAATGACTGGCTATGCAAGATTGGAAGGGATTTGACTACCGCCAATTCCTCGGATGCTGAGAAGGTGTGATTTGCCGCACACCGGTTATCTGGACCAGCTGCAGCATGGTGGGAGAATTACACAGCCACTTAACCCGTAGCCAATGTGACTTGGGATCAGTTCCAACAAGCTTTTCGTACCGCCCATGTCTCAACTGGAGCTATGAGTATGAAGAAGCAGGAGTTTCGCAATCTGCGTCAAGGAAATCGTACTGTGGCTCAGTACGTGGATGAGTTTAGTACCTTATCTCGTTATGCCCCAGATGATGTGGCCATAGATGCCGCTAAGCAGGAGAGATTCATGGAAAGGCTGAATGATGAGATGAGTGTACAGCTGATGGTGGCCACTTTCAATAACTACCAGGAGTTGGTTGATCGCGCCCTAATGATTGAAAGGAAGCATCAACAGATTGAAAGTCGCAAGAGGAAGTATGGGCAAGGAAGGTATAACTCTGGAGCACAGCAGAAGCCCCGTTTTACCCCTAAGACGGTAGGACAGTTTGAACATACCCATGGAGGAGGTAGCTCGCACAACCACAATGGCACTAAGAATGGAAATGGGACTGGAGCCAATGGAAACCAGAACCGCTCTACACCGTCCACTCCCACCAAGAAGGATTTCAGCCATGTCACTTGTTTCAAGTGCGGGAAGAATGGACGTTATGCCAATGACTGCCCAGAAGCTAAGAATGGGAACGTCAATGGAAGCGCCACGAAGAAGCCTAACCCCTTCAACAAAGGACAAGTGAATCACGTTAGCGTGGAGGAGGTTGAAGCCCAACCAAATGCAGTAATAGGTAAGTTCTTAGTTAAGTCATTTAATGCACTCGTTCTTTTCGATACTGGTGCATCGCATTCATACATTTCAAGGGGATTTGTGGATAAGTATAAGCTGCCAACCCAAGCCCTTAGATCGCCCATGTTAGTAACCTCACCAGGAGCGGAGTATATGGCTAAGTTATGGTGTGATCAGTTGCCATTAAGGATTGGTAATTACATTTTCCCTTCGGACCTAATAGTATTGGAATCACAAGGACTGGATGTTATATTAGGCATGGATTGGTTATCTAAGTATGAAGGGAATATTGAATGTGCCAGTAAGACCATTTTGCTTACTACGCCGGAAGGAAGAAGGATCAAGTATGTATCCCGGCATGAGACAAAGAGGAGCAGATTAAATTCCTTGTCAGGAGTTGTTCAGGAGGAAGTGCTAGTAGTGAAGGATTATCCGGACGTGTTCCCAGAGGAGTTACCTGGCATGCTGATGACCCACAACCGTAAGGGATCTATTGCAGCGTTTTCGATAAGTAAGAGTGTCGAACCCAACGAGGAGCAGAAGGTATTGATAAGCGATTCTGAGCAAGGAATTACTGCAAGCACTGAAAGATAACTTTTTAGGGGTTTTCTTGATATAAGCAACAGGAAAGTAAAAGCAAACAAAGTAAAAGGCACTGAGGAGTAACAAGTGGCCCAATCCTTTCTGAGCAAAGGAGAGGCCTAGCAACTGAACTTATAAAAGCTAAAGTGTTCTTGAGGACACACGGGAGAGGTAGTCATGTGCTTTCGCCATATTCCGTATCGGTGCTATGTGATGTGTTGATAAGTGTTGAGTGGGTGGATCTATGCTAGTACACTCTCTAGACTAAGATGAGTGCACTCTTATGATTAAACACCTTGCAAGCATCCGCAAATACAAGATAGTATTTAAGGCAAAAGCCTAACCATAGCAATACGATCGATGATCCATTGTTCCCTTGTGCAAAAGCGTGCGAACTGGGGTTCAGGTTTCTGTCACTCCGACAACCCACCGTAAGCATTCTTTGTACACAATGTATTCCCCTAGGTCCTTAATAAGGCGAAGTGTTGAGTGTTCGACTCACACAACACCACTAGTAGAATAACAACACAACTTAAGTATCAAACAACACATATTACTTCAATAACATATGATTACTAACAACAAGACTTTTCCCATGTCCTCAAGAACTAAGGTAACTACTCACAAGACATAAAAGAGATCATGATCAGTGGAGATAAATGGATGATAAACAATCTGGACATAATGATATTTCTCCAACAAAACTCAATAGCATTCACCACAAAGTAGTAATCAACACCGATGGAGTAGAGAGGATAGATAGTACGGGTTACAACACAAGTTGCAATTGTGAGATGAGATTTGGATGAAGATGGAGATGGTGCTGATGTTGGGGATGATGTTGATGATGATCTCGATGATGCCCGTGACGATGGTGTTGACGATGGCGATGATCTCCCCTTCCGGGAGGTGATCTCCCCGGCGGAATCTGCCCGCCAGAGATGGCTTTTTCTTCTCTGTAGGTTTCCGCCACGGAGCGGCGGCGGAACTCCGTCAAAACTCTGTTTTTTAGGGTTTTCGGATAACGAGGAGTATATAGGCAAAAGGGGGCAGCCGGAGGTGGGCCAGGGGCTCCAGGCGCCCCCCCGGCGCGGCCAGGGGTGGGGCCGCCCCCCCAGGGCGCCTGGACGCCCTGTGGCCCCCCTCTGGTTGCCCTTTTGCGTGCCTTCGTGATCCGTATGGAAAATACCCTCCGTCGATTTTCAGGTAATTTGGAGGTATTCTTCTTCAGCAACTCAGCGTCCACTTTTTACCGTTGAATCCTGCGTCTGCTGCTTCAGCACCGGAAAGTTGCAAACTGTGTAAAATAGGCCAAAACAACATAAGAACATCATCGTAATGTGAAATATATCAATGAATAAGGATAAATTACGATATAAAATAGTGATGCATTTTGGACGTATCAACACCCCCAAGCTTAGACCTCGCTTGTCCCCAAGCGAATACTGAGCTCGGTAAACCTGTCCACAAGTTTAGAGAGTGAAGTGTCGATAAATAGAATACGGACAAGAAGCATCACAGTCTCTTCACCAACTCAAATATCCTCAACAGCAATCTTCAACTCATAAGTCCCTTATAAAGGAGTGGTAACACTTATATTCGGAAGTAGGGCTAAGGAGACTCATCAAATCATGGCAAACATGTCCTTTGGTCAAAGAACAACTAATAGCTTTTACTTTTGCTCTTTCTCTTTATGTTTTGATGAGATTAATTGAAGCTTTTGAAAGAACATGTTATTAGGCAAGAAGTGAAAGTGTTAACCCAAAGGAAGATGTTTGCCTTAGCTGGGCTTTGACAAACAACTTACTTATCAAACGATAATGTCAACAAGGATATGATATGACAAATCTTAATGCAACTTTATATGAATGAATCCTCGTCAACATCAAATGTCTGCTCTCTTTAAGAATAGAAGGAAGTAGGAATAACTGACTCCACCTAAAAACTAAGAGATAGGCCCTGCTCTAGGGAAGTAGGGAAAACTTATGTGCTATCCTTAAATCAAACAGAATGAAAGCAAGTTTTGAGAGGTGCATGATTTGTCAACGAATGCTAATAGATAACTCAATTACTTCTCGAGCTAGGCAAGTTTCGAGGAACGGCTCCCGTACGGGGACGATCACATCCCCTAAATCTCCTTTGTTTATCACTGCCAAAAGTTTTCTGATTTCTCATGAACCAAGCGTGAAGGAGGGTTTGTTTGTTGTATATTTTTTTAATGAGCCGGGCGCACTGTTTGCCAGTTCCTTCTCGTATTAGGGGTTTGCAGATTAGACATGCAATCCCGGGGTGAAGCTTGTCCAACTCAAAAAGATCATGAATTAACTATTACTTCCTCATGAGCTAAAACAGGGGCACAAAATAGAAGATTTTGAACATTTAAGGATAGCACATAAATTCTATACTTTAGGAGGTGGTAGTGGAATACCACGAATAGGAAGGTATGGTGGACTCATATGGAAGGTATTGGTTTAAGGGTATGGATGCACAAGCAGAATTCCGCTTAGTACAGAGTTAGGCTAGCAAAGGCTTTGAGAGAACAGACAATTGATGATGACTAAGATGCAAAGCAATATAAATCATAAACATTAAAATAAGCATAACACATCAAGTTGTCTTCCTTGTCAGCATAACACTTCAAGCATAATAACAGAAAGGTTTTGGCTATGTCGATACTTTAAGAAAATCATGCTTGTTGTTATGACCAAAGCTATGTTTGCCAAGATTAAATAAAGTTTTCAAAGCCATACCTGATATAAGGTCAATACTCCCCATAAGAATCATCATATAAGGTCGATTGCGTGAAGAGAATACCGAGTGCAGCAAAGGAACCAATAGACTTCTCATTAATATTCCATCATAGACGACTCCACACTCACGGATACAATCTCTCCACAGAAGGAGTGATAGACCTTAATGCACACACCTATTTCATATAATAACCTCCCTAGACATGATACGACTCTACTTGACTCTAAAAGACAAAAGATAAAGATAAAGATACCGGGCACTCCCCCAAGCTTGGAACAAGCCAAGGGAATGCCATTACCCAAGGAGATTTCACTCCTCATTCTTGTTGATGTTGATCACATAGTCCTCGGCGAAGCGCTTCCATGGAAGGGGTTCTCCAGTCTCATATGAGAAGTTTGTCTCCTGAATCCTGCATGCAGCACCCATACCCATGCGCATAAACCTTAGTTCATACTCACAGTTCTGGTGATGTAGATCATAAATTTTCCCTTGGAGCTCTTTAATTCTTTCTTCAGATGCGGTGATGCTTTTCCACATCTCCTTCATCTCCTTCAGGAAGTAGGTCTTCAGCTCGTTGATGATGTCAAATTTAGCTTCAACACCACGCTCGATCATCTTCTTGTACTTGAAGACTTCTTGCTCCACTTCTTCTAGCCTGGCCTGGATGCTCCCCTCCTTGATAGGTCCCTTCAGATCTTCTTGATGGAGGACACCGTCCTCCATCCGAACAACCTGAGGGTGCTTCTTCACCTCAGCGAGGTAAGGGTTGATGACGTTGCGACGAACTTGTCCTTGGGGGAACTTGGAGAAGCCATGGCACCTAGATTCAGCTGAAAGATTCCCTGGCAGAAACAGATCGAAAAGAAAACACACGAAATCGCAAGATACGTTGCCGGAACAATCCGGGCAAATATATAGCAAAAATTTATGCACAGAAAGGAAGCTAACAGGCTAAAGCGGGGTCGGAGACGGACTCCCGGGTGTCCAGGCGGCCTCCCGGCGCGGCCAGGAGGTAGGGCGCGCCAGGGGGGCGCCTGGGCCCCCAGGAGCTCGTCTCCGGCTCCACTTAGGCTTAGAATTTTACTAATTTTGCAAAACTCATAATATTGAACTTTTATGGCGGTTCACGATGTTTCCTTACCGTAATACATACCTTTTCTTATTCTGCTTCTGCTGGTGTCTGAAATAGGGCTGCAACATGTTCTTCGTGAGTTGTTATGTATATCATATTCACATCAACATTGACAGGGTCTCCTGCTATGTAATGCTTAAGTCTTTGCCCATTCACAACTTGAGGTTTGGTGCCTTCAAAATTGTTAATCTTAATTGCACCAGACCGATAGACTTCTTCAATATGAAATGGCCCTTCCCACCTGGAAAGTAGTTTGCCTGGAGAAAACCTGAAACGGGATCTAAACAACAAAACTTTATCACCAACATTAAATTCACGTTTCAGAATCCTCCTATCATGCCACTTCTTTACCTTTTCCTTGAACATTTTAGCGCTCTCGTAAGCTTCACTTCTCCACTCATCTAGAGAAGTCAAGTTCATGAGACGCTTCTCACCAGCTAACTTTGGGTCAGCATTAAGCTCTCTAACAGCCCAGAAAGCTTTGTGCTCTAACTCTAATGGCAAATGGCAAGCCTTGCCATACACCATCTTATAGGGGGACATGCCCATGGGGTTTTTGTAAGCAGTTCTATACGCCCACAAAGCATCTCCTAACTTATTTGACTAGTCCTTTCTATTTCTGTTTACTGTCTTCTGCAAGATCAACTTAATCTCTCTATTGGTGAGCTCAACTTGCCCACTAGTTTGAGGATGGTACGGTGAAGCAATTCTATGATTGACATCGTACTTGGCTAAAGATTTTCTAAAAGCTCCATGCGTGAAGTGTGATCCTCCATCAGTCATGAGATACCTAGGTACACCAAACCTAGGAAAAATCACATCTTTGAGCATTTTCAAAGATGTCTTGTGATCAGCACTTTCAGTGGGGATTGCTTCAACCCACTTGGTCACATAATCAACAGCTACTAAAATGTGAGTGTACTTGTGCGAAGAAGGAAAAGGACCCATAAAATCAAAACCCCAGCAATCAAAAGGTTCAATCACTAGTGAGTAATTCATAGGCATATCATTCCTTCTACTAATGTTACCAACTCTCTGACATTTATCACAGGCTAAAACATAATTTCTAGCATCCTTAAAGAGAGTAGGCCAATAAAAACCTGATTGGAGAACCTTATGTGCGGTCCTCTCACCGGCATGGTGTCCTCCATAGGGACTATCATGACACTGTCTGAGAATGTCCTTCTGCTCATGTTCCGGTATGCATCTTCTCACGATCCCGTCGGGGCCTTCTTTGAAAAGATGTGGGTCAACCCAAAAGTAGTGTCTCAAATCATGAAAGAACTTCTTCCTTTGCTGAAATGTTAAACCTGGAGGCAAATACTTTGCAGCGATAAAATTAGCATAATCTGCAAAGCAAGGATCGGAGAGAGATTGTACTTTTACAACGGCAAGTTGCTCGTCTAGAAAACTGTCGTTGACTGGGATGGGATCATGCGGTATATCTTCCATCCTTGAAAGATTGTCCGCCACCGGATTGTCTTCTCCTTTCCTATCAACAATCTGCAGATCAAATTCTTGAAGAAGGAGTACCCATCTGATAAGCCTTGGCTTGGCATCCTTCTTTGTCATAAGGTACTTAATGGCAGCATGACCAGTATGAATAATAACTTTGGAATCAACAATATATTGCCTAAACTTATCACAAGCAAATACTACAGCTAAGAATTCCTTCTCAGTAGTAGCATAATTCCTTTGAGCACTATCAAGGGTTTTACTAGCATAATGTATAACATTCAATTTCTTATCAACTCTTTGTCCTAAAATAGCTCCAACAGCAAAATCACTAGCATCACACATAATCTCAAAAGGTAAATTCCAGTCAGGTGGTTGTACTATAGGAGCGGTTATTAAAGCTTTCTAAATAACTTCAAAAGCTTCCTTACAATCCTCATCAAATACAAAAGGAACGTCCTTCTGGAGAAGATTAGTGAGGGGCTTCGAAGTCTTAGAAAAGTTTTTAATAAATTTTCTATAGAAACCAGCATGACCAAGAAAACTGCGAATACCTTTGATGTCCCTTGGATAGGGCATCCTCTCAATTGCTTCGATCTTGGCCTTGTCCACTTCAATTCCCCTTTCGGAAATCTTGTGACCAAGAACAATTCCTTCGTTAACCATGAAGTGGCACTTCTCCCAGTTGAGTACCAGATTTGTTTCCTCACATCTCTGCAAAACTTTATTAAGGTTGTGGAGACAATGGTCAAAGGAAGTTCCATAGACGGAGAAATCGTCCATGAAGACTTCCATAATCTCCTCACAGAAACCATGAAAGATAGCAGACATACACCTTTGAAAAGTAGCAGGGGCATTACATAAACCAAAAGGCATACGCCTGTAAGCATAAGTACCAAAGGGACAAGTAAAAGTGGTCTTCTCTTGATCAGCAGTGTTAACATGAATTTGAGAGAAGCCAGAATAGCCATCGAGGTAACAAAAGTGGGTATTTTTGGATAACCTTTCAAGCATTTGGTCGATGAACGGCAGCGGGTAGTGATCCTTCCTGGTTGCCTTGTTCAGCTTCCTGTAATCAATACACATTCTATATCCAATAATAGTTCTCTGAGGTATTAGTTCATTCTTATCATTAGGAACCACAGTTGTACCTCCTTTCTTAGGAACACAATGTACCGGGCTTACCCACTTACTATCAGCTATAGGGTAGATAATACCTGTGACTAGAAGCTTGAGAATCTCAGTTCTTACAACATCCATCATCTTCGGGTTCAACCGTCGTTGATGATCAACAACTGGTTTAGCATCAGGCTCAAGGTTGATAGTATGTTGACAGATAGATGGACTAATCCCCTTAAGGTCATCAAGGGTATAGCCAATTGCACCTCGGTGTTTATGAAGTACTTCCAATAGTCGCTCTTCTTCATATCCTGAAAGGTTAGAGTTGATAATAACAGGATATACTTTTTTTTCATCTAAATAAGCATACTTGAGCGTATCGGGAAGAGGTTTAAGATCGAACACCGGGTCTTCTTTTGGTTTTGATAAAATTCCCAAAGGTTCAACTGGAAGGTTGTGCTTCAGGATAGCAGGTTACCTCAAGAATATTTCATCTAGTTCATTTCTTTCCTGCATATGCAAATCATTCTCGTGGTCCTCCATATATTGCTGCAAAGGATCATTAGGGGGAATAGAAATAGAAGCAATACTTTCAATAATTTTATCATCACTAGGTAAATCGGTACCACGAGGCTGCTTAGAGAACTTAGAAAAATTAAATTCATATGGCTCACCATTGAATTCAACAGAAACTTTACCTTCCTTGCAATCTATTATAGCTCCACAAGTTCTAAGAAAAGGTCTACCAAAAATAATAGGACAAAAATTGTCCCTCTCTGAACCAAGTACTAGAAAGTCGGTAGGGTATTTTACCTTTCCACATAGGACTTCAATGTCCCTCACAATTCCGATAGGAGAGATAGTTGTTCTGTTTGCAAGATGAATGGTAACATCAACTCCTTCAAGTTCACAAGGGGAAATCTCACCGATGATCTCTTCATAAAGTGAATAGGGGATAGCACTAGCACTCGATCCCAAATTGCATAGCCCATAATAATTATGATCTCCTATTTTAACAGATACTACCGGAGTACCTGAAATTGGGCCTTTATTCTTGGCTTTGACAAGGTTAGTGGAAACAGCACAAAAATTTACATTGGAATCCAAAACATCATTAGTAACAAGGTCTTTAACCAATGCAACTTGAGGATCGACCTTGATCTGGTCCTCAGGCTCATCAATTCTTCTCTCACTTTTATTTATTACGCCTGTCACAAGAGAGTGCTCCCTTATCCTTGCGGGAAAAGGAGGCTTTTCATATATAACTGCAGGCAAAATAGGGTCAGCAACATGAATATCAACAGGTAGCTCTTTGAAAGGTTCATGATGCTGGTCTCTCTTCTTTTTAAAAGAATCAATGTGAGAGGCAAAATCCTTACAGAAATTAATCATTAGATGGGAATCAAGACCAATCTTAGAGCAAAAAGTATTGAAGTAATCAGTTTTCACATAGCTCTCAATATAATCATGCTCATAATTTATAGCGGGTTCAATACCTTTATCGATTTCCCAATCTTCGGTATTCCTCTGGATCCTTTCAATGAGATCCCACCTTTCTTCAACACTCTTCGTCTGAAATACCCCACTAGAGGAGGCATCCAGCATCTCCTTATCCTGACGAGAAAGCCTGGCATAAAAATTTGTAAGTATAATTTCCTTGGGGAGCTCATGAATAGGACATTTGAGAATTAGGGATTTCAATCTCCCCCAAGCTTGAGCAATGCTTTCTCCGTCACGAGACCTAAAGTTATAGATATAGTTCCTGTCTCGATGAATTTCATGAAGAGGATAAAACTTAGTATAAAAGAGAGACATAAGCTCTTGCCAATCAAGCAAGTGCGAGTTATCGAGAAGCTTATACCAATCTGAAGCTTTATCTATAAGCGATACGGCGAACAATTTCCTCATGACAAACTCCATTGATACACCTGCAAGCTTAAATAATGAACATAGTTGTGACAGATATAGCAAGTGTTCACCGGGGTGTCTGTCTCCTGCATAACGATTAGCCAAAACATAATCGATAATACCAGATGGTATTTTATAGGGCACAATTTCAGTAGGGGGAGGAGCAACCACCACAGGTGTGGGGCGTCTTCCCACAAGCAACGATCCAATAGCAAGGTTGTCCATAAGGACAAAGAGCAGCAATAGCAAAAATAAAAACAGAAATATAAAAACTTCCTTACCAGTTTCACTTTACCAATAGCGCTACACTCCCCGGCAACGGTGCCAGAAAACGGTACTTGATGACCCACAACCGTAAGGGATCTATTGCAGCGTTTTCGATAAGTAAGAGTGTCGAACCCAACGAGGAGCAGAAGGTATTGATAAGCGATTCTGAGCAAGGAATTACTGCAAGCACTGAAAGATAACTTTTTAGGGGTTTTCTTGATATAAGCAACAGGAAAGTAAAAGCAAACAAAGTAAAAGGCACTAAGGAGTAACAAGTGGCCCAATCCTTTCTGAGCAAAGGAGAGGCCTAGCAACTGAACTTATAAAAGCTAAAGTGTTCTTGAGGACACACGGGAGAGGTAGTCATGTGCTTTCGCCATATTCCGTATCGGTACTATGTGATGTGTTGATAAGTGTTGAGTGGGTGGATCTATGCTAGTACACTCTCTAGACTAAGATGAGTGCACTCTTATGATTAAACACCTTGCAAGCATCTGCAAATACAAGATAGTATTTAAGGCAAAAGCCTAACCATAACAATACGATCGATGATCCACTGTTCCCTTGTGAAAAAGCGTGCGAACTGGGGTTCAGGTTTCTGTCACTCCGGCAACCCACCGTAAGCATTCTTTGTACACAATGTATTCCCCTAGGTCCTTAATAAGGCGAAGTGTTGAGTGTTCGACTCACACAACACCACTAGTAGAATAACAACACAACTTAAGTATCAAACAACACATATTACTTCAACAGCATATGATTACTAACAACAAGACTTTTCCCATGTCCTCAAGAAGTAAGGTAACTACTCACAAGACATAAAAGAGATCATGATCAGTGGAGATAAATGGATGATAAACAATCTGGACATAATGATATTTCTCCAACAAAACTCAATAGCATTCACCACAAAGTAGTAATCAACACCGATGGAGTAGAGACGATAGATAGTACGGGTTACAACACAAGTTGCAATTGTGAGATGAGATTTGGATGAAGATGGAGATGGTGCTGATGTTGGGGATGATGTTGATGATGATCTCGATGATGCCCGTGACGATGGTGTTGACGATGGCGATGATCTCCCCTTCCGGGAGGTGATCTCCCCGGCGGAATCTGCCCGCCGGAGATGGGTTTTTCTTCTCTGTAGGTTTCCGCCACGGAGCGGCGGCGGAACTCCGTCAAAACTCTGTTTTTAGGGTTTTCAGATAACGAGGAGTATATAGGCAAAAGGGGGCAGCCGGAGGTGGGCCAGGGGCTCCAGGCGCCCCCCCCGGCGCGGCCAGGGGTGGGGCCGCCCCCCCAGGGCGCCTGGACGCCCTGTGGCCCCCCTCTGGTTGCCCTTTTGCGTGCCTTCGTGATCCGTCTGGAAAATACCCTCCGTCGATTTTCAGGTAATTTGGAGGTATTCTTCTTCAGCAACTCAGCGTCCACTTTTTACCGCTGAATCCTGCGTCTGCTGCTTCGGCACCGGAAAGTTGCAAACTGTGTAAAATAGGCGAAAACAACATAAGAACATCATCGTAATGTGAAATATATCAATGAATAAGGATAAATTACGATATAAAATAGTGATGCACTTTGGACGTATCACATGCCACCGGATAGAGATATAGAGTTTTTGATTGAGCTTTTGCCAGGCACAGGGCCAATTTCTAAGAGACCATATAGGATGCCCGCAAAGGATTTGGAGGAGATTAAGAAACATATTAAGGAGTTACTGGATAAAGGATTCATACGCCCAAGTTCTTCGCCTTGGGGTTCGCCAGTACTTCTAGTGGAGAAGAAGGATGGATCGTTAAGAATGGTTGTTGATTACCGAGGATTGAATGAAGTAACGATCAAGAATAAGTACCCATTACCAATGATCAATGACCTGTTCGATAGATTGCAAGGAGCTAAGGTATTTTCCAAGATCGATCTGCGATCAGGGTACCATCAATTGAAGATCCGAGAGCAGGATATACCTAAGATGGCCTTTACCACTAGGTATGGATTGTACGAGTATACCGTTATGTCGTTTGGTCTGACAAACGCACCGGCATACTTTATGAACCTGATGAACAAAGTGTTTATGGAGTATTTGGATAAGTTCGTCATAGTGTTCATAGATGATATTTTGATCTTCTCGAAGAATGAAGAGGAGCATGCAGAGCATTTGCGATTGGTATTGGAGAAGCTTAGAGAACATCAGTTATATGCCAAGTTTAGCAAATGCGAGTTTTGGTTGAAGGAAGTCGGATTCCTCGGACATGTTATATCGGGAGAAGGAATAGCAGTAGATCCCGCCAAGGTGGACACTGTGACCCATTGGGAAGCACCGACAACAGTTGGAGAGATCCGGAGTTTTCTTGGACTCGCAGGATACTACCGGAGATTTATTGAGAATTTCTCAAAGATTACAAAACCTATGATGGAGTTGTTAAAGAAGGACACCAAGTTCAGATGGACAGAAGAATGTGAGGCCAGTTTTCAAGAGTTAATGAACCGCTTGGTCTCATCACCTGTGTTGATTCTGCCAGATCAACATAAGGATTACGAGGTGTACTGCGACGCTTCACGTCGAGGACTGGAAGCAGTTCTTATGCAGGAAGGAAGAGTTGTTTCGTATGCTTCACGACAACTGAAACCTCATGAGTTGAACTATGCCACTCATGATTTGGAGTTAGCAGCCGTAGTACATGCGTTGAAAACGTGGAGACATTTTCTCATTGGAAACCATTGTGAAGTATATACGGATCACAAGAGTTTGAAGTATATATTCACTCAGAAGGAGTTGAATCTTAGGCAAAGGAGATGGCTGGAACTCATTAAGGACTATGACATGAGATTGCATTATCATCCCGGAAAGGCTAACGTAGTAGCCGATGCGCTAAGCCGCAAGAGCCATGTCAATACCCTAGTGATGGAAGAATTTCCAAAGGAGTTAGCCGAGGACTTACGAGAACTACGTTTGGAGATAGTTCCGAGAGGCTATGTAGCAACACTAGAAATCCAGTCTATTCTGATGGATAAAATCAGAGAAGCTCAGAAAACTGACAAGGAGGTTGTCGCTATAAAGGAGAGGATGAGCGAAGGAAAAGCTAAAGGTTTTCATGAGGATGAACACGACACCTTATGGTTTGAGGATCGCGTGTATGTGCCTAATGACCCGGAGATCAGGAAGTTGATTTTACAGGAGGCCCATGATTCACCATACTCGATTCACCCAGGAAATACTAAGATGTATTTGGATTTGAAGGATATTTTCTGGTGGACCGATATGAAGAAGGATATTGCAGAGTATGTAGCAGTTTGTGATGTATGTCAAAGAGTGAAGGCAGAACATCAGAAGCCAGCAGGATTGTTACAACCTATGCCGATACCCGAATGGAAGTGGGAGAAGCTTGGCATGGATTTTATCACCGGATTGCCCAGGACCAAAGCAGGATATGATTCAATCTGGATAGTAGTGGACCGATTAACGAAGGTAGCCCACTTTATCCCTGTGAAAACCATTTATACCAGTGCAAAGTTGGCAAAGATATACATGACCAGAATTGTATGTCTGCATGGAGTTCCGAGGAGCATCGTATCAGATAGAGGAACCCAGTTTACCTCAAAGTTTTGGAATCAGTAACATGAAACTTTGGGTACCAGGCTAGAGTTTAGCACAACTTTTCACCCGTAGACAGATGGACAGACTGAAAGAGTCAACCAAATTTTGGAAGATATGCTGAGAGCCTCTGCATTGGATTATGGATCTAGTTGGGACGACAATTTGCCGTATGCAGAGTTTTCTTACAACAACAGTTATCAATCCAGTTTGAAGATGGCCCCTTTCGAAGCATTATACGGAAGGAGATGTAGGACTCCGTTGTCGTGGGACGAAGTTGGAGACCGACAGTTGTTTGGACCATACTTGATCAAAGAGTCTGAGGAGAAGGTGAAGTTGATTCGAGATAGACTGAAGGTAGCTCAGTCCAGGCAGAAGAGTTATGCAGACTCAAAATGCAAGGAGATAGCCTATGAGATCGGAGACAGAGCATACTTGAGAGTATCACCACTGCGAGGAGTCAAACGTTTCGGAGTTAAAGGGAAGTTAGCCCCGAGATTTGTGGGACCTTACCGTGTTTTGGAACGCATGGGAGAGGTTGCCTACAAGTTGGAATTGCCCGAAGGAATGTCAGGAGTGCACGACGTGTTTCACGTTTCTCAGCTTAAGAAGTGCCATGCGGAGATGGCACACATACCGCTTAGAGACACAATACCCCTGGAAGCGATTCAGTTAGACAGTGATCTGACCTACGAGGAGAAGCCTGTTAAGATCCTCGAATATTCGAGCAGAGTTACCCGCAGCAAGGTTATCAAGTTTTGCAAAGTTTAGTGGAGTCACCACACCGAGGAAGAAGCCACCTGGGAACGAGAAGATGATCTACGCCAGGACCACCCACACCTATTTTCTAGCCAACCCGAATCTCGAGGGCGAGATTCATCTTAAGGGGGGTAGGTATGTAACATCCCAAATTTTCAATTTGGAATGTTATACATAGATCATATTTGCATTTCCTGCTTTTGCATTTTTGTTTGTGGCGTTCCTCGAAATTCTAAGCAACTCAAGGACCTACGGAGAGAGTTGGGAATTTTACCGTTTTCGTATTTGAGTTCGCTCGAATACCGGTACGAGGACAGTGTGATTCTAATTATTTTTCTCTCCTAAAAATATTTCTAAACACAAAATATGAGCGGAGATAATATGAATTCTCCAAAATAACAGAAATATTGGAGGAAAAATGTTAAAATCACTTTTGGCATTTTTTGGATTTATTTGGATTTATTTGAATTAGGAAAAATTGCATGTTTTCAAAAATGCATTTTAGTGCCAAGAAAATGTTCATCTTGTTCTAAATATTCTATTTAGACGGTGAAAATTTATTTTGGCAAATTCTAGATTTTTTTTAGAATTGTTTAGCGTCGGCGTAGCTATTAAAAAAAGTAGGGGACCGACCCGACTGGGCCGAAGGCCAGCCGACCGGCCCATCGCCCCGTCGCCACCTTCCCCGCGTCGCCGCCGTGGCCGACTCGGACATCGCCGCCGTTGCCCCCTCCCCAAGCCAAGCACCCCCCTCCTATATATATAGCCAGCCCCCCCACTCCACCACGCCTGCCCCGCCGCCGCGACGCCAGCCCCGCCGCCTCGCCAAGCCGCCACCGCCGCGACGCCGCCTCGCCAAGCCGCCACGACGCCCGCACCCCGCCGCCACCCACCAGCCCGGCCGCCGCCGCTGCCGCCCCTCGCCACCCCGCCGCAGCCGCCGCCGCTCGCCGTCGCCGGCAAGTTCCCGAGGTAGCCGCCGCTGGTTTTCTCCAGAAAACCGTTGGTTTTTGTAGAACCCTAGTCATTTTTTAGATCGGGTTTCTGTTTTTTTTCTGGTTTAGTTAAGTAGTAAACGTTCACCCGTTCGTTCGTTCTAACGAACGAATTCACCGTTTAGTCTCAGCTGACGAACGTCCGTTCGTTGATACGTCCAAAACGTATCTATAATTTATGCTTGCTCCATGCCTCTTTTGTGTGATATTGCTATGATATTTATGCACTTCCATACACTTTTGATCATATTTGGACTAACCTATTAACTCAGTGCACCCCAGTGCCAGTTTCTGTTTTCTGCTGTTTTTGTATTTCAGGTTTTCCCATTACGTAAACTGCCAGAAAAATTCCGGGAAAAATATATAAAAAATCAGCGTTCCGGAAGCTTCCATGCGGCCAAAGTAGGGCCGGAGGGGGGCCACCAGAGCTCCAGGCGGCCAGAGGGCGCGCCCCCCCTCCTGGCCGCGCCGCCAGGGCGCCTGGGCCCCCCTGGCCTCCTCTGACGCCCCCTTTGGCATATATTTACACCGCGTCCCGAAACCCTCGAGGACGGAACCCTTTTTCGCGATCTCATCTCTGTTCCGCCACCGCCGCGCTTCCAAGATCGGGAGCACCAGGAAAACTCTTCCCGGCACCCTGCCGGAGGGGAGGATCACCACCGGGAGCCTCTCCACCACCATGGACGCCTCCCGGATGAGTTGTGAGTAGTCTCCCTTGGACCATGGGTCCATGACCAGTAGCTATGTGATGTTCTCCTCCCCTATTTGTTCTTCACCGATTAGACCTCGTGAGCTGCCCTACATGATCGAGGCACATATGTAATCCTTATGCTGTTGCGATGATGAGTTTGCTAGGATCCGATGGATTATGAGATTATGTTTAGATTGTGTGTGAGTAATATATTTGATTTACCTCTTTTATATTTATGTTCTTGAGTAATTCTTGCATGTTCTCCGTTGCTGTTTATTGCTTTGGCCAAGTAGTAGGTAGTAACTCCAAGAGGGAACGTTATGCTTGATTGTGGGTTCATGCCCCTCGATGACTAGCTTGAGTGACAGAAACATGAGTCTAGGGGATGTGATGTTGCCACAAGGGGGAAAACAACGGTGCTTGTACTCGCGGGTGCAAGGATTGTTTACTTTACGCAAAGTTCTTTTAATGTAGTTGTCTGTTGCTTTGAGTTTACACTATGGGTGGGACTCGCAACTTAATACCAGCGAGATGTTCTGGATAGATATCTCAAGGTGGATGATTAGTAGTAGATGCAGATGGATTTCGGTCTACTTACCTTGGCGTACCGCCCATGCTTTTGAGCCTCTACCTTTCTTTGCAGCATAGTTAGCATTGGTTTGCGCACATAATCCTGTCAATTGCCCAACTGTAATTTGTTTACCTCGCTTAGCTGTTTTATCGTCTTTTGGGAGAGAGACATCACTAGTGAACATCATGGGACCCCGGTCCATATTACCATCACTGATCACATCCGCTATTTACTTTCAGTTCTTACTTACTAGTTGCAGTTATACCTATCACTATTATCTCTTGCGTTTGATCCTTTGTAAACGACAAGGCCGGAGGGATTGACAACCTCTCTGTACTCGTTGGGAGCAAAGTTATTTGTATTGTGTGCAGGTCCGGTCAATCGCTAGTTGCGCCGCTAGCAGTTGACACCTTCTTGTTGAACCTCGGAGTCTCAGGGGATTCGATCCTTGGTATCTTTGCCAAGGGAAAACTACCGCTAAACTGCATCTCAAACCTTCCACTTGGGGTAACCAACGAGTTGCGAGAAGCCATCAAGCAAAGTTTTCTGGCGCCGTTGCCGGGGACTCCACTCTTCAAGATAGGGGAGTTGCACGCTATCTTTTACCTTTGCTTTTTAGTCTTGTTAGTTTACCTTTCAGTTTTTGCTTTAGTATCCTTTATCGAAAATCACAAAAATAGTTATCTCATTCTTTAGTTGTCGTTATGTCTGGTCCTTTTGTCTTTGGTGAGGCAGAAGTTCTCACCTTTAAACAAAGAGGTGGGGAAAGTTTAAAAGATGCTTGGTATAGAATTAATGATTCTCAAAAAAGAGCCACCAAGAAACAATCTACTACTATCCTACTTAGAAATTTTTATGTTGGAATTACTTCTTGGAATAGGTTTATTCTAGATTCTGCTATCAATGGGAATTTCCTAGAGGCCCCAGTTTGGGAATCTTTTAGTATTATTGAAAATCTTGTTGGAAATCCCCCTGTTGTTAGCATTCAAGAGGACATCACCCTAGCTCACATTATGAAAAAACTTGAAAAGATAGAGCTAGAGATGCCAAACATTAATAAGATAAATGAGTTGGATCGTAAGATCCAAGGGAATTTGAATTGGCTTGATAGCTCCATGCATAAAATTCTCAAAACTTTGGAGACCATCAAATCCCACGACTTGGATTCTTCTAGGATAGACAAGATTGAGGAAATCTTTGATACTCTAGGAACTACTTTCTCCTCAATCAAAACCAAAAAGGTAGAAACTCCGGCAAAGAAGGAGCCTAAGTTTGTTTACGTTCCAAAGGCTCCCCGCTCTAAAAGTAAGCCATCTATTGTCAAAGGGGTTGAAACTGTGAAGACTTTGGAAGAAACACCTCTCTTTGATAAATTTATAAATGAATCTTCCTTTGACTTTTTTCCTTTTGGTCTTCTCCCTAGAAGTATCTCTATTAGGCCTTTATTTGAAAGTCCTCTTAAGACTAGTTGTACTATTGAAGAGCTTTTTGATGATCTTGATGATGGTTCAATTGATACAACTTGATCTCTTTGCATTATGCCTAGCTTAAAGGCACAAAAGAAAGCGCTTTTGGGAGGCAACCCACAATGAATAAAATTTTATTTTGCTTTTGTTGTGTCTTGATGTTGTTACTACAGTAGCATCATCATTGTATCTGTACTTTTCAGCTTTGTGCCAAGTGTAGCCTCTGATTGCAAGAAAGTTCAAAAGTTGTGACGTGTTGTCCAGGAAACAGATTCTGTCCTTGGACAGAAAAAATCGTATAAAATCACCAGATCATCTTTTTGGTCTGAATTTTTTCGACAGCGTGCTCTATACAATTGGCTTTCAGGCGTCTGTTCTGAATTTTTTGATTTGAGTTGCAGAAGTGCCCCGAAAAAATTATTTACTACCTGCTGGTCTGTTTTTCACAGATTCTGTCCTGTTTTGCCTTTCCTTCGTTTTGCAAACCTTGAGCTTGCTTTTTCTTTGCAAAAACCTTTTGGCAATCTTGAGAAACAGTAGACCTTCAAGAATATCCTTATTTCCAGCAAGGAAAAATTATTTTATTAAGGTTACTAACCTCGCTAATCAGATTATGTGAGTTATGTATGAAGGGAGTTTTCAAGTGTGCGAGGGAAGATGATAAAAAGATCTAGGAGTGTCAAACGCTCAAGCTTGGGGATGCCCCCGTGCACCCCCAAGAAATATTCAAGAAGACTCAAGCGTCTAAGCTTGGGGATGCCCCCGTGCATCCCCTTCTCCATCAACAATTATCAGTTCGTCTTTCGTTCCACTATATTTTTATCACTTCATGTGTTATGTGCTATGCTTGGAGCGTCTTGCTTTTAGTTTCCTTTTTAGTTTTCTTTAGCTTTGCTTGCTGTTCATAACGAGTTGGAACTCAGCTTTTTTTGTGTGGGAGAGAAACACGCTCCACTTCAACCTAGAACACAACATAGAATTTTCATGTCTATCTTTGTTGTGTATGTTCTTTGTCTTTCAATAGCTACTATCATGTTCAGCTCTTAGTTTTCATGCTTTACTTTTTGAAGAGCTTTTGTTTAGTTGGTCGCTGGAACTCTCTTTAGTTATCATGCTTATCTTGTTAAGAGAGTTGGCTTCTGTTGCACTGGTTGATATGTCTATGATAAAAATGCTATGTGCATAATGGTGCTTAGTAGTTCATGTTTTCTTATGGTTAGTCTCAAATAGCTGGGGGGTTCTTAATGTGTTATTGAAATACCAACATGATTTGTTTGCCTATGATGTGGTATGGTTTAGTGATATTTTCCTCCAAGAATTTATTTTGATTGACTTGGCGTATGCTCACGCATATTTAAGACTGTAAAGAAAGTCTATCAAGCCTTGATGATCTTTAATTTCTGAGTAGCGATATAACTTCCATGCCCGATTCAATGTTGCTTTGTCGCTCTGCATGATTATGACCGTCATTGCTCTTTTAGTTGGTCGCTCCCAGTCTTTTGCTAACCTTCGCCTGTACTAAGCGGACTGACTGCTTGTGCATCCAAAATCCTTTAAACCAGTTATGCCATATGAGTCCACCATACCTTCCTATACATGGTATTTACCTGCCATTCCTAACGAAGACTTTCATGTACCATCTCGAAATTATTCAAAAAAAGGCATTTCTCTTTTGTGCCTCTGTTTTAGCTCATGAGGAAGTAGTAGTTAATTCATGATCTTTTTAAGTTGGACAAGCTTCCCCCGGGGATTGCATGTCTAATGTGCAAACCCATAATATGAGAAGGAACTGGCATAGAGTGCGCCCGGCTCATTAAAAAATTATACAACAAACAAACCCTACTTCACGCTTTGTTCATGAGAAATCAGAAAACGTTGGCAGTGATAAACAAAGGAGATTAAGAGGATGTGATCGTCCTCATGCGGGAGCCGTTCCTCGAAACTTGTCCATCTCAAGAAGTAATTGAGTTATCTACTAGCATTCGTTGACGAAATATGCATATTCTAAAAAATAATTATTACCTCTGTTTTTAAAACCAAGAGCTCTGGTACATGTTTAGTTTTTGTTTCCGACCACGGGTTTTCAATCTTGCCAACAAAAGCCACGGTTCGAGAGTCTCCACCTTCTTTCTTTAAAGCACCAACTATTGAGAGCATGATTGTCATTCTGAGTGTAATGTGCATTGTCCCAAAGTACCATTGTCTTCTGCATGACTATGATATCGTTTATTCTGAAATCATTGTATCTAGTCGTCACTTAAACTTTGGAGGTGCCCCTGCATTTATGTTTTGCTTCACTAAAGGGGGCAAGCGAGATATCACTTTGTCATGTTTGCACACCATGCTCACTGCAAATCTATTGAGTGTTTCAGTATCATATTGTAAAACTTTTAGTTCTTTGTGATATTCTCATGAGGCAACTTAATTACTACAGATTCATTGTCTCAGTAAGCATTTGTCATGTGACTGTGAAAAGTTCTTATATGGTTAATAGCATGTCACCACAGAAATTATGCTTGTTATCATTTACCTACTCGAGGACGAGAAGGAATTAAGCTTGGGGATGTTGATACGTCCAAAACGTATCTATAATTTCTGCTTGCTCCATGCCTCTTTTGTGTGATATTGCTATGATATTTATGCACTTCCATACACTTTTGATCATATTTGGACTAACCTATTAACTCAGTGCACCCCAGTGCCAGTTTCTGTTTTCTGCTGTTTTTGTATTTCAGGTTTTCCCATTACGTAAACTACCAGAAAAATTCCGGGAAAAATATATAAAAAATCAGCGTTCCGGAAGCTTCCATGCGGCCAAAGTAGGGCCGGAGGGGGGCCACCAGGGCTCCTGGCGGCCAGAGGGCGCGCCCCCCCCCCCCCTCCTGGCCGTGCCGCCAGGGCGCCTGGGCCCCCCTGGCCTCCTCTGACGCCCCCCTTTGGCATATATTTACACCGCGTCCCGAAACCCTCGAGGACGGAACCCTTTTTCACGATCTCATCTCTGTTCCGCCGCCGCCGCGCTTCTAAGATCGGGAGCACCAGGAGAACTCTTTCCGGCACCCTGCCGGAGGGGAGGATCACCACCGGGAGCCTCTCCACCACCATGGACGCCTCCCGGATGAGTTGTGAGTAGTCTCCCTTGGACCATGGGTCCATGACCAGTAGCTATGTGATGTTCTCCTCCCCTCTTTGTTCTTCACCGATTAGACCTCGTGAGCTGCCCTACATGATCGAGGCACATATGTAATCCTTATGCTGTTGCTATGATGAGTTTGCTAGGATCCGATGGATTATGCGATTATGTTCAGATTGTGTGTGAGTAATATATTTGATTTACCTCTTTTATATTTATGTTCTTGAGTAATTCTTGCATGTTCTCCGTTGCTGTTTATTGCTTTGGCCAAGTAGTAGGTAGTAACTCCAAGAGGGAACGTTATGCTTGATTGTGGGTTCATACCCCTCGATGACTAGCTTGAGTGACAGAAACATGAGTCTAGGGGATGTGCTGTTGCCACAAGGGGGAAAACAACGGTGCTTGTACTCGCGGGTGCAAGGATTGTTTACTTTACGCAAAGTTCTTTTAATGCAGTTGTCTGTTGCTTTGAGTTTACACTATGGGTGGGACTCGCAACTTAATACCAGCGAGATGTTCTGGATAGATATCTCAAGGTGGATGATTAGTAGTAGATGCAGATGGATTTCGGTCTACTTACCTTGGCGTACCGCCCATGCTTTTGAGCCTCTACCTTTCTTTGCAGCATAGTTAGCATTGGTTTGCGCACATAATCCTGTCAATTGCCCAGCTGTAATTTGTTTACCTCGGTTAGCTGTTTTATCGTCTTTTGGGAGAGAGACATCACTAGTGAACATCATGGGACCCCGGTCCATATTACCATCACTGATCACATCCGCTATTTACTTTCAGTTCTTACTTACTAGTTGCAGTTATACCTATCACTATTATCTCTTGCGTTTGATCCTTTGTAAACGACAAGGCCGGAGGGATTGACAACCTCTCTGTACTCGTTGGGAGCAAAGTTATTTGTATTGTGTGCAGGTCCGGTCAATCGCTAGTTGCGCCGCTAGCAGTTGACACCTTCTTGTTGAACCTCGGAGTCTCAGGGGATTCGATCCTTGGTATCTTTGCCAAGGGAAAACTACCGCTACACTGCATCTCAAACTTTCCACTTGGGGTAACCAACGAGGGGCGAGAAGCCATCATTCGTTAAGCTGTTTTAGTTTTCTTTTCTAGTTTAAATTTTCTGATCGCGATCTCGGATCCGATCTTCATTTTAGTTTAACTTTTCGCTCGTTTATCGGAATCAGGTGACTCAAGCGCCTGGAGTTTCGTATCGAAATTCTCTTTCGGTTTAACCTAGTCTCTCAAGCGTTCGCCTCTGTTAATTTGGACTTAGATCCAGATTGGTTCGGTAGTTGTTTCTCTTTCGTCGTTTGCTTTCCGTTGTTTCTTCTTTTGTCGTTTCTTTTGCAAACCGGAGTTCTTAAGTTGAACTTTCTGGTCAGATCTTCTATTTGAGTTTTACCCGTGCAATAGTTAAGTACTTATTGTGTGTCTGTTTGTTTGCGATAGAGTACCCGGAGTGCGCCGCTTGCTACTTTGAATCTCTAGGTTTTGCGGATCATCATCAAGGCAAGTAACACTTTGATCATACCTTCCAGTTACCCAATTTTCATTGCATTAGTCAAACCCTCACACATTGCATGAGTAGAATCAATTAACTTGTGGGACTGGGAAGTAGATTGAGGTAGTACCTATTACCTGCATTACATTCAAACCTTTGGGAGTTACTTCTACGTTTGCTGTTAGGACATGCTATGCTCGTAGACGTGGATTGGGTGAGTGAAATCCATGACAGAAGTGAGTTTGTTAATTAATGGTTCAACTTAAGGTGGCAACATTAATACACATCTGGGTGGATTGAGGCATCTGGGTATTCCAGGGATTGCCTTTTTTTTTGGACCGCCACCCAGGCTCAAAGGGATCATGAGATTATTCATACTAGAAACTTCCGTGTGTAGCCACAATGCTATTATGGGCTCTAGCATATTATGAGTAAGTCGTGCGAACATCTACAGTGGTGAACTAGCAGATGTAGGGGATGTAGGTTGGTACGGTTCACCCGGACGTAGGTGCTAGTGCTTCTGAAAGACTGTGTCTCGGTCATCCGTTTCTCAAACATCATGCAGTGCGAGAAAACAAACGGAGGAGATCGAGTCTTGTGGGGAAAAGTGCACAAACCTCTGCAGAGTGTACAAACTGATCATGATTAGCCGTGTCCCCGGTTACGGACGTCTTGAGTATCTAGTACTTGGATATCATGTGCATCTCATCATGTTACTCTAATTTAATATTGTTGGGTTTAATGATGAACTTTAATTGGGGTTGAGAGGATGTCTATCTTCTCGACGATGTTTCAACTACCATGATAGTTAATTAAAATCTATTCCTTTTGAAGTAGGGAAAAATTGGCTTTACGCAAAACAGTAACCATAGAGCTTTCCACCAGCCATATTGCATATAGTATAGCTTTATTTCCATTGCTCTCTTGTGTTACTTTGCCAGCATATTCCATGTGCTGACCCATTTTCAGGCTGCAACATTTCATGTTGCATACTTTTTAGACGACGAGTAAGATGCCCTTTTAGGTCGTGGTTCTATACTCAGTGATGCCGCTGGAGTTGATGGACTCACTTATCTTCCAAGCCTTCCGCTGTTATCGTGTTAGATGGCCTTCAGCCATTTTTATTGTAATAAATTCATCGTTGGACTATCGATGTAATAAGTGTGTGATTGCTACTCTGTTATAAATTCTTCAAGTACTATGTGTGTCAGCATTACTGATCCAGGGATGACACTGATGCACAAAGATCAGACTGTTTGAGGTCGGGTCGGTCCCTTACTTTTTTTTAACAGCTACGCCGGTGCTAAACAATTCTAAACAAAATAAAATCTAGAATTTGCCAAAACAAATTTTCACCGTCTAAATAAAATCCAAATAAATCCAGAAAAATGCCAAAAGTGATTTTAACATTTTTTTCCTCCAATATTTCTGTTATTTTGGAGAAGTCATATTATCTCCGCTCATATTTTGTGTTTAGAAATATTTTTACGAGAGAAAAATAATTAGAATCACACTGTCCTCGTACCGGTATTCGAGTGAACTCAAATACGAAAACGGTAAAATTCTCAACTCTCTCCGTAGGTCCTTGAGTTGCTTAGAATTTCGTGGAACGCCACAAACAAAAATGCAAAAGCATGAAATGCAAATATGATCTATGTATAACATTCCAAATTGAAAATTTGGGATGTTACACCTAATAGGTATTCTAAAATGTTCAGCAAGGCGAGAAGCAAAGATGCCTCCAAAGACGGGGCCCTTTGAGCGGTTCAGACTCAGTCGTTTAGCAACGACGGCACCCAAGCTAAAAGTTGTGTCTTGAAACAAAGCATGACGTAAAATGACAATATCAGGGGCACTAAGATTCCCACTATTCCCGTGACCAATTAAACATCTACTAGCAAATAAAGCAAAGTAGCGCAGAATAAGGAAATGTATACTAGTAATTCTTGCCCCTGAGACTTGTCTAGTTTCCCCTTCGGCTATCATGTAAATAAACCCTTCAACGCCTTCACGACGTGGTTCATCAAGTCTACTTTCAAAGGGTATCTTGCATACTTCACAAAATTCTAAGAGTGATATCTCCTTAACCTCATCATATAAATGAAACTCCAATGTAGGTGGTGTTTTCTTAGCATGAAAATGAAAATTTTGCGTGAAAATATTAGTGAGTAAGAGATATTGTTCACTGATACATCTCCAACGTATCTATAATTTTTTATTGTTCCATGCTATTATTTATGATGTTTTAGATGTTTAATGGGCTTTGTTATACACTTTTATATTATTTTTGGGACTAACCTACTAACCCAAAGGCCCAGTCCAGATTGCTGTTTTTTGCCTGTTTTAGGGTTTTACAGAAAAGGAATATCAAACGGAGTCCAAATGGAATGAAACCTTCGGGAGAGATATTTTTGGAGCAAAATACGCATGGGAGACTTGAGAACCACGGAGTAGGGCTGATGTGGCGTCCACGAGGGTGGGGGCGCCCCCCCCCTATAGGGCGCGCCCCCTGCCTCGTGGGCACCCCGTCTGGCCCCCGGTGCCCTCCTTCCTCCTATATATACCTACGTACCCCGAAACTATCAGAACAACAAAGAAAACCCTAGTTCCAGCGCCGCAACCTTCTGTTCCCGTGAGATCCCATCTTGGGGCCTGTTCCGGAGCTCCGCCGAAAGGGGGATCTACCACGGAGTGCTTCTACATCATCATCATCGCCTCACCATGAGTTGTGAGTAGTTTACCACAGACCTTCGGGTCCATAGCTAGTATCTAGATGGCTTCTTCTCTCTCTTTCGATCTCAATACCAAGTTCTCCTCAGTCTTCGAGGAGATCTATTGGATGTAATCTCTTTTTGCGGTGTGTTTGCCGAGATCCGATGAATTGTGGGTTTATGATCAAGATTATCTTTGAGAAATATTTGGTTCTTTTCCAAACTCTTTATGTGTGATTATAATATCCTTGCAAGTCTCTTCGAATTATTGGTTTGGTTTGGCCTACTAGATCTATTGTTCTTGCAATGGGAGAAGTGCTTGGCTTTGGGTTCAATCTTGCGGTGTCCTTTCCCAGTGACAGTAGGGGCAGCAAGGCACGTATTGTATTGTTGCCATCGAGGATAAAAAGATGGGTTTTATATCACTATGTTTGAGTTTATCCCTCTACATCATGTCATCTTGCTTAAGGCGTTACTCCGTTCTTATGAACTTAATACTCTAGATCCATGCTGAATAGCGGTCGATGTGTGGAGTAATAGTAGTAGATGCAAAATCGTTTCGGTCTACTTGTCTCGGACGTGATGCCTATATATAATGATCATGCCTAGATAGTCTCATAATTATTCGCTTTTCTATCAATTGCTCGACAGTAATTTCTTTACCTGCAGTAGAATATCGCTATCATGAGAGAAGCCACTAGAGAACACTATGGCCCCCAGGTCTATTCTCAACATATCAATCTACAATCTACTTTACTTTTCCGCTTTTACTTTCTGTTCTTATATCCAAAAATATCAAACTATCATCTCTATCAGATCTCACTTTCTTAAGTGACAGTAAAGGGATTGACAACCCCTTATCGCGTTGGCTGCGAAGTTCTTATTTGTTTGTGAAGGTGCGAGGGACTCGCGCGTGGTCTCCTACTGGATTGATACCTTGGTTCTCAAAAACTGAGGGAAATACTTACGCTACTCTGCTGCATCACCCTTTCCTCTTCGAGGGAATACAACGCAAGCTCGAGAAGTAGCAAGAAGAATTTCTGGCGCCGTTGCCGGGGAGGCTTACGCAAAAGTCATATACCAAGTACCTATCACAAACCCTTATCCTTCGCATTACATTTATTTGCCTCTCGTTTTCCTCTCCCCCACTTCACCCTTTCCATTTTATTCGCCCTTCTTCTGCCGTGTGTTTATCATTCGCTTGCTTCTTGTTTGCATGTGTGTTGCTTGCTTGCTTGTCATCATGTCTAGGACACCTATCATTATCAATACTCCCGAGGGTGAGGTTCTCAATTTTAAACAAAGGGAGGAAGAAAACTTAAAAGATGTCTGGTATAGAATTTGCAATGCTCAAAATAGATCTAATAGGAAGCTTTCCACTTCAGTGTTTCTTCGCAATTTTTATGTTGGCATAACTCCGTGGAATAGATTTATCTTAGATACCATTACCAGAGGGAATTTCTTGGGTAGCCATACTTTTGATTCTTATAATGCAATGACTGAATTATTTGGCTCACCACCTCTTATGGTTAACGGGACTGTTTTAACTTTGGAGCATGTTATGCGAAGGTTAGAAATCATTGAAAACAAAGTTGCTATGGTAGAGTTGGTAGAGAACTTGGATAGAAAAATCCATAATGAAATTACCCAATATGGATCCAAGGTAGGAGTTGTTCTGAAAAATCTTGAGGATAAGGAACCCATAGTTAAAGAAAAATTAGATCAAGATTCTACTAGAATTAATAAACTTGAGGATATTATTACTAATGTGGGTTCTGCTCTTTCGGCTATAAAAATTACTCCAAATCCTTCTACCACTAAAATATCTAAGTTCATGTATGTTCCTAAAGACAAAGGTGAAACATCTAGTAAAGGAATCGCGGATCTCAAATCCATAAGTGTTCATCCTAATTTTCTTACTTTTGCTAGAGAACCTTTTGACACGATTGAATTTCTTGACTTCTTGTCCAAAAATTTGATTATCAATAGGGATAAAGAAGTGCCTAAGAATCACACGTGCTTAATTAAAGAATTGCCTTCCAAAGATGGCAATACCTAGATCTATCCATGTATCGTGCCTAGCTAGGGGCGTAAAACGATATCGCTTGTTGGGAGGCAAGCCAATTTTATATTTTTTGTTTTTGCCTCTGTTTAGGAATAAATATTGCATCTAGCTTCTGTTTAGATGTGGTTTTGTGTTTTAATTAGTGTTTGTGCCAAGTAGGACCTTTGGGAAGACTTGTGTGAAGTTTATATGATCGTGCTGTGAAAAACAGAATTGTTATCGCTTGCTAGAATGGTCACCAGATTTTACTGGAGCGTGCTATTTAGTTGATTCTTTTTGCAGATGATTAATAGACAAATTCCTCATGTTTACCAATTTATTTCATTTTTTTGGAGTTACGGAAGTATGCGAAAACTGCAGATTACTACAGACTGTTCTGTTTTTGACAGATTCTGTTTTTCGTGTGTTGTTTGCTTATTTCAATGCATCTATGAGTAGTATTGGGAAGTATGAACCATAGAGAAGTTGGAATACAGTAGGTTTAACACAAAAATAAACAAAGAATGAATTCATTGCAGTACTTTTGAGTAGTGGTTTGCTTTCTTATACTAACGGAGCTCACGAGATTTTTGTCTAAGTTTTGTGTTGTGAAGTTTTCAAGTTTTGAGTACTGCTTTGATGGACTATGGAACAAAGAGTGGCAAGAGCCTAAGCTTGGGGATGCCCAAGGCACCCCAAGATAAAATTCAAGGACAACCAAAAGCCTAAGCTTGGGGATGCCCCAGGAAGGCATCCCCTCTTTCGTCTTCATCCATCGGTAACTATACTCGGAGCTATATTTTTATTCATCACATGATATGTGTTTTACTTGGAGTGTCTTGTATAATTTGAGTCTTTGCTTGTTAGTTTGCCACAATTATCCTTGCTGGACACACCTATTTTAGAGAGTTAAATATGGCCTAGGAATTGATAGAACACTCTATGTGCTTCACGTATATCTTTTGAGTTGAATAGTTTTTGCTCCAGTGCTTCACTTATATCTTTTAGAGCACGGCGGTGATTATATTTTGTAGAAATTGTTGATCTCTCATGCTTCACTTATATCCATTTGAGAGTCTATTAAAACAGCATGGTAATGTGCTTTGGCTATAAAATCATCCTTCACATGATAGACATCCAATATCAATGTAGTAAAAACTTTCACACTAAGTGCATTGTGATGGGGAACGTAGTATTTTAAAATTTTCCTACGATCACGCAAGATCTATCTATGAGATGCATAGCAACGAGAGGGAAGAGTGTGTCTACGTACCCTCGTAGACCGGAAGCGGAAGCGTCAAGTGACGCGGTTGATGTAGTCGAACTTCTTCGCGATTCAACCGATCAAGCACCGAACATACGGCACCTCCGCGTTCAGCACACGTTCAGCTTAATGACGTCCCACGAGCTCTTGATCCAGTTGAGCTTCACGGGAGAGTTTCGTCAGCACGACGGCGTGGTGACGGATATGATGTATTCACCGGCGCAGGGCTTCGCCTAAGCACCGCGACGGTATGACCGAGGTGTGTTTCTGTGGAGGGGGGCACCGCACACGGCTGGAACAATTCAACTTGTGTGTCTTTGGGTGCCCCCTTGCCCCCGTATATAAAGGAGCAAGAGGGGAGGGCCGGCCGGCCTCCTATGGTGCGGCTAGGGCACTCCTACTAGGAATAGGATTGCAATCCTATTCCTAGTAGGAGTCCACCAAGAAGGAAGAGAGGGAAAGGAAAAAGGAGGGAGAGGTGGCGCCCCCCAATCCTAGTCCAACTAGGATCCCCTGGTGGGGCGCCGGCTAGCCTCTATGGGCTGCCTCTCTCCTTTCCTTAAGGCCCACTATGGACCATCCCCCTTCGTAGGGGGTTCCGGTAACCCCCTCCGGCAATCCCGTTAAATCCGAAACTTTTCCGGAACACTTCCGGTGTCCGAATATAGTCGTCCAATATATCAATCTTTATGTCTCAGACATTCCGAGACTCCTCGTCATGTCCGTGATCTCATCCGGGACTCCGAACTACCTTCGGTACATCAAAACTCATAAACTCATAATACCGATCGTCATCAAACATTAAGCGTGCGGACCCTACGGGTTCGAGAACTATGTAGACATGACCGAGACTTATCTCCGGTCAATAACCAATAGCGGAACCTGGATGTTCATATCGGCTCCTACATATTCTACGAAGATCTTTTATCGGTCAAACCGCATAACAACATACGTTGTTCCTTTTGTCATCGGTATGTTACTTGCCCGAGATTCGATCGTCGGTATCTCCATACCTAGTTCAATCTCGTTACCGGCAAGTCTCTTTACTCGTTCCGTAACACATCATCTCGTGACTAACCCATTAGTCTTTTGCTTGCAAGGCTTATTGTGATGTGTGTTACCGAGAGGGCCCAGAGATACCTCTCCGACACTCGGAGTGACAAATCCTAATCTTGATCTATGCCAACACCACGAATACTTTCGGAGACACCTGTAGAGCATCTTTATGATCACCCAGTTACGTTGTGACGTTTGATAGCACACAAGGTGTTCCTACGGTATTCGGGAGTTGCATAATCTCATAGTCATAGGAACATGTATAAGTCATGAAGAAAGCAATAGCAGTAAAACTAAACGATCATAGTGCTATGCTAACGGATGGGTCTTGTCCATCACATCATTCTCCTAATGATGTGATCCCGTTGATCAAATGACAACTCATGTCTATGGCTAGGAAACATAACCATCTTTGATCAATGAGCTAGTCTAGTAGAGGCATACTAGGGACATACTGTTTTGTCTATGTGTCCACACATGTACTAAGTTTCCGGTTAATACAATTCTAGCATGAATAAAAGACATTTATCATGATATAAGGAAATACAAATAACATCTTTATTATTGCCTCTAGGGCATATTTCCTTCAGTCTCCCACTTGAACTAGAGTCAATAATCTAGATTACAAAGTGATGATCCTCACACCCATGGAGTCCTGGTGCTGATCATGTTTTGCCCGTGGAAGAGGCTTAGTCAACGGGTCTGCAACATTCAGATCCGTATGTATTTTGAAAATCTCTATGTCTCCCTCCTTGACTAGATCACGGATGGAATTGAAGCGTCTTTTGATGTGCTTTGTTCTCTTGTGAAACCTGGATTCCTTCGCCAAGGCTATTGCTCCAGTGTTGTCACAAAAGATTTTCATTGGACCCGATGCACTAGGTATTACACCTAGATCGGATATGAACTCCTTCATCCAGACTCCTTCATTTGCTGCTTCCGAAGCAGCTATGTATTCCGCTTCACACGTAGATCCCGCCACGACGCTCTGTTTGGAACTGCACCAACTGACAGCTCCACCGTTCAATAAAAATACATATCCGGTTTGTGACTTAGAGTCATCCGGATCAGTGTCAAAGCTAGAATCAACGTAACCGTTTACGACGAGCTCTTTGTGACCTCCATACACGAGAAACATATCCTTTGTCCTTTTCAGATACTTCAGGATGGTCTTGACCGCTGTCCAGTGATCCACTCCTGGATTACTTTGGTACCTCCCTGCTAGACTTATAGCAAGGCACACATCAGGTCTGGTACACAGCATTGCATACATGATAGATCCTATGGCTGAGGCGTAGGGAATGACTTTCATTTTCTTTCTATCTTCTGCAGTGGTCGGGCATTGAGTCTTACTCAACTTCATACCTTGTAATACAGGCAAGAACCCTTTCTTTGACTGATCCATTTTGAACTTCTTCAAAATCTTATCAAGGTATGTGCTTTGTGAAAGTCCAATTAAGCGTCTTGATCTATCTCTATAGATCTTGATGCCTAATATATAAGCAGCTTCACCGAGGTCTTTCATTGAAAAACTCTTATTCAAGTATCCTTTTATGCTATCCAGAAATTCTATATCATTTCCAATCAACAATATGTCATCCACATATAATATTAGAAATGCTACAGAGCTCCCACTCACTTTCTTGTAAATACAGGCTTCTCCAAAAGTCTGTATAAAACCATATGCTTTGATTACCTCATCAAAGCGTATATTCCAACTCCGAGATGCTTGCACCAGTCCATAGATGGATCGCTGGAGCTTGCATACTTTGTTAGCACCTTTTGGATCGACAAAACCTTCTGGTTGCATCATATACAACTCTTCTTTGAGATATCCATTCAGGAATGCAGTTTTGACATCCATTTGCCAGATTTCATAAAATGCGGCAATTGCTAACATGATTCGGACAGACTTAAGCATCGCTACAGGTGAGAAAGTCTCATCGTAGTCAACTCCTTGAACTTGTCGAAAACCTTTCGCAACAAGTCGAGCTTTGTAAACAGTAATATTACCGTCTGCGTCGGTCTTCCTCTTGAAGATCCATTTATTTTCGATGGCCTGCCGATCATCGGGCAAGTCAACCAAAGTCCACACTTTGTTCTCATACATGGATCCCATCTCAGATTTCATGGCTTCAAGCCATTTTGCGGAATCTGGGCTCATCATCGCTTCCTCATAGTTCGCAGGTTCATCATGGTCTAGTAACATGATTTCCAGAACTGGGTTGCCGTACCACTCTGGTGCGGAACGTACTCTGGTTGATCTACGACGTTCAGCAGAAACTTGATCCGAAGTTTCATGATCATCATCATTAACTTCCTCACTGATTGGTGTAGGAATCACTGGAACAATTTTCTGTGATGTACTACTTTCCAATCCGGGAGAAGGTACAATTACCTCATCAAGTTCTACTTTCCTCCCACTCACTTCTTTCGAGAGAAACTCCTTCTCTAGAAAGGATCCATTCTTAGCAACGAATATCTTGCCTTCGGATCTGTGATAGAAGGTGTACCCAACTGTCTCTTTTGGGTATCCTATGAAGACACATTTTTCCGACTTGGGTTCGAGCTTATCAGGTTGAAGCTTTTTCACATAAGCATCGCAGCCCCAAACTTTAAGAAATGACAACTTTGGTTTCTTGCCAAACCATAGTTCATAAGGTGTCGTATCAACGGATTTAGATGGTGCCCTATTTAACGTGAATGCAGCTGTCTCTAAAGCATAACCCCAAAACGATAGTGGTAAATCGGTAAGAGACATCATAGATCGCACCATATCCAATAAAGTACGGTTACGACGTTCGGACACACCATTACGCTGTGGTGTTCCGGGTGGCGTGAGTTGTGAAACTATTCCACATTGTTTCAAATGAAGACCAAACTCGTAACTCAAATATTCTCCTCCACGATTAGATCGTAGAAACTTTATTTTCTTGTTACGATGATTCTCTACTTCACTCTGAAATTCTTTGAACTTTTCAAATGTTTCAGACTTGTGCTTCATTAAGTAGATATACCCATATCTGCTCAAATCATCAGTGAAGGTCAGAAAATAACGATACCCGCCGCGAGCTTCAACACTCATTGGCCCACATACATCAGTATGTATGATTTCTAACAAATTTGTTGCTCGCTCCATAGTTCCGGAGAACGGAGTTTTAGTCATCTTGCCCATGAGGCATGGTTCGCAAGCACCAAGTGATTCATAATCAAGTGATTCCAAAAGTCCATCACTATGGAGTTTCTTCATGCGTTTTACACCAATATGACCTAAACGGCAGTGCCACAAATAAGTTGCACTATCATTATTAACCTTGCATCTTTTGGTTTCAATATTATGAATATGTGTATCACTACAATCGAGATCCAATAAGAATAGACCACTCTTCAAGGGTGCATGACCATAAAAGATATTATTCATAAAAATAGAACAACCATTATTCTCTGATTTAAATGAATAACCGTCTCGCAACAAACAAGATCCAGATATAATGTTCATGCTCAACGCTGGCACCAAATAACAATTATTTAGGTCTAAAATTAATCCCGAAGGTAGATGTAGAGGTAGCGTGCCGACGGCGATCACATCGACTTTGGAACCATTTCCCACGCGCATCGTCACCTCGTCCTTAGCCAATCTTTGTTTAATCCGTAGTCCCTGTTTCGAGTTACAAATATTAGCAACCGAACCGGTATCAAATACCCAGGTACTACTACGAGCATTAGTAAGGTACACATCAATAACATGTATATCACATATACCTTTGTTCACCTTGCCATCCTTCTTATCCGCCAAATACTTGGGGCAGTTCCGCTTCCAGTGTCCAGTCCCCTTGCAGTAGAAGCACTCAGTTTCAGGCTTGGCTCCAGACTTGGGTTTCTTCGTGGGAGTAGCAACTGTCTTGCTATTCTTCTTGAAGTTCCCCTTCTTTCCCTTGCCCTTTTTCTTGAAACTAGTGGTCTTGTTAACCATCAACACTAGATGCTCCTTCTTGATTTCTACCTCCGCAGCCTTGAGCATAGCGAAGAGCTCGGGAATTGTCTTTTGCATCCCTTGCATATTATAGTTCATCACAAAGCCTTTGTAGCTTGATGGCAGTGATTGAAGAACTCTATCAATAACACTATCCTCGTCAACTTTGCAACCAAGTTGAGTCATATGATTGTAGTACCCAGACATTCTGAGCAAGTGTTCACTGATAGAACTATTCTCCTCCATCTTGCAGCTGTAGAACTTATTGGAAATCTCATATTTCTCAATCCGGGCATTTGCTTGAAATATTAACTTCAACTCCTGGAACATCTCATATGGTCCATGACGTTCAAAACGTCGTTGAAGTCCCGGTTCTAAGCCGTAGAGCATGGCACACTGAACTATCGTGTAGTCATCAGACCGCGACTGCCATACGTTCAAAGCGTCTACATTAGCGGGAGGGGGCTTGTCACCTAGCGGTGCTTCAAGGACATAATTCTTCTGTGCAGCAATGAGGATAATCCTCAAGTTACGGACCCAGTCCGTGTAATTGCTACCATCATCTTTCAACTTAGCTTTCTCTAGGAATGCATTAAAATTCAAAGGAACGGTAGCACGGGCCATTGATCTACAACAACATAGATATGCAAAAACTATCAGGACTAAGTTCATGATAAATTAAAGTTCAATTTAATCATATTAATTTAAAGAACTCCCACTTAGATAGACATCCCTCCGGTCATCTAAATGATCACGTGATCCAAATTAACTAAACCATGTCCGATCATCACGTGAGATGGAGTAGTTTCAATGGTGAACATCTTATGTTGATCATATCTACTATATGATTCACGTTCGACCTTTCGGTCTCCAGTGTTCCGAGGCCATATCTGCATATGCTAGGCTCGTCAAGTTTAACCCGAGTATTCTGCGTGTGCAAAACTGGCTTACACCCGTTGTATTTGAACGTAGAGCTTATCACACCCGATCATCACGTGGTGTCTCGGCACGACGAACTTTCGCAACGGTGCATACTCAGGGAGAACACTTATACCTTGAAATTTAGTAAGGGATCATCTTATAATGCTACCGTCGTTCTAAGCAGAATAAGAAGCATAATAAGATAAACATCACATGCAATCAAAATATGTGACATGATATGGCCATCATCATCTTGTGCTTTTGATCTCCATCTCCAAAGCACCGTCATGATCACCTTCGTCACCGGCGCGACACCTTGATCTCCATCGTAGCATCGTTGTCGTCTCGCCAACTATGGCTTCTACGACTATCGCTACCGCTTAGTGATAAAGTAAAGCAATTACATGGCGATTGCATTTCATACAATAAAGCGACAACCATATGGCTCCTGCCAGTTGCCGATAACATTACAAAACATGATCATTTCATACAAAACCGTATAACTCATCATGTCTTGACCATATCACATCACAACATGCCCTGCAAAAACAAGTTAGACGTCCTCTACTTTGTTGTTGCAAGTTTTACGTGGCTGCTACGGGCTTAGCAAGAACCGTTCTTACCTACGCATACAAAACCACAACGATGTTTCGTCAAGTATGTGCTGTTTTAACCTTCACAAGGACCGGGCGTAGCCACACTTGATTCAGCTAAAGTGAGAGAGACAGACACCCGCCAGTCACCTTTAAGCAATGAGTGCTCGTAACGGTGAAACCAGTCTCGCGTAAGCGTACGCGTAATGTCGGTCCGGGCCGCTTCATCTCACAATACCGCCAAAGCAAAGTATGACATGCTGGTAAGCAGTATGACTAGTATCGCCCACAACTCATTGTGTTCTACTCGTGCATATCATCTACGCATAGACCTGGCTCATGATGCCACTGTTGGGGAACGTAGTATTTTAAAATTTTCCTACGATCACGCAAGATCTATCTACCAGATGCATAGCAACGAGAGGGAAGAGTGTGTCTACGTACCCTCGTAGACCGGAAGCGGAAGCGTCAAGTGACGCGGTTGATGTAGTCGAACTTCTTCGCGATTCAACCGATCAAGCACCGAACGTACGGCACCTCCGCGTTCAGCACACGTTCAGCTTAATGATGTCCCACGAGCTCTTGATCTAGTTGAGCTTCACGGGAGAGTTTCGTCAGCACGACGGCGTGGTGACGGATATGATGTATTCACCGGCGCAGGGCTTCGCCTAAGCACCGCGACGGTATGACCGAGGTGTGTTTCTGTGGAGGGGGGCACCGTACACGGCTGGAACAATTCAACTTGTGTGTCTTTGGGTGCCCCCTTGCCCCCGTATATAAAGGAGCAAGAGGGGAGGGCCGGCCGGCCTCCTATGGTGCGGCTAGGGCACTCCTACTAGGAATAGGATTGCAATCCTATTCCTAGTAGGAGTCCACCAAGAAGGAAGAGAGGGAAAGGAAAAAGGAGGGAGAGGTGGCGCCCCCCAATCCTAGTCCAACTAGGATCCCCTGGTGGGGCGCCGGCTAGCCTCTATGGGCTGGCTCTCTCCTTTCCTTAAGGCCCACTATGGACCATCCCCCTTCGTAGGGGGTTCCGGTAACCCCCTCCGGCAATCCCGTTAAATCCGAAACTTTTCCGGAACACTTCCGGTGTCCGAATATAGTCGTCCAATATATCAATCTTTATGTCTCGGACATTCCGAGACTCCTCCTCATGTCCGTGATCTCATCCGGGACTCCGAACTACCTTCGGTACATCAAAACTCATAAACTCATAATACCGATCGTCATCAAACGTTAAGCGTGCGGACCCTACGGGTTCGAGAACTATGTAGACATGACCGAGACTTATCTCCGGTCAATAACCAATAGCGGAACCTGGATGTTCATATTGGCTCCTACATATTCTACGAAGATCTTTTATCGGTCAAACCGCATAACAACATATGTTGTTCCTTTTGTCATCGGTATGTTACTTGCCCGAGATTCGATCGTCGGTATCTCCATACCTAGTTCAATCTCGTTACCGGCAAGTCTCTTTACTCGTTCCGTAACACATCATCTCGTGACTAACCCATTAGTCTTTTGCTTGCAAGGCTTATTGTGATGTGTGTTACCGAGAGGGCCCAGAGATACCTCTCCGACACTCGGAGTGACAAATCCTAATCTTGATCTATGCCAACACCACGAATACTTTCGGAGACACCTGTAGAGCATCTTTATGATCACCCAGTTACGTTGTGACATTTGATAGCACACAAGGTGTTCCTACGGTATTCGGGAGTTGCATAATCTCATAGTCATAGGAACATGTATAAGTCATGAAGAAAGCAATAGCAGTAAAACTAAACGATCATAGTGCTATGCTAATGGATGGGTCTTGTCCATCACATCATTCTCCTAATGATGTGATCCCATTGATCAAATGACAACTCATGTCTATGGCTAGGAAACATAACCATCTTTGATCAATGAGATAGTCTAGTAGAGGCATACTAGGGACATACTGTTTTGTCTATGTATTCACACATGTACTAAGTTTCCGGTTAATACAATTCTAGCATGAATAAAAGACATTTATCATGATATAAGGAAATACAAATAACATCTTTATTATTGCCTCTAGGGCATATTTCCTTCACATTGAATATGATGAGAAGTTGGATGCTTGATAATTGTTTTAGGATATGAGGATAGTGATATTAGAGTCATGCTAGTAGAGTTATTATGGAATTGAGAAATGCTTGTGTTAAGGTTAGTGCTTCCCGTAGCATGCACGTATGGTGAACCGCTATGTGACGAAGTTAGAGCATGAGGTATTTGTAAAGTGTCAACCTTTGTGTGGAGGTCAGGGGCGCGCGATGGTTAACTCCTACCAACCTCCCCCCTAGGAGCATGCGTTGATTGCTTTGTTTTGATGACTCGTAGATTTTTGCAATAAGTATATGAGTTCTTATGACTAATGTTGAGTCCATGGACTATACGCACTCTCACCCTTCCACCATTGCTAGCCTCTCTTGTACCGCGCAACTTTCGCCGGTACCATACACCCACCATATATCCTTCCTCAAAACAGCCACCATATATTTTCCTCAAATCAGCCACCGTACCTACCTATCATGGCATTTCCATAGCCATTCCGAGATATATTGCCATGCAACTTTCCACCGTTCCGTTCATATGACACGCTTCATATTGTCATATTGCCATGCATGATCATGTAGTTGACATCGTATTTGTGGCAAAGCCACCATGCATAAATTTTCATACATGTCACTCTTGATTCATTGCACATCGCGGTACACCACCGGAGGCATTCATATAGAGTCATACTTGTTCTAGTATCAAGTTGTAATATCGAGTTGTAATTCAATGAAAGTGTGATGATCATCATTATTAGAGCATTGTCCCATGTGAGGAAAGGATAAATCAAGAAAGCCCCTCCAAAATAAAAAAGAAGAAAAGAAAGGACAAAGAAAAAAAAAAGGCCCCCCAAAAAAGGGACAATTGCTACTATCTTTTTCCACACTTGTGCTTCAAAGTAGCACCATGTTCTTCATGATAGAGAGTCTCATGCTTAGTCACTTTCATTTACTAGTGGGAATTTTCATTATAGAACTTGGCTTGTATATTCCAACGATGGGCTTCCTCAAATGGCCTAGGTCTTCATGGGCAAGCAAGTTGGATGCACACCCACTAGTTTCTTTTGTTGAGCTTTCATACATATTTAGCTCTAGTGCATCCGTTGCATGGCAATCCCTACTCACTCACATTGATATCTATTGATGGGCATGTCCATAGCCCGTTGATACGCCTAGTTGATGTGAGACTATCTCCCTCCTTTTTGTCTTCTCCACAACCACCACTCTATTCCACATAGTGCTATGTCCATGGCTCACACTCATGTATTGCGTGAAAGTTGAAAGGTTTGAGAGAATAGAGTATGAAAACAAGTGCTTGGCTGAAATCGGGGTTGTGCAGGATATGAATATTTTGTGTGATGAAGAGGGAGCATAGCCAGACTATATGATTTTGTAGGGATAACTTTCTTTGGCCATGCTATTTTGAGAAGACATGATTGCTTTGTTAGTATGCTTGAAGTATTACTATTCTTATGTCAATATAAACTTTTATCTTGAGTCTTATGGATCTGAACATTCATACCACAATAAATAAAATTACATTGAGAATTATGTTGGTTAGCATTCCACATCAAAAATTCTGTTTTTATCATTTACCTACTCGAGGACGAGCATGAATTAAGCTTGGGGATGCTTGATACATCTCCAACGTATCTATAGTTTTTTATTGTTCCATGCTATTATTTATGATGTTTTGGATGTTTAATGGGCTTTGTTATACACTTTTATATTATTTTTGGGACTAACCTACTAACCCAAAGGCCTAGTCCAGATTGCTGTTTTTTGCCTGTTTTAGGGTTTTACAGAAAAGGAATATCAAACGGAGTCCAAACGGAATAAAACCTTCGGGAGAGATATTTTTGGAGCAAAATACGCACGGGAGACTTGAGAACCACTGAGTAGGGCTGACGTGGCGTCCACGAGGGTGCCCCCCCTATAGGGCACGCCCCTGCATCATGGGCACCCCGTCTGGCCCCCGGTGCCCTCCTTCCTCCTATATATACCTACGTACGCCGAAACTATCAGAACAACAGAGAAAACCCAAGTTCCACCGCCGCAACCTTCTGTTCCCATGAGATCCCATCTTGGGGCCTATTCCGGAGCTTCGCCGGAGGGGGGATCTACCACGGAGTGCTTCTGCATCATCATCATCGCCTCACCATGAGTTGTGAGTAGTTTACCACAGACCTTCGGGTCCATAGCTAGTATCTAGATGGCTTCTTCTCTCTCTTTGGATCTCAATACCAAGTTCTCCTCGGTCTTCGAGGAGATCTATTCGATGTAATCTCTTTTTGCGGTGTGTTTGTCGAGATCCGATGAATTGTGGGTTTATGATCAAGATTATCTTTGAGAAATATTTGGTTCTTTTCTGAACTCTTTATGTGTGATTATAATATCATTGCAAGTCTCTTAGAATTATTGGTTTGGTTTGGCCTACTAGATCTATAGTTCTTGCAATGGGAGAGGTGCTTGGCTTTGGGTTCAATCTTGCGGTGTCCTTTCCCAGTGACAGTAGGGGCAGCAAGGCACGTATTGTATTGTTGCCATCGAGGATAAAAAGATGGGGTTTATATCACTATGTTTGAGTTTATCCCTCTACATCATCTCATCTTGCTTAAGGCGTTACTCCGTTCTTATGAACTTAATAGTCTAGATGCATGATGGATAGCGGTCGATGTGTGGAGTAATAATAGTAGATGCAAAATCATTTTGGTCTACTTGTCTCGGACGTTATGCTTATATATAATGATCATGCCTAGATAGTCTCATAATTATTCGCTTTTCTATCAATTGCTCGACAATAATTTGTTTACCCGCCGTAGAATATCGCTATCATGAGAGAAGCCACTAGAGAACACTATGGCCCCCGGGTCTATTCTCAACATATCAATCTACAATCTACTTTACTTTTCTGCTTTTACTTTCTGTTCTTATATCCAAAAATACCAAAAATATGAAACTATCATCTCTATCAGATCTCACTTTCGTAAGTGACCGTAAAGGGATTGACAACCCCTTATCGCGTTGGCTGCAAAGGTCTTATTTGTTTGTGCAGGTGCGAGGGACTCGCGCGTGGTCTCCTACTGGATTGATACCTTGGCTCTCAAAAACTGAGGGAAATACTTACGCTACTGTGCTGCATCACCCTTTCCTCTTCGAGGAAATACAACGCAAGCTCGAGAAGTAGCATTCACGCTGGTCGGTGAGGCCTGCATTATTTGCCAACCAATAAAAGTCTTCGTAAATCCCGGCGGCCATCATGAAATCATTACAAGGCCATTCACACGGCCGAACTTCCGCCATGCGAGGAAGATTATATTTGGGCTTCTTATTTTCTTCCTTCTTCTCCTTTGAACTCTTACTGGAGGAGCCCCTCAAAAATCTCTTTATCATTTTCCTCCTCTGAAAATTTCGGAATTTTTTAGTAACTCACAATAAAAGTTAACCAAACTCAACAAGATTGATAGCAACAACTCCTACTAGTGCCTAGAGACTATACCATGCATTAGAACTACTTGGGACCAAGCTAATTTGACATGCAGGCTCAAGAACAAGGTCACCATAGCAGCAAAAAATTGCAATAAATAAAGCACTAGTACAAAAACTAATTGGACCAATGGAGGAGTCACATACCAAGGAACAATCTCCCCCAAACAGTTTGGTGAATGGTGCTTTGAGCAAGGAGATCGAAAATGTCAGCAAGATGAGCTAGAACTCGTGCTTGAGCTGGTTGGTAATTTTTTGGGAGGAAGAAGAAGAGTATGGGTGCAGGAATAAGTGGAGGGGGGGGGCACGTGGGGCCCATGAGGCAGGGGGCGCGCCCTGTGAGGGGGGCGCCCTGGACCCTCATGGCCAGGTGCTGGCTCCCCTCGCTTTGTGTTCTGTGCCATATGTTTTCAAATATTCTAGAAAAATCATATTAAATTTTAGGGCATTTGGAGAATTTTTATTTTCGGGTTTTTTTTATTGCACGGATAGGTCTTGAAACGGACAGAAAATACTATTTTTTTCTTTATTTATTCTAACTAACAGAAAGTAAAAGGAGGGTAGAGAAGGTTGTGCTATCTAGATTCACCTATCCCATGCTCATCAAAAGGAATCCATTAACAAGGTTGATCAGGTCTTGTTAATACACTCTTCCCGAATAACATGAAACCAGAGAATTTTCGAATAACACTAGGTTACCTCAATGGGGATATGTATGTCCCCAACAATAAGAATGTCATATGTCTTCTTGATAGTAGGAAGAGGAAATTCAAAACCTCCGATAGTAATAGTTGAACCTTTTCCAATATAATGAATACTATGGACTTGAGGTTATTTCCTCGGAAAGTGTATCGTATGCTCATTACCATTGACATGAAAAGTGACATTGCCTTTGTTGCAATCAATAACAACCCCTGCAGTATTCAAAAATGGTCTACCAAGGATAATAGACATACTATCGTCCTCGGGAATATCAAGTATAACAAAGTCAGTTAGAATAGTGACATTTGCAACTACAATAGGCACATCCTCACAAATACCGACATGTATAGCAGTTGATTTATCAGCCATTTGCAAAGATATTTCAGTAGGTGTCAACTTACTCAAGTCAAGTCTACGATATAAAGAGAGAGGCATAACACTAACATCGGCTCCAAGATCACATAAAGCAGTTTTAACATAGTTTCATTTAATGGAGCAAGGTATAGTAGGTGTTGGGGAACGTAGCAGAATTCAAAAAATTTCCTACGCTTCACCAAGATCAATCTAAAGAGTCATCTAGCAACGAGCATAAAGGAGTGCATCTACATACCCTTTGTAGATCGCGAGCGGAAGCGTTCGAAGGAACATGGATGATGGAGTCGTACTCGTCGTGATCCTCGTCACCGATGATCCCAGCGCCGAACGGACGGCACCTCCGCGTTCAACACATGTACGGTACAGAGATGTCTCCTCCTTCTTGATCCAGCAAGGGGGAGGAGAGGTTGATGGAGATCCAGCAGCACGACGGCGTGGTGGTGGATGCAACGGGAAAAACTGCAGGGCTTCGCCGAGACCCTGCGGGAGGAGTAGGAGATGTAACGGGG